>OZ010799.1:247869804-248429804 GCA_963932465.1 Maratus speciosus
TATACAAGAGATTTTAAAAAGTGTTAGGAAAAAATAAGAGAAATAGAAGCCCATAATAACTAAATCATTGTTAAAAGGCTTACCAACAAAGTTTTTGATTATTTAGAAGTGGTTTTGTTTCTTTAGAAAAAGAAACATGCTAATTTAAATAGTAATAGTAGCGGACAAACTATCAGAATTGGACTTTAGGTCAGAGTTTTTGAACAAGACAACAAATTAAATTAGATATTTCTTGTGATAATTTCCTCAGAAAGATGACATGTTTGATGTACTGCAAATTGCAGCTGCCCTTTTCTGATCTACCAATGAACCATAATTGAGACTATTTCTTCTCTTAAATGAAATCTGTTGTTTAATATTTTCAGTATTCTAAAGAACACTTTTAATAAGATTCATATGCAATTATCATTTAATTAAAGAAATAGAAAACTTTAATAAGTATACTTATTTTTCCCTACAGCATGGAGTAAAATAGTTAATTGACAATGTGTTAAAAATATCATTGTCAGCAATAATTTGCAATTTTATTATTGAAATCGTCCTTGAAATGTTGAGAGCAATGTTCATTTGCATGTTCTATGTAATTTTTCCAGATTAAAATATGATATATTTTTGGAAAACTAAATAAGAAAAAAAAAAGTGCTGTTTTTGTTTTATTCCACCTGACCTTATTTATGCAAAAATTATAATTATTTAAAATATTTATATAAATATTGATATTTATTTAAAATAAAAATCATTAGGAGCAAAAATTTAATCTCTTGAAAAAAAAAATAAATTTTTTAGCATCCATTTAATTGAAAAAAAAAAGTTAAATAAATAAATAAATAAATTCGATACTTTTGTACTAGCCACATGCCAGTAGATATTTGACAAAGTTTTCATGTCATATTACAATATTTATATACAGAGTGAAACCAAAGTTTAGCCATTTTTCATTCCTTATATGTATGCATTCAATATAAATTATTATTTTCTTTATTTCACCTTGAGGACAATACAATTGCTAAAGATTTTCTGCACAAAATGAAAAGTATTTGTTGACAATTATAAAGAACTCCAAAGTTTATAAATGCATGATATTTTTGAAAATATAATTATTTTTTATATATATATATTTAATATTTTCAACTTATTGCTGATTATAAATATTTTCAGACTTAGTATATATCAGAAACAAAAATATATTGCAGCTAATATGAAAACTTAATAAAACACTACATTTCAAATGTCATTCTCCTCCTTTTTTCAGTTACATAAACTAATTGAAAACGGAAACAATTTGCTGCTTACATTCACATGTATACATAAAAAACTATAGAATTTAGTATCAAGTATTCAGAAAATGTTGGTGTTTTATACAAAACAATTTTAAATACAAAATAATTTTTTTAAACTGAAAAATTTGAACTGCTAATAATCTTGTTTGCTGTTTCATTCTCTGTTGGTGCAAGTCATTTTCTGTTGTGCAGTTTAAACTGAACAACACCAGGTCAAAAAAGATTTTTTTCTAATGACTGTAAATAATTATCTAAATCAGACAATTTATCTTTCAATAGCTGTTCTAAGTTAAAATTGTTCCTCATGTTTATTGATTTTGCATTTAAAAATTCAGCTTCCAAACTTGCCAAATTTGGAAATTCCAAAATCATGAGATTTTATTTCAGAAATTAGGAGTTTTTTTTCACCCAGTAAATCAGTTTTTTAAATGAAATCATGTTTAGTACAAGTTTAATTTTAATTAGTCCTTGGTTGTCATTCAAATTAAATATAATCATAATAAAAGTGTATATTTATACACTTTTATTCAATAAAGAAATAAATGTATACTTCTTAAATGCATAAAAAACTCAAGCACATTATATTTAGGTAAACATAATTTTAAATTAACTACGAATATCTCAGGATTTCCCCCCTCATAATCACATATAAAACAATAGATTTAAAATTTTATTTAAGACAAAGTATCTACTAATAATCAAAATAGACTATTGGAAAACGCATATAAAAATCAGGAGTGCAGGAAAATACATAAAAATCAGGAGACTTGGCAAGTCTGCTTCAAATTTAAAGATTTGAACTCCCCCCCTCCTTCCCCCTGGCTAAAAAAGTCTGCCAGAGATACTTATTTAAGCACTTTATCTACACAACGACACCATCAATTCAATAACAGTTGAAAATTTTATTTATATCTGTTTTGACACAAAAATATAAAAATATTGTATACAATGATATTTTAAAAATACAAATTAAACATGATATTTTAAAAATAAATATTGGATATATATCATGATATATGCCCACTGATAGATATCATCAAATCCTGGTCAATGGAATGCAGATAATAGAAAAGTACTATAAATTTTAATAATTTTTTTCTGTCACAAGTTCTTTACAGATATATATAATTTTTTAAGTATATATATATAATATAAATAAACCTCTTGTCACAAGCTAGATAATAAATGAGACTATTTAAATTCATCTAGGATTATTTTATTTGTAAATCTTAACAGAAATTTTAACATTTAAATGTAAAAACCCATTAACCACTTCAACGGCTGCCCCGAGATAAGTCGGGGCTCAAAGCACTGTTTCCCTATACCAGTCGCTGGTGAAGTGGTTAAATAAGAAAAGAGAATATCTGTCAATAAAAAAATTACAAATGTTAAAGAAATTCATTACATTAATATAACACAATTTTGTGAAAAATGTGTACCTCAGACTTAGCTGCAACATACTGCTGACAACCATAACTACAGGCTTTAGCAGAACTTTCATTTATGTAAGCTTCAGTACAAGCTGCAAGAAAAGGCAAATTTAGTATAAATTAAAATAAAAATGCTAACTGAAAACATACATTAATCCACTGAATGTGTATCCCCTGATTTCCACGGGCAAGACATTTGTAGAAAAATTTAGATAATATACAATTTTTGAAGCAATTTTGTTTAAAAATTCCACATTCAAAGTGTAAAAATGCAAATGATAAATATAATACATATTTCAAATATATGATGAATTGAAATATCTAATAACAGAGGACTTACTAGTCGATTATATATAGTTGGAAAGGATTTTGAAAAAAAAAAAAATATATATATATATGCAGTCAGAAGGATAACATTTTTAATGTGATTTATTACTTGCAGATAAATAATGCTACAGGATGATAACTTTGTGCACTGGCATAACATACAATAGTAATAACACAATAAAATTATGGCACTTAACATTGCAAGGGAGAGTTTTGTCAGCATTTTTAGTTGAAGAGAATTATATAAAGTTTGAGAAAAGACAGAACATTACAATTTGGAATTAAGTTAATTGAACATCCTATCAATTTTATAACATATCCTTAGACGTTTTATAACATTATATATATTTAAAAACATGTGCCATACTGGGATGATTTTCAAATACAAAATGCGATGCAGTTACTGCGTGTATTTTTTGCATATATGTAGGACGGATTAGGACTTTACATGTTCATGTCATTCATATAGAACTTCTGTCTTCCAAAGTCACGCATCTTTGAATTTTGATGGGGAAAAAAAGAAAAAAAATTGAACAAAAATAGGCAAAGAAGATACTAGAGATGCAACGATTATTCGGCTGTAGCCGAATAATCGGGCCATTCGGCCTATCTGCCGAAATATTTGGCTTCGGACGAATATAAAGTCCATTATTCGGCCATGGCCGAACAATACTGTAAGAATTGTTTTTATATTTACACAGTAAAATTTTTTAATTTGACAATTTATATTCATCCTACACAGGGTTCGTAAATATCATGATATTTTCGAAAATATCAAAAATATCCGATATTTTGATATATATCCGATATTTTCGATATATATCCGATATTTTCAAAGCAGCCAACTTACCGCTGATAATAAATGTTTTCAAGCATAATATAGATTAGAAACTAAAATATATTGCACTTAACATGAAAACTTAATTAAAAAATAATATAAAAATGCATTTTTCTTTTTCTTTTCTTTTTTTTTTTTTTCACTTAGAACAAAATTGAAGATGAAATAATTGAAAACAGTAACAATTTGATTTCTACACTTATAAAAAAACTAACTATAGGATTCAGTATCATGACCAAGTATAAAAAAATCAGATATTTTCAAAACAAAATTTTAAATATAAAAAAGTTTTTTTAATTGAAAAATTTTAACATAAATGTAAGTATAAAATGTTTTATTTCATATTTCCTAACATGCTGTATAGTTCAAACTCAACTGAACCAAAACTTGAAAAAAGATTATTTTCCAATGACGCTGTATATAATTGCTTATTTAAATTAGTCAGTTTATCTTTCAATGGTTGTTCTCAATTAATTATGTCCCATATAATTATTAGTTCAACATTTAAAAAAAAAATGTTTCAAATCTAAAGTTTGAAAAATATATTTGTTTTCTTTTTTGACTAAAAAAGTCACATACAGAAGAGACAAGTTCTTTATCTACAGATTCACATTCAATAACAGTTGAAAATTTATTTCATTTACACTGAAATATTACAAATTACGACTGAAAATATCAAAAATATCTTGCGCACATATATATTTTGAAAATAAACATCAAATGCAGAAAATATGAAACATCTTGATATATTGAAAATAAATATCAAGTAATATGAAAATATTAAAGATCTTTATATTTTGAAAATAAATATTGGATATATACCCATTGATATATATCAATGAATCCTGGCTGTATATAAATGATTATCAAAATTACATTTTATCTTTCAATGGCTGTTCTGAATTGACTGTCTAATATAATTATTAGTTCTAGATTTAAAAATAAAAGTTTGAAACATAAAGCTTGGAAAAGATTTGTTTTCTTCTTTTCCTAAAAAAGTCACTGCCAGAGGCAAAAGTTCATTATCTACAGAATGACATAGTCAATAACAGGTGAAAATTTCATTTACACTTGGTTTGAATGTAAAAAATATCAAAATTACCTTGCACGGTGATATTTTGAAAATAAATATCAATATACAAACTATCAAACATCTTGATATTTTGAAAATAAATGTAAAGAATTTGAAAATATCGAAAATATCAAAAATCTTGATATTTTAAAAATAAATATCGGATATATATCAAGATATATATCATGATATATATCCATTGATATATATCAACGAACCCTGATCCTACATAATGAAAATTTTATTTGAAATTAACAAACACTTTTTTCCCTCTCTAACTTTCATATCCTGAATAGGTTTTATCTACCCATTTTTCAATTCCTACTCAGGGATATGTTTAGTAAAATTTTAGGTCCTTTAAAGGACCTTTCACAAAATAATTTATCCCAAAACTGGACCCTTCACAAAACATTTTATCCCAAAACAGGACCCTTCACAAAACATTTTATCCCAAAACAGGGCCCTTCACAAAATTATTTGTCTCTTAAACAGACCTTTCACAGAATTTTTTCACTTTCAAATTGAACTTTTCACAAATTTAGTCATTTAAAAATAAAATCTGGCCTGTAAGTAAGCAGTTGAACTCACCAAAGAGCATATTATTTAGTTTTTTATGCATGAAGGATAGGACATTGATAATTTAAAATTCACAAAATTATGACTAGAATTTTCACAAAAATAAGAAAAACTTCACAATTTCACAAAAACATGACCCTGTGAGAAAAGTCTGGACAGACCCCTGCTACTATTAGCTCACTCTCCCCCTATATTTATTTATATATTTATCTTATTCAAATTTTCAATCGTTAATAAAATACTCATTATTCATCCTATCAAGTTGAAATAAATTTTTTTAAACTTGTACTGGATGACAATTGATGTTAATAGTTTTTTCAAATATTAATTAATTAAATTTTAATTAATTAATTTTAGTTTTGCATGTGAAACAAAATGGCAGCCATTGGTTATTGAAGATCAATGAAAGTATTTTCAATAAGGGGTTACCATAAGGGGGACCCTGTTCTGTTGCCAAATACCGCCAAGTTTGTCATCAACTTGGTGATATATCGCCAAATTTGGCAGCCAAAATGAGTCACCAAAAGTGACACCAACTTGGCGATATCTCTAATATTTCGCCAAATTCCCACAGAGTTCCATTGTAAACCTACTTACTTATAGAAAATCAACAAATTGAGTTATTTTAATGCAACAAAAACTAATATTAGCTTAAGGGATTATATTAAATTTTTCTTTGATGGCCTAAGTAGGAATTGACTTTAAAAACAAAATTTTTATATTACTTGTTATATAAGAGGATCATTTAGGAATCATGTTAGAACTTTTATGCTGTATTTATAAGTACAAAAAGTATCTGTAACAAGCTAACGTAATCTGTTAAAATTAATCTATTCAAAATTTTCCTAATAGAGCCATACTAAGCAAATTCTATTTTTTTAAAGCATAATGGGAAATTTAATATTTATCCTTTGTTACATTAAAAAATCTTTCAATGATAAATCAGACCTATAAAGAACATAAATATATGCTATAGATTAGACATAGGCGTATGCATAACGAAAATATCTAAGTCGTATATGCTGCAATACTTAAGTGTTTTTTTTTTTTTTTTTTTTTTTTTTTTTTTTGAGTAAAACGCTTAAAAGTTAAATATAATTTAAGTAATTTTTTAAAGAGTGTTACTATTTCTTATTAAATAATGAAAGAAATGTAAGTACTAAATTCTTTTAATTAGTATGTATGTATGTTTTACATCACTATTTAATTTAGATTTTCTTTTATCTGAAACTTGAAATTTATGTTGCCTAGTACTTTTAAAATTCTGTGATTATTTTAAAATGTACCAGCAACAACATACATAATATCTATTAAATTGTAACAATACAGTACCTAAGATACTGCATAGTCAATATTTTGAAATTTATTTTCCTTACAGATATTTCCTTCCTCTAAATCTGAAAACATTCATTATACACTTCTTAATAGTAACATAGCAAAAAACAACAACAACAACAACAAAACATGGCTTTTTTGTTAATTGTCAGCTTTATAAAGTCTACAGTGATTTATTTCTGCCATTTTAGAGGATGTTCTTCTATCAGTGATTTTCCTTAAAATATTAAGCTTTCTTACTTTTTATTTTCTTTCATCTGAAAGTTGAAATTTACATTTCCTAGTACTTTAAAATTTTGTCGTTATTTTAAAATGTAACAACATACATAATATCTACTAAAATGTAACTGTACAGTACCTAGAAACTTGTGCTAAGGTTTTTTTTTATTTTTATTTTTTTTTTTGGGGGGGGGAGGGGGGGGGGGAAGTGCGAATTATATTATTGAGGCAATTTTTCGGCCGAACATAGCCAAATATTTTTCAGAATAAAATAATGCTTTAAAAAATTAAATTTGCATATAAATATTTTTTTTTAAAGAAAATAATACATTTTAATTTTGAAATATATAAGAATTGGCGTATAGACAGTGCATACTATATTTTGATTTTAGACAAAAAGGAGTTCATTATTCGGCGGCCGAATAATTGATATTCGGTTATTCAGCCAAACCATTATTCGTTGCATCACTAGAAGATACTGAAAAAAGGGGCAGGGCACTTTTCCCATGTCTAAAAAAGATGGGGCGCATTTGTTCTTAAAACAAAAAGGGCAAGGTGTGGCACCCTTTGAAAAGTGCCAAACAGGAATACATCAATAGATATTGCTACAAGAAAGAAAAAAAATCCCCATATCGACCGTCCCAGTAGAAGCACCGCAATTAAGATATTTTAAACTCTTAGCGGCTGCAGCACTTCTTCGCAAAATTACAGTACTATTTACTTTTACAAAAAGCATGATTTTTTTTTACAGTAGCACCATCAATTTTACAGAAATATTACATTTGATTGAAATAAACTTTATCAATAACTTTATCTATTACAATATTTAAGTTCTAAATGTACATGAAAGAATTGAACAAAATTTTTGAAAAATTAATACCTGAAAAGCAGAGTCCCACAGTCTTGTTATTGTATGATAATCCTTTTGCTAATCTTATTAATTTAAACAGGCGGCATCCCTCAGCACAAGCTTTCTCAAAGTCCTGAAAGTGAAACAATTATATATGCTTAATTTTGCAAATTATTTTACATTAAATATTTTTCCATAAAGATAAAAAATATTTTTAAACTAATTTAAAACAGGTAAAATTTACATGATCATACAGTGCAAATACAGGTACATGAGTAGAAAAAACTTGGCCCTTAAATATTTAGTTTTTTTTTTTTCGTCCCATTTTAAAACAGGACCTTTCAGAGAAAAATTTCAATATATAGACCTGTCACAAAACTTTTCCATTTTCAAGCAAAACACTTCACAAATGTAAATCATTTAAAAATGTGTAGGGGAGAGAGGGGCACATGTGAACAATTTTTACATTTTTGACTATTTCCCAAAATTGTTATATAGGGTTTAACTTAGGAAAAGGGGATTTTTAGCTTTTTGGCTAATTGCAACCAATAACTTCTAGCCAAATAAAAATGGCTTTAGCCAAGGAAAGAAAAAAGTTTTATTTATACAAAATTTCTATATACATGAGTATTATTTTCAGTTATGCAATATACAAACAAATACATCACTCTGTAAAATTGACCCTTCGAGATTTGGCTGTATACCACACAGCAAATGCCTTATTTAATGGAAATTCCTTTCAAAATTCCCCTTCCAAATTAATTATCATTAAGTTACTTAAATTCTTGATTGTCAGCTTTTGTTATATTCATGAGACTGAATCCCCCTTCACAGTCTGCTGTAGACAACAAAAGTGATACTGCAAATTCATACAAAGAAGTCACATTGGGAAACATGCCAGTAATGCCATTTTTATGAAGAAAAAAAAAAGTAATACAATAAACTAGTTTCATTTCTTTACACGTTGTAGGTAGCCAGAACCCGCATAAATTCAAGTTTGAAAATTTTATACGACATGCATCTGATACATTGACAATTCAAAGATAGTGGACATCATATCCCATGTTTATACAATATGCAATTTTCGTTTTCGCCATATGCTGGAGGTCTTGTCTGATGTAAATGACGTCACACTGTTTGAAGCTTGCATAGAGAGCACGAGACAAATTTTGAAGTGTTGCCACAGCGCAGATGCAATATGAGATCTTTTTTTCCCGTTTTTGTGCAACGTCAGCGTCAGCAGGTTTAGGAAATAAGGAACAACAAAATAGGAATGATAATAGCATATTTCTTTGGCTGTCGCTATTTGGCTAATTCACTAAATGCTTTGGGGGCAAAAAGCACTTCCAGTTAGCTTTTTGGCTATTTGGCTAGCTCTAGATTAAACCCTAAGGGGTACACGACATTTCGGTCCCGACGTTTTGGTCCTGAGACATTTCCGTACATGGCCATTTCGGTCCCTTGCAATTTTGGTGCTCACCACCTTATAACTCGGATTCCAATTGTCATGGGCCCGCCAAACGCTGCAATTTGAACATTATTTGGACCCTTTTAAAAATACCCCCCCCCCCCCCCCTCAAATTTTATAAAAAGCTGAATAAAACAGTCCGATAAATTTAAACTTTTATAACTCGTGATTATGAAATCACAGCGAGCTGAAAATTTGTTTGATTGAACAATGTGATAAGTGATATAATTTTACAGGGGACATTGTCTTTTTCTTTAACCATTATTATTTAACAGAATGGATTTCTTAAGTTTTATTATTTATTATTATTATTAGGTATTTTATATATACTATAAACTGCCATAAATGTTTTTTTGGTTGTTTTCATACATTTTTTGGAACGTTTAAATTATCATAAATTAAATAATTGAACTGTGCTTATTTTTTTCTTCTTTCAATTAGATTAATCATAAATGTATTCAATAATTCAATTAGACACATATAAGCTGTTATATGCAAATATTTTCTCAAATCACCCCTCTACACCCTCTCCTTTTAATAATTCAGAAATGAGATATATTTATTGAAGCACAAATTTATTTTTTCTTATTATTTTTATAATACGAGGCATGTTTTTTAAGTAAGTACCGTTTTGGAATTAAAAAAAAGACGTGCAAAGATATCGCAATAATTTTATTTTCACATGAAGGCCTGTACCTTCATCTACTTTTCTACATAATTTCCGTGATTATTGAGGCACTTGTCATAACGTGGCACCAGTTTTTGAATACCCTCCTCATAAAATTCTGCCGCCTGACATTTTAACCACTGTATCACATTTGTTTTGACTTCGTTATCGTCTTGAAGACGCTGACCACCCAGGTGTTTCTTCAAGTGCAGGAACAAATGGTAGTCGCTGGGCGCCAGATCAGGGCTGTATGGAGGATGATCTAGAGTTTCCCATTTAAAAGATTTGATGAGATCTTTGGTCCGATTAGCCACATGTGGACGGGCATTGTCATGCAGCAAAACGATACCCTTACTCAACTTGCCACGTCTTTTGTTCTATATTGCACAACGCAGATTGTTCAATGTCTCACAATAAGACGTTGCATTGATTGTCCCATTACGAGGCAGAAACTCCACTAGCAATACTCCTTTTTTGTCCCAAAAAACTGTGCACATGATTTTCTGGGCAGAAATTGTTTGCTTAAACTTCACTTTTTTGGGTGATGATGAATGTCGCCATTCCATGGATTGTTGTTTCGATTCTGGTGTGACGTAGGCCACCCATGTTTCGTCACCAGTAACAATTTGGTCTAAAAAATCTTCACCTTCATTGTGGTACCGCTCAAGGAAAGTCAATGCACTGCCTAAACGTTGGGTTTTGTGCAAATCCGTCAACATTTTTGGAACCCAACGTGAACACAATTTCCGGTAATTCAAGTTCTCGGTCACAATGCGATACAAAACACTACGAGAATATTGAGGAAAGCAGTCGCACAATGATGAAATTGTAAAGCGTCTGTTTTCTCTCACCTTTTCGTCCACTTTCTGCACCAAATCTTCATTAACGACTGAAGGATGCCCACTCCGTTCTTCATCATGCACATTTGTGCGGCCATCTTTAAATGCTCTCACCCATTTCCTTACCATTCCATCACTCATAATGTTTTGTCCGTAAACTTCACAGATCTCACGATGAATATCGATCGGTTTTACGCCTTTAGCACTAAGAAATCGTATAACAGCCCGTACTTCACAATCAGCGGGACTCACGATTGTCAGAGGCATCTTAAACACTCGGTAAACAACGTATACAATGAAGAATCAGACTGATGGCAGAATAAATTTTGTTCTCCTTGCTTCGTCTCTTATCGCTTACCTTAAAGTACCGGTCTTTTGTTTACTTTTTATATATATTTTCTTTATTACAGTTTCATTAATAGTTAACATTTATTCATCTTTATTTACTTAAATATATTACTTACTTATCTCTTCTGTAATGGTCCTTAATTGGAAATCCTTTTGATTTGTTTTCTATGCGGTGTTTACTTTGTGAACATCATTGAATTTTTGCCGTTCGCCATGCTGTGAATTAGCCACGTCGTGCATAGAACGTTTCATGATCGATAAGACGTATCGATATCACTTTCACTTTGTCGCCAGATGGCAGCACAGAATCTTTTAGAATCGAATAAATCGATTCATCGTTTCTGGTTTTTGCATATCCATAATGATATCGGCTGCTCATTGGTTGCTGTGGTTCTTCTTGGAATCACGTGCTTTTTCTTTGAGCGTATATAGCCTTGGCGTGTTGTGATATCATGGCCCTTTCGTTTTGCTTCTCCCATGAGGGGAAGTATTGTCAAGAATCTTGAACGTTCGCGGGACGGCGTTCATGGAGTTTATTATTTTGAAAGTATTGAATGAGTTTTATTTTTTTAATGTGGTTTTAATCAAGCTTTAATCAACTGTGATATTTTTATTAATGTTAATTAATGTGCAATTAAACATCTGTTCCTGTTGTTATGAATTTCATCAGCCTTGCTCTCGCCTGTGAATATTATCAGCTGTAATCTCGATCTGTGATATTTTTAAATAAACTGTGTGTACCAAAGTTCAATCATGCTTCAGCCATTTTATTTATACAGTTAGAGGAATGTCTTTCATATTTCACTGACGTTTCGATGCACTCTTCAGCTCACTCTTGCCAGCTAGACTTTCACGGCGTTGTTCTGCTCTTTTAATAGTTTCCCTTTCTTTAATGGCATATCAGCACAAGTTATATGCCCTAAATTATTAAGGGTTATGGGCCTAGGAGAGTCCATAACTGAAGAGGAGTTTTTGAAATATAGATCGTAATCTGACTGATGATTGGACTTATGTTTTTCCGAAGTTACGCCAATGAGTTTATGCTTACGTTTTTGAATTATGAGTTTGTGTTTTTGAAATAATATTTTTGAGATAAAACTGGATTAATTTAGAATTTTTTTTTGAAATAGAACTTTATAATTTTACTTGAGCCTTTTTCGTTAATTCTGAACTTTATTTTTGTTAAAGTATGAACTTATTATTTCAAGTTTGAACTTTATTTTGCCGATAATCCTGAACATTTTATGTTGAACTGAACTTATTTCAAGATTAGAATTTTTTTAGTTACAGATATTGAACTTTTATTTTGAATCATGACTTTTTTTCAAGTTTGAACGATTTGCATTTTTTTTTTTTTGAAAGACAGGAGTTCGAAATCCAGATCAGTTAGATCTATGTGAATGCTCATAAAAATACAATTTTTTTAAGATCAGCATTATCTTGAAAACGTAGGGGGGGCAGGTGAAATTTTTTTTGTGATACCCATACTCTTTTGTGAAGATGACGTCGAATACGATACAGAAACTGAATGTTAGTAATTATGCAGTTTGGTCTTCTGATGTCAAGTATCTTATGCTGGATAAAGGGGTGTGGGATATCATAGACAAGAAATTAGAAATTCCAGAGCTAAGTACTACAGTTACTCAAGCTAATATTGATTCTTTTATGGTGAGGAGAAACCAAGCCCTGTCCCTCATTTACTTAAATATAGAGCCGGAATTTAAGCGTATCGTAGATGATTGTGGCAATAACCCGGTGGTGGCATGGAAGAGATTGAGAGATAACTTCCATCCAGACACGAGAGCACATCATATGGCCTTGTTTTCGGAGTTAGTGAATGAGAGAATAAAATCAAGTGAGAGCATCAATTTATTTGCCACTAGGTTGAAGAAGATTTATTTGAATATAAAGGCAATCGACAAAGATTTCTCTGAGAGATACCTTTCGTATCAACTATTAAGATATTTATCTTCCTGTTATGATAGTTGTGTCCAGAGTTTGTTGAGAAAAGATGATTCTTCATTTAAATTTGACTTGATAGTGACTGAATTGGTTGCAGAAGAGGCGCGGCTGAAATTACGAGATGCAGATTCTGATAAGAAGATGGCTGCCTTAAGTATACAGCCTAGTGTTGAGAATGCTGTTTCGTCCCCTCCTACAAGAAGAGCTGGTGTCCAGGGATATAGAGGTAGAAGATGTTGGAATTGCGGCCGTGTTGGTCATGTGTACGCAAGGTGTTTTAGTAGAAGAAATCTAGGCGGAGGTCGTAGGCCTTATCACAGTCCACCTAGAGATAGATTCTCGTCTTCTCGATCAAGTAGCCCTTCGTCATCGAGGTCTTTTGAAAATAATGCTCGTTATACTCCAGAACAGCGTGGCGGCAAGACTGATAGATTTGACCAAGGTACATCCACGACAAGGCGGTCTCGGAGATGCCGGAAAAATGATTTCAGACGTTCTCCTTCAACTGGTAGCCGGTTTGATGACTATGAACATGATGATTCTTCACGTAAGTTATATTTTGTCTCACCAGCTTGTTTTAGTACTTGTGTAAGTGATGGTTCCTGGGTTTTTGATACCGGGGCCAGTCACCATTTTTGTAATAATCGTGATATGTTTGTCAAATTTGAACCCTTAAAAGATAATTTGTCTGTAGCTGTTAAAGATGTTATTTTTCCAATTACTGGTCGGGGGGAGGTCAAATTAAGATTTGGTCAAAGGATTTTTACCTTGACAAACATCATGTATTCAAGCCAGCTTCGTCGTAACTTAATTTCAGGTCCTCAATTGGACTTATGTGGCTTATCCTTTTATGGTGGTAGAAATGGCGTGGACATCTGTCGGGGTAATGATTTCCTTTTTAAAGCTAGACTTAAAAATAGAATTTACAAATTCTTCCCTAAAATTCCTAAGCCAGATAGTTGTTCTGTTCGTTTTGAATCATTGACAACTAATAGAGATGATCCAATAATGCAATGGCATCGTCGATGTGGGCATGTGAATCAATCTATTTTAGTTAATACAAGTCGTAAAAATTGTGTTAGAGGCTTACCGGGGTTAAAAGAGTCAACTCATATTTGTGAACCATGTAAGCTTGGGAAATTTCGTAGTGTATCTCACAAACCTTTGAAAAGTATACGTTCGGTTCGCCCTTTGGAGTTATTGTACGCGGATTTGTGGGGGGCCTTGTCATATAGTGGGTCGTAATGGCGAGCGCTATTTCCTTTCAATAATTGATGATTATTCTAGACGTGTTTCAGTGTATCCTCTAAAACTTAAATCTGAGGCGTTTGATATTGTTAAAACTCATATATTGAGGGCTGAAAATTTCTTAAATAAAAAGGTTAAAAGTTTTAGAACTGATAACGGTAAGGAATTTGATAATCAATGTTTTCATGATTTCTTTGAAAGCAAAGGTATTCGCCAGGAGTTCACAAATGTCTATACCCCCCAGCAAAATGGGGTTGCGGAAAGATTTATGGCAACTGCCGCTAATGGGATGAGAACATTGCTTATTGAGAGTGGTCTTGATGCTTGTTTTTGGCAAGAGGCTTTGAAATTTTTCGTTTACACGTGGAATCGGATGTGTCCCCAGTCTTTAAACAAGTCCCCTTTTGAGTTGTATGGCGGACGGAAGCCGTCTATTCGACATCTGCGGCCTTTTGGTACAGTGTCCTATGTGGGCATGCCTAGCCAAAAACGATTAAAACTTGAGCCAAAGGCTAGTCGTGGTTACCTGGTGGGCTATGCTTTTAAGACTCGTGGATATAGAATATGGCTTCCGGAAACCAATCAAATTATAGAGTCCTCTAATGTGTCTTTTGACGAGTCTCGTTGTGGTCCGGGGCGCAGTGGAGCTGCACTGGGCGCCGAAGATTACAACCTCTTCCCACACGAAGGTGGATTGAATCCAGAAAGCACTGGGGAAGTTGTATCTGGAATACTGCCAGATCCTCCCGGTGAACTACCATGTGATGGAGATGGGGTTGTGGATTCGGGTTCAAATGTTTTAGTTCAGCCTTCCACTGATTCCCAGTTGAGAGAGGTTAAATGGTTGAGGAAGCCTTCTGTTCGTAAAAGGGGTGACAGAACGGATATTTATTATTTTGAAGAGGGCACTTCTCATCGTCTCCGGTCTCTTAATGAAGTCGAGAAATATTGTAAAGATAATAGTATAATTTTTAAACCTGACTTATTTGATTTTTCGGCCTCAAATAAGTATACAGGCATTGTTCCTATTCAATCTATTCCTTCTGACTCTGACTCTGATTCTGTGACTTCAAATTGTATTCATCCTATAGCATGACTAGGCAGTTTGAATGATATTCCGAGAACTTATAAACAAGCTTGTAGATCCGTAAATGGTGCGATCTGGCGGAAAGCAATGGAGCAAGAGATCGAGGTGATGAAAAACAGGAAGGTTTGGCATTTGACAGATTTGCCGGTCCATATCACTCCGGTAGGGTGCCGGTGGGTCTACACGGTGAAAAGGGATGAAGTCGGAAGAATTGCTCGATACAAAGCCCGGCTTGTTGCCCAGGGATTTAAACAGGTGAAGGGAGTCTCGTATGATGGCACCTTCAGCCCTGTGGTCAACTTTGGAGTAATTCGCTTCTTCTTCTCCCTTCTCGTTTCGTGTTGCGGGTGGTCGCACACTCAGTGCGACGTCACCTGCGCCTATCTGTATGCGCCTTTAAGAGATGATGTGTATATGCTTCAACCTCCCGGTTTTGCAATCCCTGGAAAAGAGCACCTGGTTTGCAAGCTGGATCGCGCCCTTTATGGCCTGCACCAGAGCGGCAGGGAATGGTTCTACGAGATCCATGAGGTACTTTTAAGGCTTGGCTTTAGGAAAATTTCTTCTTGTAATTGTGTATATTTGCTTGGATCTAGGGTGGTCCTGTTATTATATGTGGATGACATTGTTATCTTTGGTTTTAATCAGGATTTCATTGATAAAGCTTTATCTTTGTTAATGGGTGAATTTGATATAAAGGTTCTTGGCAGAACTCGTAAACTTTTAGGTGTAGAGTTTGAGGAAACTGAACGTGGTCTTGTTCTGCATCAGAGTAACTATATTGAAGAGGTCTGTCGGAGGTTTAGTAAATTTAAGATTCCATTTTCCTCCTTGCCTATTAGTAAAGGTGCTGTCTTCTCAAGGTCTAACTGTCCCACCTCTGATTCTGAAGTTGAATATATGTCTCATTTTCCTTATAGAAGTGTTTTGGGTTGTCTCTCGTTTATAGCAAATAGAACTCGCCCTGATTTATGTTATGCCGTAAATATTTTTTCCCAATTTCAGTCTAGCCCTGGTCTTTTTCATTGGGATGGACTTCTTAGACTTTTAGGTTATGTGAGATCTACCTCTAATTATAAATTGAAATTATCTTGTGGGTCAAATTTTCTTTCTGTATTTTCTGATGCTGATTTCGCGGCTAATCGAGACGACCGAACCTCGATCGGCGGCCATATTGTCCTGCTTGATAAATCTCCAGTCGACTGGCGCACTTTTAAGGAAAAGTGTGTTAGTTTGTCGACCATGGAGTCGGAATTTGTCGCGATGACAGAGGCCGTTAAGAACCTGGTTTGGTTTGATCGAATACGCCGCGAATGTAAGATGTTTTCTGAATGCCAGGGTAGGGCTGTTATGTTGGTTGACAATCAGGCGGCAATAGATTTCGTGAAGTCCCCTGTGGAAAATTATAAATCGAAGCACATTGATGTAAAATTGTTTTTCATTAGAGATCTTTTCTATAAGGGGGATTTTGTTTTAAGGCATGTACGTAGTAAATCTAACCTCGCTGATGTCTTCACGAAACCTTTGACCAAGTTTGACCTTCAAAATTTTGTTAAAGCTGTTTTTATAACTTAGCATGTTTATTTTTGTCAGTTATACGTACCTTTTTAATCTTGCTATGTTGTTAAGACTTTTTTTTTCTGGAAATTGTTAGCACATTGTTTTATTTGTCATGTCAAGTTCTTGAAGTACTTGTTAACATAGGAGTTTACTAGTTAATTTTTTTTTTTGTGTAATTGACATGAACATATCGTTGTGTAATTTTTCCTTCTTGTCGTGCCAACATACTTAACATTCTATCTTTCTCCCTTGAACTTATATCTTGACCATTTTTTTTCTTGAATGATGAGCATTTAATTCCCATCTGATTACGGAAATGGTGTTTCTTGGAGGCTATTTCCGGGTGGCTCGATCAGCCTACGGTACCGTTTCGGGTAGGTGACCCTTGTCCGGTAAATGACAGAGAGTCACTTTGGGGTAGTCCTCCGGAAATTACCGCTGTATGAGGTTCTGTGCACAGGCACTTTAATTTTTCTTTCGTAAGTCCTTCATTATAAAGTTTGGCAGTGTCTATAGTCCCCGCTCGTTATCAGGAATTTTTTTTTTTTTTTTTGTCTTATTTTATTTAACTTTGTTTCTGGTTTAGTTTAATATAGCTTTGTTTAAATCTTAATTTTTAATTCTATTTTTATGTCATATTGTGGTTTTTAATTTTGACTTTTTTTTTGAAATATTTAAATTTTTCAGTAAATGTTTCTTTGGTAAAGTTAAAAATTAAAAATTTAAACTTTTCTTAAATTATTTAGTCTTCTTGATTAATGGTTAATTATTGTGTTTTTGGATGATTATGTATTTCTAATGTTTTCCTCTTTACTTCTAGGCATCTAGAAGCACATTTCTTATGTAAATGGTTCTGTTGATCAGAAGTCTATTTGAAGAATGTGTAAACACTTTTTTTGAATATATATGTGTTAGTAGGGCCTTAATTTGCGTCCTCTTTTCCTGTTTTTTTTAGAAGTATTTGAGGCCTTTGGAAGTAGTATTTAGAAGTATTAGCTTTCATCATTAACCAGTTTTTTTTTTTTAAATTTTTCTGCTGAAATAGCAGGTTTTTTTTTAGAACTTTCAGGGTTTTTTTTGGTCAAGGAGTTCATTGATGGAGAAAATTATGAACTATTGTTATGTAATTTATCCAAATTGGGTAAATACCTTTGATATGTTGTGGTACGTATATTTAAAATTATTGTACTTATTGAATTGTGTATTTATTTATATGTAAGTTTTCTATATACTGAATGTTAGATAAGAATTGTGAGTAATTGTGACTCTTAAAGTTCTTGGTTCCAGTTCATTTTGATAATGTTTAGTGACTTTCTTTTGTCATTTCTGAATACTAATCTGTTTATTTATTTTGGCTTTTTTTAAAAAGGCTTTTAAACTCTTAGTTCAATTTTTTTTTGATTTTGGATATTCTTACGGTTTTTTTTATCTGTTTACGGATTGTCTTTGCAGATTTCCGAAGCAATGAGAGGGGGGGGGGCATTGATGGCAGAATAAATTTTGTTCTCCTTGCTTCGTCTCTTATCGCTTACCTTAAAGTACCGGTCTTTTGTTTACTTTTTATATATATTTTCTTTATTACAGTTTCATTAATAGTTAACATTTATTCATCTTTATTTACTTAAATATATTACTTACTTATCTCTTCTGTAATGGTCCTTAATTGGAAATCCTTTTGATTTGTTTTCTATGCGGTGTTTACTTTGTGAACATCATTGAATTTTTGCCGTTCGCCATGCTGTGAATTAGCCACGTCGTGCATAGAACGTTTCATGATCGATAAGACGTATCGATATCACTTTCACTTTGTCGCCAGATGGCAGCACAGAATCTTTTAGAATCGAATAAATCGATTCATCGTTTCTGGTTTTTGCATATCCATAATGATATCGGCTGCTCATTGGTTGCTGTGGTTCTTCTTGGAATCACGTGCTTTTTCTTTGAGCGTATATAGCCTTGGCGTGTTGTGATATCGTGGCCCTTTCGTTTTGCTTCTCCCATGAGGGGAAGTATTGTCAAGAATCTTGAACGTTCGCGGGACGGCGTTCATGGAGTTTATTATTTTGAAAGTATTGAATGAGTTTTATTTTTTTTAATGTGGTTTTAATCAAGCTTTAATCAACTGTGATATTTTTATTAATGTTAATTAATGTGCAATTAAACATCTGTTCCTGTTGTTATGAATTTCATCAGCCTTGCTCTCGCCTGTGAATATTATCAGCTGTAATCTCGATCTGTGATATTTTTAAATAAACTGTGTGTACCAAAGTTCAATCATGCCTCAGCCATTTTATTTATACAGTTAGAGGAATGTCTTTCATATTTCACTGACGTTTCGATGCACTCTTCAGCTCACTCTTGCCAGCTAGACTTTCACGGCGTTGTTCTGCTCTTTTAATAGTTTCCCTTTCTTTAATGGCATATCAGCACAAGTTATATGCCCTAAATTATTACAGACTGTAATGGCGTCAGTGCATAGACAAGAGATGTAGGTAACCAGCGCGCATGCGCGGAACGCCGACCGTAGCGCTGCGGCGGCGGAATCGCAAAACGGTACTTACTTAAAAAACATGCCTCGTACAAAGTTGCATCTTATAAATTTGTTTTCATAAGTTACTTTACCATTATAAACATTGGGAAAACAATAGTGATTTGGTAACTAGGCGTGCTATGAAAAATATTTTGTTTTCAGAAAATTCCACCCACCACTTCATTTTTTTTTAAATTATTTTTTGCAATTTTTTAAGTCTTCTCACCCTTCAAAGACGATTTTTGTGAGCTAATTTTATTGAATCTGGGCCTATTTCTTTGTAATAAGATTATTATTTTTAATTTTATATAATAATGTAACTATTATTTTAATTAATTTTATTTGTAAATTTTAACTGACAAAACTAAGTTTTTTTATATTTGTCGTTTATTTATTTTTTGTATTACTCTTTTCCTCCCACTTTCCCAGAAAAAAAAAATATATTTTTATTTTACTTTTATTATTAATTATATTAATAGTTTTACATTTCGGTAACTTTAAATATAAAAATAAATAGGTAAAGGATAAATTTAAGTTTATAACTACTATAGAATATAATGATATATTGAATATAAAATATATTATGTATCGATTTTATTTTAAAGTAGAAATTTGTAATGTATATTAATAATGTTGTTAATTTAGTAAATTAAGGATACATTAAATTAAAAGATATATATTTACTAAAATATTAATTTAATTTTTATATGAAAATTACTAACTGTTTTGAGAATTAATTAATAGCAATTATTCATCACTTAAAGTTTTCATTCAAAATTTTTGCTTTATTATTTTTCAAGAAATAAAATAGAATTTTTAAAAAAAAAAATCAGTCTAAAACATAAGGTCTAAGTAATAATTAATTAATAATTAATTTTCAAAGGATTATTTTCATTCTATTCCTTTGTCGAAGATTAGCAAACGATAGTACGCCTTTCAAGCTATTAAATGAAACTGTCATATTAAATTTTAAAAAATGGACTATTATCGTTTTACACCTTAGTAATTTAATTTTACTCTATTTTTTCCAGAAAGAAAACTGGAAAATAAAAACAGGCTTTCTGTCCACCATTTAAAAAATTAAGGAAATTTTAAATGTCTAATTACAACATATATATATATATATATACAGGTACATATTAGAAAAATTTTGAATAAAGAGCTCCAAAATTATTTTATTTTAATATTTTTTATTAAACATCGTCCGAACTACAGAATAAAAGGCAGGAAATGATGTTTGATAAATGAATAACAATATCAGGAGATATTATATTCAGCCATTATTTTGCTTGTGTGTTTAAATGAATAAAACCTAGGACAAAAAATGACTACTAATGGAAAATGAGTAGGTACTCTTATTAAAAAACTATTGCAATCGAACATTTCTCCCATTCTTGGGTATCAGTAGAAGATCTTCCAGAGAACGCTGTCAAAGATGGTGCTTTGAAACAGGACTGGAAAAGAAAAAAAACTGCCGTCCTGAGAAAACAATTGTTTATAACTAAAGATGTAATTTATTTTGTCGAAAAATTAAAAAAAAAAAAAAAAATCTTTCAATAGTTATGTTTGCAAGTATCATGTTTTTATGTCTTAAAGGTTGATTTTTTTTTTTATGATGATAAAATGAGGAATGTTATGTTGTGTAATGAAATGAGGAATGTCTTAAAAGAGGAAAGTTAAACATATATTTAAATTTTGAATGATCAACTTACTTTAAGCAAAAAGAAAACGGAAAATAACAATTTTTAAGGAAAAAAGTTGATTTCTTTAGATTTTTTTCCACTATAAGATAAGGCTATCAACTTAAATTAGGATAGTTAAACATATAATTGGAAAACACAATACAGTTCCAAATCTCTTCCCCAGCAGCAGAATTTTTTTCTGCAGTCTGCAACACAAGTAGAAACTTTAAAAACAGTCTGCAGAACTTAAGGGTCCTGTCCCTGCCGGCAAAGACACTCACGAGCTAATGCTAATCCTATGAGGAGGGATTTTTCTAATATCTCGTTTGCATTTCGACATTTTTAAATAATTTTTTTTGCATTGGATAGTCAAGGTCCGTCTCTATGGCGCACCTTGGTTACTTTTTTGATTTTGGTCGCAGATATTTTTAATAAAGTTACTTTCATTTTCAAAACCGGTTCTGAAAATGAAAGTGTCATTCTAAAAAATATCTACAACCAAAATCGAAAAAGTAACCAAGGTGCGCCATAGAGACGGACCTCGGCTATCCAATGCAAAAAAAAAAAATATTTAAAAATATCGAAATGCAAACGAGATATTAGAAAAAACCCTCCCCATAGGATTAGCATTAGCTCGTGAGTGTCTTCGCCGGCAGGGACAGGACCCTTAAGGACAAACGCCATCTTTCCATCATGCACTCAACCCCCCCACACCCCCCCCCCCCAAACACACACAGTATTGCTGATTAACAAAAAAGGAAAGTACTTCTTAAAATAATTTAATAATTTACCCTTGTCCTCAAAATTTTTAACACCACTATCAGAAAAATCTTCCATAAAATTTGTCAAAATTTCTGTGGAGTTAGAAAAAAGAATAACAGTAAAAATAATACATGAACAACAATTTCTAAAATTTTTGAAACGATTGATACAATGTGATAATATCAAAAATTACATATAGATGTGATAATAAATGGATGAAAGTGCACTAAAGCCACTTAGAAGCAGCAAAAATCTAATTTTGTAGCAGTAAAATCCATTTTTGTAGAAGCAAAAATCTAAATTTTTAGCAATAAAAACTGTTATTGGAGCAGATTGAAATTCTTAGAAAATCAAATTTGTTTCGATTCAAAATTACGTCTGAATTTTCGGACAAATGACCGATTTTTTAAAATTTCTAAAGCAATCACCCCTACGAGGATTGACTCATTTAATAATGGGCGTTTCACGATCGCGTGTCTAGCGTTTTCACCGTGAATTATTTATATTTTAAAGGGAATCGGAGCTTTGTCAATTGCATGTGGCGTGGATCGTATTATTATGGCACATGGCAAATAATTTCTAACAAACTTTTCCCCCCTAAATTTTAACAGTTGAAAAATAATCTGCAGACCTTCCCAAGAGTCTGCGACGTGCGTCGCGGCGTTGCGCTGATTCTGCGCCCAGGATCTCTTCAATGGCCAGGCTTTCCAGTTTTATATCTTTTGTTAGCCATATTCCCGCTTTTCTTATCAATTGCATTATCTTTATTTTATTCAACTAAATATATTTTTATCTTGAAACTTGTTTAGTTATGACTTACCTTTCATCCTTACAGCTAATTTATTTTTGTCCATTTGTGCAGCTATTTATTGTTTTAAAGAGAACTTGCATCGTATCATCGGACTTTCACATCGCGATGTTTTTCCAGCCGAGCTCTATCGTATATCGTTTTCGAACTGAGCGGTAACTCCGTTGGCCGGTAGGTGGCGTTGCCTGTCCACGAGTGCTCTTTTCGCTTTTGGCGTGGCACGTGCCTATGCAAATTACTTTTTCCACATGCGATGGAAGGAGGGCGTTTCCGATTGCGGCTTCTCTGCGGAGCAGCTCTCGGTGCTTGCCGATATAGATAAAAGGAACGGCGTGATAGCTGTTGGAGAACGTTTGTTTTTGATGCATGCTGGTCGTCTCTCTTTCGGTGTTTTTGATGTCTGCCGCTCTGATGTTTATTTAACGGATATGAAGTTTGTTATTGAGTTTTACGTACGATGGAGTTGCTGAGAGGATGTTTTTAATCTTTGGATCTTCGCTAGTTCTACGATGTTTTTCTTCAAGTTTAAAGATGAAATAAAGTGTTGAATTCGTTTACTACAGGTGACATTTTTCATTTGCAATTTGATTTAGAGTGAATATATTATGGCATGAGCTCTGGAGGGATTATCTTAAAGTATTGTTTTATTACGTTTATTTTCTGCACGATATAAAGTTAATCAATATTTGTTTGTTTAATTTCAAAGCATTTATTTTTATACTATCGTATTTTATCATGAAAGAATTTTAATAAAGTTAAGTTTTTCTTTTATTTATCTGGTCATCATTTCTTCTTACACTTACTGCATAAAAACAACCATTTCTCTCTCTCTGCATATTTAGGGTTTTATTTTTCAGCGGATGCTTCTTACTGCAAATTTATATCTGCTTAGTTTTAGGATGTATTATTGAAGTGCTTTATAAAAGTAATAGATCATTTTTAAGCACTAGTTATATGAGTAGTCTCATATAACATTTTTTGGTTATGGGCATTTAATACCCATGCAGAGATAGTTTCTGTTTAGCTATGCTTTATATTAGTGCAGTAAAGTGTTTAACTACGGCCCAAGGAGGATTAAGAGATAGTTTTATTAGGGGGGGGGCATTAGTTTTCGTACGATGACCGATAATTAGAAATTTTTTTTTATAATTTCGTTTTTGACGTAATAATTTGAAAAGAGAAAGGAAATAGGTTAGAATTGGAGAGTTTTTAAGAAATTTTTAATACAAAATGTTTTAACTATAAATTTTTTTTGGCTGGTCCATAAAGTTTTTAAATTTGTGAAATTTTTTTTGGTTTAAGTATAAATTTTTCAAAATGATGATGCAGAATCAGATTCAGAAATTAAATGCTAGTAATTATGCCAATTGGCAATCTGACATGAAATATTTATTGATGGAAAGAAATGTTTGGGATATAGTGGCAGAAATAGAGAAACCTCCTGAGCTCAATGCAGATAGTAATGGTGTCACCGATAAAGATACTAAAGATTATCATATTAGACAGAAATTAGCACTGTCTATGATATATTTAAATGTGGAGCCTAATTTTAGAAAAATTATAGAAGAATGTAGTGATCCAGTAAATGCTTGGAAAAAGCTCCATACTCATTTTTATCCAGACACAAGAAGCCGTCATATGCAAGTTTTCACTAAGTTATGTGAATGCAAAATTGCCGGTGGTGAGAGTACTAATTTATATGCTGCCAGGCTTTTACGAGTGGCGAACCAGCTTAAAAATATAAATAAAAAGTTTGATGACGTCTATGTGACATTTCAACTATTGCGATTCTTGCCTCCAAAGTTTGATTCCATGGTACAGGCAATTCTCAGATGGAAAGAAGAGGAGTTTATTTTTAACGATGTGGTGACTTCATTGGTAGCCGAAGAAACCAGGCTTCAACTGAGAGAACGTGATCATAGTAAAGTGTATCCTGAAGCTCAATCATTATAGTACCAGAGGAAAGCTAGAAAGAAGTTGAGCTGTTATTTTTGCAAAAAGCCAGGTCACGTTAAAAGCCAGTGCCATAGTTTCCGAAGGAGTATGTTGTCCTGTAACAGAGATAGTTCACCGTCAGCCGAATTTTCATCTCATCGTGATACTTCATTAGTTAGATCCTTTAGCCCTCATAGTGATAAGAGAGTTCCACGACAGTATACAAGATCTCCTGCTAAGCATCAACACAGTGATCCTCGTAGACTTGATGACAAAGTGAAAAGAGCCGATCTAGAGACACTCGTCAGAGAAGTCCTGAACGTAAGTCCTATCTGTCGAACAGTCCAGAACGCAAGTCCTATACTTCATTCTTTTTGTCTCAAGCTAACTTAGTTGATGGAGATGCTGACTGGGTCTTCGACACAGCAGCTTCGCATCATTTTTGTAAAAATAGAGATCTTTTTATTGAATTTACTCCTTTAAATGATGAGCATATGGCTGTAGCCATTGAAGGTGTAACTTTTCCTATAGAAGGGTGTGGAACTATTAAATTAAAGTTTGGGCAAAGAATCTTAATGTTTAAAGATGTAATGTTTTCTCCTAAATTAAGGCGTAATTTAATATCTGGTCCTCGTTTAGATATAAATGGGGCATGTTTTTCTGGTGAGAGTGGCGAGGTGAAGATATCATGCAACGGACAACCCCTTTTTAAAGCCATTCTTAAAAATGGTGTTTACTATTTATACCCCAAAATTCCTAGCAAAGTTACTAAGAGAGTTAGTTTTGAAGCATCTTCTACTAGTAAGCATGATGATATGTATGTTTGGCACAGAAGGCTGGCACATGTTAGTCCTTATTTGATAGCTCATACATGTAGAAATGCGGGTGCTAGGGGTTTGCCAAATTTAAGAGAGGGGGAATTTAAATGTGAATCATGTAAACTTAACAAGTTTAGGAGGACATCTTTTAAATCTAGAAATTTTATTCGATCCAAATCTCCATTGGAACTTTTGTATACTGATGTCTGGGGTCCAAGTCAGGTTGAAGGCAGGCAAGGAGAAAGGTATTTCGTTTCTATAATTGATGATTTTTCCCGTAAAACTTCTTTATACCCTATGAAAGAGAAGTCGGAAGTTTTTGAAATTTTAAGGCAACATATTAACCGTGCCGAAAGATTTTTGGGTAGACAGGTTAAGGCCATAAGATCCGACAATGGGGGAGAGTTTGATAATAACAAAATGGAAGAATTTTGTCTTGAAAGGGGAATAAGTCATGAACTTACAAATACTTTTACTCCAGAACAGAACGGTATTGTTGAACGGTACAATCAGACTGTAGTAGATGGGGCTAGAACCATGTTAAAAGAAAGTGGCATGGATTTGAATTTTTGGCCAGAGGCAGTTCTCCACTTCACCTATGTTTGGAACCATTTATGTCACAAAAATCAGACCAAAACCCCTTTTGAACTTTTTGGTAATTATAAACCTTCTGTCAGGCATTTAAAACCATTTGGGTGTTTGGCGTATGTTGGTGTCCCTCGTCAAAAACGGCAAAAACTGGATTCAAAGGCTAGTAGAGGATATCTTGTTGGCTACGCTTTTAGAACAAAAGGTTATAGAGTTTGGTTGCCTGATAGTGACAGAATTGTTGAGACTATTAATGTCTCCTTTAACGAACAATCCAGTTATAGGGATGCGCTAAATGGAGCAGTGCTGGGCGATACTCCAGGTGAGTTTCAGTGGGTTCCTGCTACTAGGAGTGATATCGAGGATGAAGACGTTGTTGAGGAGGTCAGAGCCACCACTGACAGCTCCAACGACTCCCTCGGATCATCTTCTAGGGCAGAGAGTGATGGTCAGGGGTCCTCTTCAGAAAGTGATTCCCCTAGTAAACCTCACACCACATTACGAGATACTCACTGGAGAAGAAAAGTTGTTCCCAGAAATACTGGTATTCGTAGGGATATTTATTATTTTGATATTGATAATGATTCTGATAGGTTAAGGTCTGCAAGGGAAGTGGAGGATTATTGTAAGGAGAATGATTTAATTTTTAAGCCTAACTTGTTTGATTTTAAAGGGAGCAATACTTTTGAGGGAGTGGTTTCTGAACCTAATGTTGTTAACTCTAATGTGAATATTTGTCAGTCACAATCTTGACTATATGACCCAGTTATTCCTAGAACTTACAAACAAGCAATAAAATCTGATCAAAGGGATGAATGGTAAAAAGCTATGAAAGAGGAGATAAATACTATGTATGATAGAGGCGTATGGCATTTAGAAATTTTACCTTCAAACATCAGCCCTGTAGGTTGTAGATGGATGTACACTATAAAGAAAGATGACATGGGGAAAATTGCCAGGTTTAAAGCCCGTTTAGTGGCTCAAGGGTTTAAGCAAATTAGAGGAGAATCCTATGAGGAAACTTTTAGTCCCGTGGTTAATTTTAGTGTCATCAGGTTTTTCTTTTCTTTATTAGTATCCTTTAAAGGCTGGTTACACAC
The DNA here is from genome assembly GCA_963932465.1 of Maratus speciosus. NCBI lineage: Eukaryota > Metazoa > Arthropoda > Arachnida > Araneae > Salticidae > Maratus > Maratus speciosus. Next base: position 247,897,134 of record OZ010799.1, read on the forward strand.
CCAAAGTGATGTCAAATGTGCTTATCTTTATGCTCCTCTTACTGAAAATGTTTATATGTCGCAACCCCCGGGTTTTGTTGAGGTTGGTAAAGAAAGTCTATTTTGTAAGTTGGATAAAGCTATTTATGGTCTACATCAGTCAGGTCGAGTTTGGTTCTTTGAGATAAACCGTGTTCTTTTGGAGATTGGGTTTAAGAAATTAGAATGGTGTAACTGTGTTTACGTTTTAGACTCGGATTTAGTGTTATTATTGTATGTTGATGATATTGTTTTATTTGGGAAGCATCAAAGGATTATAAATAGAGCTTTAGAACTTTTAAGCAAATATTTTGATTTAAAGGTCTTGGGAAAAACTAAGAAGTTGCTTGGTGTGGAGTTTGAGGAAAGTGATGAAGGCTTGCGGATTCACCAGCAATCCTATATTAAAGATGTTTGCAAAAGGTTTGAGTCATACAGGTTTCCCATTTCCTCCTTACCCATAAGCAAGGGCTCTGTTTATTCTAAATCTGATTGTCCTAAGTCTGAGGAAGAGCGTAGAGAGATGTCACAGTTACCATACAGAAGTGTACTGGGTTGTTTGTCCTTTATTGCTAATAGATCCCGTCCCGATATTTCATATGCGGTAAATATAATGAGTCAATTTCAATCAGATCCAGGAATGACACATTGGTATGGCTTACTTAGATTGTTAGAATATGTTAATCATACTATTGATATGACACTTAATTTATCTTGTACAAAACCTCAGTTGATAACTTTTCTGATGCAGATTTTGCTGCAAATCGAGATGATAGGACCTCGCTGGGTGGTCAAATTGTATTTTTAGGAAACTCTCCCATTTCTTGGCGAACATTTAAAGAGAAAAGTGTGAGTTTGTCAACTATGGAAGCTGAGTTTATTTCAATGACCGAAGCGACAAAAGAATTTCTTTGGTTTGACAGGATTCTAAGTGAATGTTTTTGTAGAAAGGTTGTCACTGGGGAAAAGATGAAGTCAGTTTTGTATGTAGATAATAGGGCTACTATTGATTTTGTAAAATCGCCTATTGAGAATCATAGAAGTCATCATATCGATGTTAAGCTGTTCTTTGTACGGGATCTGGTTGATAAAAATACTTTTGATTTACTTTTTGTCCGCAGCAAGGATAACCTTGCTGATGTCTTCACTAAGCCGCTCACCAAGTTTGAATGGTGGATGTTGAAGGATTCCTTTCTGTTAAAATAATGGTTTAAGTATAGTGGTTCTGTCAAAGTGTGAAAAATCCCTGATTTAAATAATTTACAATATTGTTACAGGTTCCTTGTCTCTATGTGAGAATAAGAGTTGATGAAATCGTGGCGCCACGTAAGGTTGTATGAAAGTTGAATGAATGATATGTATTGTATTGTAAGTTTTTTTTTTTTTTTGTGTAGGTACCTTGTGACTTTAATTGTAATCACTAAATGTCTTATAGACATGTGGAAGAAAATCTTGTATTGACAGCCATTATTGTAAAAATATTTTTGTTTATAGCTCACTATATTACAGCTCACAAAATGTCGTACGGACATGTGGAAGATTATCCTGTTTTGGCACCTACTTTTGTAACTTCTTTTCGCATTTAAATATCATGAATTTGCATATTTGCTTGATTTTTGAATTGAATTTAATCTTTATAGATTTTTGTTTGGAAATTGAAAATGTTGGCACTGTTTGTCTATCTCTGGTGATAGTCTAAGACTGGAATTGCTATGTTGAGATGGTTTTTGATGTTGTTGAAATTTTTGATATCTTGAATTGTTTTGGAAGTTCTGTCTTTCTTGAAGCATTAAATTTTGGAATTTAATGTTGAATTGTTTTTAAGAGTTTAATTGTTTTAAAGTTTGATGTTGTATAATTTTTGTTGTAGAATTGCTATTTAATTGAAATTTTGGAATTTTGAATTGAGTTGCTGGTTGATGATTTTATTGATATTGTTAATAGTGATATTGTTATTGTATGATACAAACTTTTATTTTACAGTGAAATTAATCGCATGGATTGTTAGTCGCTCTGGTGCTCATGTTTTTCGAATTTACTTTTAGGTAGTTTTCGCAGGTAGTTTTTGTTTTATTAGACTTGTTTCAGTTGACTTTAAATTTTTTTTTGGACATGTAATTGACTTTGCCTTCTTGGTATTTGGTAGCATTGATAAGAGGGGGGGCATTTGTTAGCCATATTCCCGCTTTTCTTATCAATTGCATTATCTTTATTTTATTCAACTAAATATATTTTTATCTTGAAACTTGTTTAGTTATGACTTACCTTTCATCCTTACAGCTAATTTATTTTTGTCCATTTGTGCAGCTATTTATTTGTTTTAAAGAGAACTTGCATCGTATCATCGGACTTTCACATCGCGATGTTTTTCCAGCCGAGCTCTATCGTATATCGTTTTCGAACTGAGCGGTAACTCCGTTGGCCGGTAGGTGGCGTTGCCTGCCCACGAGTGCTCTTTTCGCCTTTGGCGTGGCACGTGCCTATGCAAATTACTTTTTCCACGTGCGATGGAAGGAGGGCGTTTCCGATTGCGGCTTCTCTGCGGAGCAGCTCTCGGTGCTTGCCGATATAGATAAAAGGAACGGCGTGATAGCTGTTGGAGAACGTTTGTTTTTGATGCATGCTGGTCGTTTCTCTTTCGGTGTTTTTAATGTCTGCCGCTCTGATGTTTATTTAACGGATATGAAGTTTATGTTATTGAGTTTTACATACGATGGAGTTGCTGAGAGGATGTTTTTAATCTTTGGATCTTCGCTAGTTCTACGATGTTTTTCTTCAAGTTTAAAGATGAAATAAAGTGTTGAATTCGTTTACTACAGGTGACATTTTTCATTTGCAATTTGATTTAGAGTGAATATATTATGGCATGAGCTCTGGAGGGATTATCTTAAAGTATTGTTTTATTACGTTTATTTTCTGCACGATATAAAGTTAATCAATATTTGTTTGTTTAATTTCAAAGCATTTATTTTTATACTATCGTATTTTATCATGAAAGAATTTTAATAAAGTTAAGTTTTTCTTTTATTTATCTCGTCATCATTTCTTCTTACACTTACTGCATAAAAACAACCATTTCTCTCTCTCTGCATATTTAGGGTTTTATTTTTCAGCGGATGCTTCTTACTGCAAATTTATATCTGCTTAGTTTTAGGATGTATTATTGAAGTGCTTTATAAAAGTAATAGATCATTTTTAAGCACTAGTTATATGAGTAGTCTCATATAACATCTTTCCGTTAAAAAATGAATTTGTAAGTGTGTCAAAACGTTTTGCGCTTGTTGAGCAGAGCAGATAAGAACAGTCTTAAAGAAAAATCGCCAAATAGTATGATAAGGTAGCGAAGATGTAGTTGAGATTTTTCCTGGGATTACCTTTCAACCAATTAATCCTTATTACTGGAAAGATGGAGAAATTCTTATCTATCTTTACTTGTCAATATTCAAGAGGGTATTTAAAAGTGGGCTCCATTCAAATGCTTGTCCTGCCATCATTCAACACTTTTCTGGGAAACCAATCCTTTAAAATACATTAATGGTTTATTCACAATAGGAGGGGGAGATAGAACAATGCTAGGATATAAGAAACTTTGATTTCAACTTGAAGGAAAGATCGTACTCTTGCATGATGTCCCGGAAGTTTCTTTTTAAGCCATTAAAGATGAAAAATGCCGCATAGCCACAAAAAAGCGCCAGCTGACCAGAACAAAGAGAGCACGAGAAGAATAATACTTCTATTTGGAGCTTTATTTAGCATAGTCAAATGTGAGAAGTCGGGCCATCTACACTTGATGTAGTACAGAAATATTTATGTATATATATATATTCTTTTGAATAAAGAATACAGTACAGAACCATTTATCCGGAATGCTTGGGGTCAGATGTATTCCGGATTAGGGATTGACCGAATCAGCAATTTTGCCGAATACCGAAGCTTCGGTCAAAGTGTACACCGAATATTCGGTATTCGGCAACCGAATACTTAAAAATTTTTAATACACATTTTTGCATATATTAGCTTTTTTAATAAACTTTAATTAAAATTAAATTCTTAATAATTTAATTCAGTTACATTTTTATTCTTAAATCTAATTACACAAAAAAATTTAATGACTTCTTTCAACTCACAAATTCATTAACCCATCACTTATTTTTTATTATTTTATCACTAGTCAATATCCAAATTAACCCAATGAAAGTATTAAACTATACAGGCTATTATTAAGGATAAGGATTCTCAGAAAAACAAAAGTTCATTCAAATAAAAAGAAACAATGTTGTCATTAAGCTGATTTACTGATTGTCTAATTATATACATATTGAATTGGAATGTTCTCAAATACAAAAGGTATATCAATTTGTACATTTAACTATTTTCTGAGAAATTGTTGATACATATTTATATTTTGATTAATATTTATCACTGTGGTGATGAAGATAAATTTGAGCGATTTTAATTTTAATGGTTATAAAAGCTACAGGATAGGCATAGGAGTATACTTATTTGATGCATGTATTTTCTTTAATATAAACTTTAGATATACAGAGATGAACTCTGATATACTTATTTGAGGTGTATATTAAAGAGAATACACATTAAATAAATTTAAATTGAAAAAACTAATGTAGAAATAATTAAAATTAAATGGTAATGGAAAGATGCCCATATTCCTTACTTTTTTTTCCTATATTGTAGACAGTTGTTCTGATTTCACCCCTATATAGACTATTTTAGGAAAGAAAAAAAAAGTTTTTTTGTAATTAAAAATGGCCTTTGACTTGTTTTTGGTAGTGCAGCTGAACTTTGAACTCATGCACATAATATTGAAACTCATCATTTAGCCTATTCTACTTCTAAGTAAAAGAGAATTCTTCTACTTCTAAGAAAATACTTATCTGCAATTATTCGGCCGAATATTTCAAAGTATTCGGCCGAAGCCGAATATTCGGTTTACATGCCGAATCACCGAATACCGAATCGACTATTCGGTATTCGGTCAATCCCTATTCCGGATAACTGGTTTTTCCGGTTAACTGGTTGTGCATTAAAGCAGCATCCATTTGATAAGTTTTGTGGAATATGTAGGGTTGTGACATTATTTCTGATTTTAATATAATTAGATTACTTGGATTAAAAATCAGTGCAAGAAAGATCAAAAGTTAACCAGAGTTTAAAAGAAGGTAATTTTTGGGAATCCCTTAGGAACAAAAATTCTTCTGTTTCCTCTGCATAAAAAATAAATCATCTGAAATAGAACTAAATATGCTTTCTTTTCAAATACTAGATGTTGTCATCAAAGTATACAATTGTTTCAAGCAAAGTCTATGTCAAACTGGCAGTGTATGACACCTTTTTCTGCAAAGATTCTGAAATCAGTCTATCAGAAATATCATTCCGGATAACTGGTTTTCCGGATAAATGGTTCCATACTGTATATATATAAAAAAATATGCTTTCTAAATTACCAGATTTTTTCATAGTGATATAATTATAAAATTTCTTCATTTTAAATGAAATTTTATGCAAAAGTGATTCACCATACATTACTATTTTGAGATTCTATGTTATTTTTTTATATTTCTATTTCTATTTTTTATTTGTCATATTAAAATAGGTAGGCTGTTTTAATTTTAAGTATATAAGTCAAATAAATAATAAGTAAATATTTGAAATACAGAATTAATTTTAACCACGAAAAGAATATTTTATGATTATTAGAAATTTGAACCTTTGTTTCCCAACTTTACAGAAAAGTTATTTCTTTAACACTATTTCTAGTGGTGTCAAATGACGCCTTTTTAAAATTTTGACTTATGTTTATTTTGCTCGTAGTTTTTTAATGTAATAAGCATAAAAAAGTCTTAAATGTATTAAAAAGGATTTGTAATTGTTGCAATTTAAAAATTACGAATGAAAAAACTTAAATCTTTTCTTAAATCGAAATCTTTTTAAAGGTGTCATTCGATACTGGTAGAAATAGTGTTGATGTTACATGTAAAAAGATTAATGCAAACTTTTAAATAGTTTTTTTTTTTTTTTTAAATAGTAAATTAAAATAATTATTAAAATGAAATAAAAAGTTGTAGTCTGTTCTGATGCAAAATTTAAAAAGTAATGTGTCTTTATCCCAATTCCATATTAAGAAGCCCCTTTTAAAAAATATGTAAAATGCAATACATCTAAAATTCATGGGCCGTTAAATAATAGAATCAAATAAAGATTTGTAAAAATATTTGCAGATTTTTTTCTTTATTAATCACATAGTGTCCAAATTATATGCAACTGAATATGTGCAGTGCATGGGCATTTGCATGTGAAAATTAAAGCTAGACTTATAAATGTTTTTAAAATGTCAACTTTATATTTATTATAGGCTAAAATATGAGGAGCTTCTATAAAGAATCCACAGAATTCCCCCTTCCACCCATTCCTCAAAACGATTACTTCTACCATATGAAATTTGCATGGGGTGCTACAATTTGTATCCGAGTTATAAGTGTTTGCAGTTTTCGGGCTCTTATATTCAGGTTATACTAAAATTTCAAGGGTTCAGTTAAAAAATCCGATAATGACCCTCCTTTTATAAAGATTACGTTTACCGTACAAAATATGAGTGTTTTGTGATAATTATGGAGAGAGTTATCAATGTTTTAATTTATCAGGACCTTATACTTAAGATACACTAAAATATAGAAAAAGCCAATAGAGCCCCCTCACCCCCTTTCTTTTTAAAGCGATTACGATTATCATACGAAATTTGTGTGGGCTGCGACAAGTTTGCGTTTTCGAGTCCTTTTATGACGAGTCCCATGATTAATCGGGTTATACTAAAATTTAGCGGGTTCAGTTAAAAAATCTGATAATATCCCTCCTTTTATAAAAATTACGTTGACCAAACAAAATATGCGTGTTTTGCGATAATTATAGATCGAGTTATAAATGTTTTAATTTATCAGGACCTTATACTTAAGATACACTAAAATATAGAAAAAGTCAACAGAGGCCCCCCCCACCCCCCCCATGCTTTTTAAAACGATTATGATTATCACAGGAAATTTGTGTGGACTGCGACAATTTTGATCTGTGTTGTAAGTGTTTGCGTTTTCGAGTCCTTATATTCGGGTTGTACTAAAATTTAGGGAGTTCAGTTTAAAAAACCGATAATGTCCCTCCTTTTATAAAGATTATGTTTACCATACGAAATATGAGTATTTTGCGATAATTATAGATCGAGTTATAAATGTTTTAATTTATAATTTACCAGGACCTTATACTTATAATACACTAAAATAGAGAAAATGTCAATCCCCCCTTCCTGCATTTTAAAATGATTACCATACGAAATTTGTGTGAGCTGTTACAAAAATTTTAAGGCCTTTATTTAAAAAACTCTACAATGTCTCCTATAAAATTATGTCACCTATTTCAAGTGCCCAAAATTTCAGCTTGCTGGAGAAGGAACCGAAATGGCTAGGGACTGATATGTCTTAGGACCGAAACGGCAGGACCAAAACGTCCTCTTCCGTCATCTAGTGGTAATTTTTTTATTTTTTTTTATTTCAAATTAACTGAGTGAAATATGTGTATAAATATAGGGGTTCACATATGGCCCCCTCTCCCTGATTTAATAATATGTAATATGTATCAATATAACATCGTTCTAAAACTCTCACATGGTTAATCCTTTCAGGGACAGAAAAATCTGTTCGTAAAATGATGAAATTATTGATTGACACCAGAATTTACAAATGATTTTTATAGAAAATAAAAGCCTGCTTTTGTTCTACACTTTCATTATAAAAGAAAAATTTTATTAAAATATTCTTGGTGCAGTTTGTCAGATTTGGAATTAAAATTAGGTGGTCACACCATGTGATCACCGCCATTGAAAGGGTTGTTAACTTATTCTGATATCTTTGAATTTTTTTTTCACATTCATTTCAATTTATAATATACATTTGGGAATAAAGAGATGATAAACCACTTGCAAATACAAGCCTAAGGTTTTCGCTTTTTGAAATATGAAAGAGTTATAGCTTCTCAAAAGTAACTGCAGTAGTGATACATATTTTTATCCCTTAAGTAGTACAGCAATGTAATATTTAGATGGCTTAGTCACAGCACTCAAATATATTTGGAAATTAACAGTTTAATGCTAATTTAATTTACAAATAGATAATACAGGTTTGTAACTAGACTGAGATACTTATTATTTTTCTAATTATTGTAAGCAAAATAAAAGTAGCTTTTCTTTTCCTTTTGTAAAAAAATTACATAAAAAATACAAATGCAATTATGAAACTCAATCAAGCATCATTAATTTCTTTTGATAGAAAAGGGGCAATGTTTAGAAGTTTTTTGGGAAAAACTTGTTCTAGATTTCTTTTTATTTTGATTAGGCAGCAAGAAATAAATAAGAAATTAAATTGAAATTTTAAAAATAAGTGCTAGGTTATAACTTTAAAATAAATTTATATTTTAACCAATAAAAAGATAAATGACAATAATCATGGACTACACAAGAAAAATAATAAAAACATGTAAAATCTCGATTGTAAGGCCCCCTTCCACTTTTAAGCAATATTTTATTTTCTGCTCCCAAATATAAGCCCCCTTCCCCTTCACATACTTTTTTGTGGGGAAAAATTGATTTAAAAATCTAAGGGAACTTTGAACATTTTGATTTTTTGGTGTAATTCTATGTTTTTACTAATCTTAATTAATTCCCCCCCTCTCACATGAAATGTCCGCTTCCCTTCTCTCTCCTCAGTACAAAAAGTTTAAAATCATGGAAATCTTACTTCTTTTGTTCTATTTGTTGCTTGCTAATAACAAGTAAATAATCAATTACTTAAATTACCCTTATTGTTGTTTCTGCAGAATATTCGCAAGTGTAAACTATAGTGTTTTTTTTTTTTTTTTTTTCCCCTCCCTCATTCGTTTTTTTGTGTTTCAATATTTATTATTTTTTCAATATTACGTATGCATTTTAATATGTAATTCTGATTAATATGACTAAATACAAGCTTTTTTATGAAGAAAATATGAATTTACTCCCGAAAAAAATAAACAAGATGGCAGAAATATTGCGAACATCATAAAGCATTGCCGCCTTGTTGAGGAGGCTTATCTGTGCGTATAGGCGAGTGAGAAAAATCTTCTTGAGAAAGAGAAAATGTACGCAACGGCGCATGGTAAATAAGTTTCATTTTGGGATCACAGAGTGAAAGTGGAATGTACGTCGGTTTTAATCGAATGATTTTTTTTTTTAATTTTACGTATGTATTTTAATATGTAATTCTGGTTAATATGATTGAACCCAAGTTTTTTCATAAAGAAAATACGTATTTGTTTCTGAAAAAAATAAAGATAGTGCTAATATCAACTCTCATCGCGATCGTTTTCCAAAATATTTTTTAATTAATCAAGTATTTTTGTTTATTAAATCTGGATAAACATGGCATAAAATTTTGTTATTTTAAAATTCTGGTGTAAATTATTTTCTTATCCAAAATAAAAATACAGTCCAACAGTAGCTTTTGCATAATAACTGTAACTGTTGAAACCCTGTTGCTTCAGTTTCGTTTTTGAATCTATAATGACTCTTATTGTTTTATGATTTCGCACAAAATTCTATCAATCCCAGTGGCAGAAAGTTTTGTAGCTGTCTGCGACAAGCTTTTAAATTTCATAATCTGTCTGCAAAATTTGCGTGTCATTTTAATGAATAAATAATAAATTAAACTAGGAATTTTTTATCATTCTATTTAAAACATGGTAAGCATGATGCATTCTCATTAATTTTATTTACAACTTTTCATCATCTAACTTCTTGTAGAATTTCTAAAGTGTGAAGGATAAGCAGAACCACACGTAGGCAATAATGATGCTTTTAAAAACCTTCGGAAGCTTCAGAGGCCTGAAGCGTGAAAAGCACTGAGTTTTTTTCTAAAACCCTTTGAATGAAATCTGCGGCCTTTTGAGGAAATTATTTTTTTGTAATTCTTTGGTGAAATTCACGTTTTTTCCATGGCTTTTTGACGAATTTATCGTTTTATCTGCAATTTTTGGACGAAATTTGCATTTTTTTCGTGATTCCTTGACAAAATTCGAATATTTCTTTTCTGCGTCCTTTTGAGGAATTTTTTTTTTTTTTTTTTTGTAATTCTTCGGTGAAATTCACGTTCTCTCCATAACTTTTTGACAAAATTCATGTTTTTCCCGCAATTTTTGGACGAAATGTGCATGTTTTTTTGCGATCTTTTGACAATATTTGCGTTTTTTCCACAATCCTATGACGAAATTCACGTTTGTTCCACGATCATTTGACGAAATTTGTACTTTTCCACGATCCTTTGATGATATTTACGTTTTTTCATGATCCTCTGATGTAATTCACATTTTCCGCGATCTTTTGACGAAATTTGCATTTTGTTCACGATCCTTTGACGAAATTTGCATTTGTTTCACGATCCTTTTCCGACATTCGTGCTTTTTACGCGATCTTTTGCCAAAATTCGCGCTTTTTACATGATCTTTTGCAAAATTCGCGATTTTTACCCAATCTTTTGCCAATATTTACGCCTTTAACTCGATCTTTTGCCGAAATTAAAGCTTTTAACGCAATCTTTTGCTGAAATTCACACTATTTACATGATTTTTTGCCGAAATTTATGCCATTATCACGATCTTTTGCCAAAATTCACGCCATTAATATGATCTTTTGCCGAAATTTGCACTTTTTACGCAATCTTTTACCGAAATTAACGCTTTTAACGTGATCTTTTGCCGAAATTTGCGCTTTTTACGCGATATTTTGTCGAAATTCACGCTTTTTATGCGATATTTTGCCGAAATTCGCTCTTTTTAAGCAATCTTTTGCCAAAATTCACGTTTTTAACCCGATCTTTTGCCGAAATTCACACTTTTTACGCGATCTTTTTCTGAAATTCGTGCTTTATATGAGATCTTTTGCCAAAATTCACACTTTTTTGCCGAAATTCGCACTTTTTACGCAGGAAAAATTGTCCGAAAGTTGTGGACAATAATTTACATTGACTTCATTAGTGCAGACAATAATTGTCGCAAAAGAATTTTTGTGTCCGCGGCTATGTCGCCGTGTTTCTGCCACTGGGCTATCAATATGGATGATTCAGATTTTTCTGATGATAAAAACAGCAAAAGAAAAATGTCTGTTTAATTATAATTCACAAAGTTGAAATTATAAAGAAACTGAATTCTATTTCTTCTGTTCATCTTTTGGCAAAATCTTATGGAATAAGTCCTAGAACATTATATGACATTAAGAAACAAAAAGAAAAAAAATTTGAATTTTTATATGAATTGTGACAGCAATGCTGGTATTGCAACAATGCATGCAGCCAGATCTGGTGATCTAGACAAGGTCCTTTATGAATGGTTTAAACAACATAGAAGTGAGGGTGTAGTACCCATAACATTGCAAAATAAAAACAAACAAAAAATAAAGCAGACAACTATTTTATCCCTGTTCACAAGATATAATCTAAAAAAATGAGTGAAGCTTGTAAAAAAAAAAAAAAAAAAAAAGTAGCAAAAGGAATTTTTTTTTTTTTTTTTGATAAGAAAAAATTGATTTTTCCTCCTTATTATGCATATTTAGTATTGTATCTTAATTATTATTTACATGACTTTATTTTTAATATTTTTCAAAATTTTTATTTTACATAATTGATTTAATAATTACTTACTTTTAAAACTAATAAATTATTTTACTATTTTACTTAATTATTTTAATGTTTCACTTTATTGTAAGCATTCATTATAATTTCCATTGCTTAACTACCAATCAAATTAATGTTTCAAAAATGTAAACAAATCAATGACCAGAAATTCACAAAATTCTAAAATGCGCACAACCTCTGGTCCCAAGCTGTGCGGATTTGAGGGAGTCTACTGTATCATGCATATTGGGAAATAAGAAACAGGTACTTTTCTGACATATCAACAATATTGTCGTTAATCATAATAGTTGCTGCTAAATGAAACATTTGAAAAAAAAAATAATAATAATAGTAACATTGTTGCTGGGAAAGTGATCATTTAAAAATTACAATATATTCAAAAAGTAAAGACTTTCACAAACTAATTTATTAAATCACTATAAGTATGTTTCAAATAAAATATTAATAATACATTACATAACAAAATAAAACTGTAATTAAGCTGCAGGCATGAAATTGCAAATATCAGGCATGAAAGTGGGCCAAAGAAAAAAAGGAGGAATTTTTTTTTTTTACTTCATGAGGTAAATTTGGAGAGAACAAATAGGGAGATTCTGATAGCGACATTTTATAGATTAGAGTGCAGTTTTAAATTTTACATAAACATGAAAATTACAAGGAGATTGCTAAATAAAAATTTTTTTAATGGATATTTGTTCTTTTTCAAAAATCACAATATAATATGTATCCCTTGAAAAACAGGTAAGTACTATACAACAAATGCAAGTATGGACTATACAACAAAACTTAAAATTTAGTCATGTTTGAATGACATAATTTATATCCATGATTACTTTATCTTTTATCATAACACAAAAAATAGAAGAAAAAAAATTTAATTTACCAAATGTAAGGATAGTTGCAATAAAGAAATCAGCTTGCTAAATGTTAATCAAAACATCTGAATTTATCTAAAATAAGATAAAAAAGTTTTTTGACAAAATTCGGGTTTTTTCTGCGATCTTTTGATGGAATTCGCGTTTCTTTAGTGATCCTTTGACAGAATTCGCGTTTTTTCAGCGATCTTTTGAAGAAATACGTGTTTTTTCAGCGATCTTTTGACGAAATTAAGGTTTTTTTCAGCGATCTTTTGACGAAATTAAGGTTTTTTCAGCAATCTTTTGACAAAATTAAGGTTTTTTCAGCGATCTTTTGACGAAATTCACGTTTTTTCCGCGATCTTCTGACGAAATTTGTGAATTCTTCTGCGATCTTTTGACGAAATTCGCTAATTCTTCTGCGATCTTTTGACGAAATTCGCGTTCTTCCGCGATCTTTTGACAGAATTTGCGTTTTTTCCGCAATCCTTTGACAGAATTCACATTTTTCTGCGATCCTGTGACAGAATTCACGTTTTTCCGCGATCCTGTGACAGAATTCACGTTTTTCCGCGATCCTGTGACAGAATTTGCACTTTTTCCGCGATCCTTTGACAGAATTCGCGCTTTTTCTGCAATCTATTGACGAAATTCGCGTTTCTTCTGCGATCTTCTGACAAATTTCCTGTTTTTTTTCTGCAATCTTTTTTGAGAATAGGCGTTTATTTCGAAATCTTTTGACGAAATTCGCGTTTTTTTGCGGTCCCATGACAGAATTCGCGATTGTTTGACAGATTTTGCGTTTTCCCCGCAATCCTTTGAAGAAATTTACATTTTTTCTGCGATATTTTGACAGAATTCGCGTGTTTTCTTGATTCTTTGACGAAAAATTCCAAGTGTTGTCCTGATCCTTAGACAACATCAGCGTTTTTTCGCGATCTTTTGGCAAAATTCAGAGTTTTTTCGTGATCCTTAGACAAAATCCGCATTTCTTCATGATCTTTTGGCACAATTCGTGTTTTTTCGCGATATTTTGACGAAATTCGTAATTTTTCCGCGATCCTTTGATGAAAGTTGCCATTTTTCCGCAACCCTTTGGCACAATCATCGTTTTTTCGCGATTCTATGATGAAATTTGGAGGGTTTTTTCCGCGATCCTTTGACAAAATTGCATATTTTCTGCGATATTTTTCAAAATTGGTTATTTTTTCCTGCGAACGATTGACGGAACTGTTTTTTTGGCGATCACTTGTCGAAATTTGTGATATTTTTTATGTCCCAATTTTCGGACTGATGACCGATTTTTTTTTTTTTTTTTTTTTCGAATCATCAATGCCAGAAACGGCAAAAAATTGGAAAAAGCAGAAAATCGCGGATCCGCGGAAGAATCTCATGCGTGCCAGAATAAATCATCTCCTTTACAAGATTTTTTTTCTCTTTGCTACTTCAGCGTCACGGTGACCTATGAACCTCCTCCGAGTCTCGGAAAAAAACAATAGTCGTTCGTTCGCAAAGCTACTTCCTCAGAGGAAAGATAGAAGAAGTATAGGAGACATATGAGAAGTCTGTGGCTACTTCCCATTTTAAAGTCTAAAAATAGATCTTCGCCCAGCGAAATGCACGGTATCTGATCAAGATATAGGATTATCTTATAGGACATGTTGATCTGATGCGCCTAACGTAAGATGACCTTGATCAGATAGCTCTTCCGTAATTGAGAGGGTGAAAAGAAAATTCTGAGAATTACAAACTTGCCCCCCCCCCCCCCCCATATTACTCGCAATATTTTCTTTGCATTTTTGCATCGATCCGAAGAATGGTCAAAATCGTCCTCAAAAAGGCGGATTTCTGCCTAAAGGCGGAACTCTTTCATCTCTGAAATATATCTTAGCAATGCAATAAACATTTAATTTTTTGAATAAAGATGCCCCTACAGCCTATATGAATGCTATAAAATGGGATTGTAAATAATGATCAACAGTGCCTAAAGGGGAAAACTGGGAAATTTCATTAGTGGCTACTGACCAGCAGTAGTAGTTTTGTAAGTTTCCACTTTTCATTTAAAAGTGCAAAAAAAAAAAAAATAAATAAATAAATAAATAAATAAAAATACTAAAATGTATATTAGTATTGTTCTAAAATTAAATAGGCATTAATATTAACACATTGCAACAAGCAAAAGTGGTATCACTTGTGGAATGCAAGAAAAGTTCATTCTCTCCTTGCAAGAAAGGTGGCCATAAGGTTGCCACTGGTAGACAATTTGTTAGTGGTACATTTTTTCATCTAGTGACCTTGAGGCCTGTGCTAATTTTGTCCTTTAACAGTGCTGCACTATTATTTTATTTTGTGATGCTCATAATCTCTTAACTGATTGGTTATCAGAGTTTCTACATGCTTAAAAAAAGGCAGGATGCTGTTGTTTGAAAAATGGCACTTTTTTTTTTTACTTTTCCAGCATAGGGGCCTTACAAACCTGATGAACTTTTATGCTTTTATGTTTATATATAATTTATTTATATATGTATTTATCAGACTTGTATAAAACCAAAAACTTTCTGTGCACACAAATATTTGGTCAAAAACCTTCTGCAAATTAATTTAATGTTTAATAAAATAACGTGTTATATTATTTTGACGATTTGAATTTAAAAAAAAGTAGTTTTAAAACAATTATGATTTAAATTTAAAATTAATTGATATTAATTAAAGAATAATTATTCTGGTTAAAAAAAATAATATAGCTAAAAATCATTGATAAGAAAGTTAATTCTTATCAATTATTTTGTCAACGCATTTAGAAATAGCCCAATCCTTAATATTGTGACCTCTTCGCACAAAATGCCAGTCACTCTGTATTCACAGAAATATGGCATTGCTTCTGAAATAACTGAATCACATTTTATAGGGAGAAGTCTATCATAAGTATCATCATTAAAGAGACAGATAAGTTTTTACCTCGGCCTTTTGACAAAATTCGCGTTTTTTCCGCGATCATTTGACGAAATTCCTGTTTTTTTCACGATTCTTTGACGAAATTTACGTGTTTTCACGAAATTCGATTTTTTCTGCAATCCTTTGATGAAATCAGTTTTTTCTTGCAATCCTTTGACGAAATTCTCATTTTTTCTGCAATCTTTTCACGAAAATCACTTTTTTTCCTCGATCCTTTGACGAAATTAGTTTTTTCCGCAATTTGTCAAACTTTGCATTTTTTTGCGATCATTTGACAAAATTTGTGCTTTTTCCGCTATGCTTTTACGAAATTCCTTTTTTTCCTGTGCTATTTTAATAAAATTTGCGTTTTTTCTGAGATTCTTTGACAAAATTTGCTTTTTTCACGTTCTTTTTTCGAAATTCACGTTTTTTCAGCAATCTTTTCACGAAATTAGTGTTTTTTTCATGGTCCTTTGACAAAATTCTCACTTTTCCCGCGGCCCTTTGACAAAATTTGCGTTTTATTTTTGCAATCCTTTGACGAAATTAGTTTTTTCCTCAATTCTTTTATGAAATTTGCGTTTTTTTTTGCGATCCTTTGACAAAATTTGGTTTTTTTCCACTATACTTTTACGAAAGTTGTTTTTCCTGCACTCCTTTGATGAAATTTGCTTTTTACTGCTATTCCTTGACAAATTCGCTTTTTTTCTGCTATCTTTTGACAAAATTAGTGGGGTTTTTTTATCCTTCGACGAAATTTGTGTTTTTCCGCGGCCCTTTGACGAAATTGGTGTTTTTTTCATGATCCTTTGAAGAATTTTTTTTTTTTTTTTTTTTTTTTTTTTTGTGATCTTTTGACAAAATTCAAGCTTTTTCCGGTATGATTTTATGAATTTAATTTTTTTCCTGCGTTCCTTTAATGAAATTTGCATTTTTTTTCTGCATTTCTTTCACTAAATTATATATTTTTTCCACGATTCTTTGAAGAAATTCGCATGTTTTTGTGGTCCTTTGATGAAATTTGCGTTTTTTCTGCAATGTGTCGACAAAATGGGCGATTTTTTTTCTGCGAATGATTGACGAAATGGGTTTTTTTTCAGTGACTATTTGTTGAAATTCGCAATATTTTTCAGTGATATTTTTTATGTCAATTTTCAAGACTAATGGCCGTTTTTTAATTTTCGGAAAATTCTGAACAGAATCACCCCTCGCAAATAATAAATAAATTGTACATAAAATTGGGAAATATTTTTATTTTTTAGGTATTTAAAAAAAAAAAAGTTACAAGAACAAAAATTTCGCTTTTTTTAATCTAAAAAAAATACTGCAAAGTTTCAAATTTTGCAGAAAGTTTTCTGCGCACGGTGTGCGCCTATATTATACATCTCTGTGTATTATTATTGTTTTATACATATATGATGCAAGCTTTATTTAATAGCCCTGAAATAATTTTATTGCAGCTTTCTTATCAGATGTCATATCTGGCCAAATGGTAAAATCCATCTTAGCGTTAATAAAACATGTAAGATATAACTTAAAAAATAATATTTTAGATCCAATAAAAGGAAATTAAGATTTTTGTGTGATTACGATTAAGTAATAATTAAAGTGATTCCCATTCATTGAATAGCGAGTTACAATATTTGGCAATAAAATCTTTTGTTCTGACAGTGTTGAAATAAATGGCACATTAGCAACTTGGCAAAGTGTTAGTATAACAGAAGATTACTGAAATTGTTTACACCCTCCCCGCCAAAAGAAGTTTTCAAACGTTAGTCCTATGCGATACACATAGGACATGAACTGGGAAATTTATAACTTGCAATTAGACTCTTTTTAGTTTTAATTTATCTTATTATTGATTGATTCAGGTTGATTATAAAGCTACATTGAATTAGAATAAAGGATCAATACATACCTCAGAAGGTTTAATTTATTTATTAGAGGTCATGCGAAGTTCAGCATTATGTGAAATAAGGAAAAGGTATATCATTAGGTCATTTATTAATTACTTTAAAAGCAACATCAAAATAGCATGATATATGAATGGTCTCAATTATTTCGCGACTAATGTAAACATTTAAAGGTTTTGTAGTAATCAACCTACGAATAAATTCTCAACATAGAGGTGTATTGAAAATATCGCATTATTCTAAGAAAAAGTGGGTGATACGATTAGCAGTGTACATTTTATTATTTTTAAAAATAAAAGCAAACAATGAAAATTAAAAAACAAAACTCACGGCAATATTAGGATATGCTTCTTCACAGCGTAATTCACAATTATTAGCATCATTTAAAAATTCATCTAATACTGCGCCGGTAGCGGTTTGTACTAAGAGAAATAGAAATGACGCCGAAATAAAAGACAGATAATTCATGATATTACTTTTCTTTTAAATATTTCTAAGTTTATTTATCAATTGTCAACAAACATGTCGACAGAGAAAATTATTCATCAAGTTTAATCGAACTGAAATCGATTGGATATTCGATTTCAAACAATGCCAAGGTTTGAGGCTATGCAATAAAACGGGATTCAACATTTCATTAGGGTACCTAGATGTGAGAGTGGCGACATAATACCATGCTAAGCCAGTGCTTAGACAGACTTGTTTGTCCAAATTACTGGTTTCACAATTGGGAATTAAAACGGCCTATAGAGGCGCTGCTCGCAGCCTTCGGTACAGGATAATTGTCCCTTTAATTTGCCTTTAACTAATGGTAAAGTGCCATTGAAATAATTCTTTATTGTAAATGCATTTGAAAGTTTTAGATATTCAAATTCGGATAATTTTTACTTTGTCATATAAGACAGAACACAAATGTCACGGGAAATTTGAAATCGTGCAAAAGAATAATCATTCTGAACAAATTAAAAATACATGTAATGCAATGCGCTTGCACCACACTATCCTGAAGCTAGAAGTTACATCTTTTCTCCACCAGATGGCGTATTCGAGAGCTTGAATCGCCAATAGAGCTGTGCAAGGTGACAACACGAACAGTTTTTTTTTTCGGCTGCTGTAGGACAGCTATTGCTACCTTTATCAATGATTTTTAATTTTTCTATTTGTGTGTCCTACCCTACAGCTTTTTTCATTGTTCTACGGTAAAAGTCACGTGATGTGAACGGAGAGCTAATTCCCATAAATACAATGTCATAGAATTTCGGAGGAAAAACTATGGCAAAACACAGATTTCCTTCATTAGTATGGAGCAGATATTTTCAAATTAGATTTTATTTTTAAAATATGATAGACCGGGCAGCGGCTGCACGAACCATCATCTAATCGAGTTCGTGGCTGAAATTCCAGGATTAGTTAGAACTCGATTATTAGCACATCAAAATTGAACAGGTCTGCTAAATCATATCTTGGTGGAAACACACGTACAGACCACGGACCTAATTTTAGTGGTTGACTGGTATATAGCAAATCCTGCCCAACATTAAGTTACACATTAGATATTATCTACGTACTGGGTAATATTATTAAATCACATTCTTCCCGTCTTAATTTACCGTACTCAGCTAAGTTTATTCAACAGGATAACTACACAGATATTTTTCGCACTCTCGTACATATTTTTCTCCTTACAGGAGTCAATACTCTTCCAAAAACACTGTGGCGATGCCATCTTGCACGGTCAGTAAAACGAGTTTATCGTAGGGAGCGATCGAGCTAGCCTTTTGCTCGGCAATAAAGGTCTCGCTTTCTGACCGTGGGCTCTCCGGTTTGATCCTTACAGCGTTACAGCAGCTCATCTCCTGCATTGGTGACCTTGGACTAACGAACATGCACTTCACCAACTCCACTCGAGACCAACAGATGGCAGCACTGAATACCCCCAACAAGCAAAGCTTGTGAAACACTCACAACACGCAAAGCCTGTGAAACCCTCACAGTACGCAAGCAAAGCCTGTGAAACGCTTACAGCATGCAAAAGTTTGACAACTCTCATAGCACAAAGTCTGTCGCGCCGCGCATCTCCGGGGGCACACACAAGCGCTCGGCAACACAATAGAGCAGTTCCCATCACGTGACTTTTACAAGAGAACAATGAAGAAAGCTGTAGGACACACAAATAGAAAAAGCATTGATAAAGGTAGCGATAGCTGTCCTACAGCAGCAGCAAAAGCCTGTTCGTGACGTCACCTTGCACAGCTCTATAGCATTACCTGGTAACAGCCTCCGCAACACGAGTACAGCGCCTAGAAGATACAGTGTGGAAAACGGCTACAAAATAGTGCTAAAAAATTGAATCCCATAAATGTACAACGATGCTGAATAACAAGATGTCGATCGTAGCGCCATCGTAGTGATTTAAAAACGATAGTCATTCGAAAGGTGTTATTACACGAGGGGTCAAAGACGCTTCAGATTCCGAGCGTCTTCATGTATTCCTATGGCTCCAGGGGAGTCGCTTGGAGCGCGAGCGTCTTTTTTCTGTCGGAGAATCTTTGACGCCCGAAACGAGGCGAGTCGCCAGTAACAGCCAATCATATGCTTGGAAATCTGATAATAGAAAAGCCTTTTCCGGAACAGCCAATGAAATGCTTGAAAAAGACGGACCGTGAGGCGGCTGTTGTCGCTAGACGCCTGGGATTCCAAGCGTCTCCGACTCCTCGTGTAAGAGACTCTTTAACCTATTTCACGTCATTCCTTAATAGTCCAGGGGAAATGTACAAAAAAAAGGGGGTTACCTTACAAAAAATCGGGTAGAAGATTTTTTTTTCTGAATTGTTTATAATGATGCCAACATGGAAAAACCAAGTTTTCCAACAAAATTTCTTAAGGCTAAATTTTCTGTGGCCAAAAAACAACAAAATTTTGGGACTTTTTTCGATTTTTTTAAATATCTCAATAGCCGTTGCAGTAGCATAATTTATGTCAGTTACAATATTAAAGAGGACAAAATTCTCTACAACTTTCATATTTACAATTTTTTTATACACCCAATAGCAAGCGCAGTACGCCATTTAGTAAGTAAAGACAATTTTTAGCAATAGACAGTAAGACAATTTTTTCAATTTTCTTAAAAACCGTGAAAAACGTAGTTCTCCCCCGATTATTCATATGTTTCCCACGGATTTAATCATGTATGTCAACTTCTATATATTGGTAGCAGTAAATTATGTGTTTGAGGGCCAAAATTAGCCTTTCGGGGGCAGGGGTGGGGGGGGGCGCAAAATTCATGCATATTTTGCCCCACCCCTCGTTAATTATTTTAATAAATCTCTAATAGCCAGATTTTGAAAATTTTAAGGTCATATTCTTTCTCTTAAAAATATATAATTTTTTCTTTAAGGACCGGATTCCGTATATGAAGATTTTATTTTCAAAAATTTTATGATAGTTGTAGTATTGAGGCGTTTAATGTCATAGTTATATGGATTATGAGGCTAAATTAGTCATACAAAGACATCGTTAGATATCGACCTCGGTATCATATGAAAAAATAAATAAATATTAAAATTCAAGCAAGAATTCTGAAAAGAACACTTTCGTAGGTTTAACATGAGCGTGCAAATTTTTTTGCGTGTGACTACACTACTCACGCGAAGAAACTGGAATGCTAAGGTTAAACCTATGGAAGAACCCTTCTACAATTTCTCGTTTGCAATTTAATAGTTTTAAATGATTTTTTTTTTTTTTTTTTTTTTTTTTTTTTTTTTTTTTGAGGGGCTTAGAAGTGTTGACGTTGAATTCCAACCGTATTAGTGTTTACTTTTTCTATTTTAATTACAGTTTTTATTATTTTTTATTTTTGGTCAGTTTTCCGGCTGCGAGACTTTTTTATCCAAATTTCATATATATATATATATATATATCAGGGCCGAAACTAGAGGGGACAGAGGGAGCATGTCGTGCCCCGGGCGCCAGAGTGGAAGGCGAAGGGGCGCAAAATAAAGATTTTTTTGTCGTTTGATACCAAAAAATACATAGAATGAAATTTGGCTAAAATTGTCTCACAGCCGGAAAATCCAAAATGCAAATTGAACCAAATGCATTAAAACTGGATAACAGAATCCTGTTTTAAATGAAAAAATTACATGTTAATCCAAAAGAGAATTTGAAACAAATGCATTAAAATAGGATAACGGAATCCTGCCTTAAATGAAAAAAGTACAGAAAGAATACTAGCAATTGCAACTGCTCAGAGGAAAACATGTATAAAGCGGAATATTTTGGGTTCCCTTTTAAAGGTTTTAATGAATCAACATTAGACAAAGCTGGTTACGCAATTCAGCATTACGTATTTCATGATTACATTTAAATTTTAAAATAATTCGGCTATTAGAAATTAGTAAAATTCTTTTTGTAAATTTCTTTTGCAAATTTTTCTTTTATTTCTTTTGTAAATTTCGTTTATTCAGGATAATGATATTCTTTTGAAACGGGACGCTAATGATCCTACAACAGTGTCATCAAAGAGAAAAAAATATTGTTAAATAGCCTGTAAAAAATTATTATTATTTAAATATATTTTTTCATTTAGCTTATTAAGTCATATTGCGTACCTTACTTTATTATTGTGTAGGAAAAGTGGAGTTGAATGCGACAGTGGATCAATGCCAAAATAAAAATGTTTATATGGTCTGCAATCATAAGTAAATTGGTATTTCATTTGATAAATGCTATCACTGAGATCATTAAACAGACATAGTTTCAAACCAATGCATAATACAGAAAATTAGAATATTCCACAAAGTGTATTTTTCAACAATCGAAGTAAGTTTTTCTGTTTAAGCTTTAAAGCAATTAAATATATTTTTGCATGCTAAAGTGATATAATCTCTTGTTCTATTTATTGATATAAGTAGGAAAAAACTGATAGTATTTATTAAAACTAATCTTTTAAATATTTTTATTGTGATCTCAAATATGTTATTGACAAAATTTTTAAATTTTACAGGAGATAAATATATAACATCAGTTAGTGAAATAACCTGTTGTCATTTTTATTGTAGCTATTTTATAAGGTAAAAGAATTTCTTACATAAAATATATTTATTTTCTGAGTGCCTGCCCTCCCCCATTTTATATGGAAGTATAATCCAATGTTTACTATCTTTAAAAAATAAAGCATTAAAATATATGTTATCAATAATTGGTAAATAAAATATATCATTGTATGTTAAGTGTGTAATATGTGGAATAAAGTATGTTTTTCGCAAATTTTCATATCTATCCTAGTGATGGGCGATTCTGGAAAATTCAGGAATCGATTCAAATCGACATCGTATAAAACTGAATCGATCACAATAAGAATCGATTCCCAAATTCTAGAATCGATACTTGAATCGATATTTCGATAGTCACAGATTCGCACAGATAAGCTCAAAAATATTAATTTCAAAACTTAGCGAATCGGCAGAGCCGTAGCGACCACCTCCCATACCTCACATTTAGAGGGTAGACAAAGTCAGGGGCCCAGTCGTAAGCTATTACAGACCTTTGAGTCAAATAATAAAGTTTTTAACTTTTAAATTATTAGTTTTAAGATGTAATTTTACTAATATTGTAATTTAGATTTTATTTAAATTTATTTTTTAAGAAAGGTCTCGGTTAAATACAAGTTGGAAATTGCGCGTCAAACGTGGCAAATGTGGTGCGCTCGTATTATAACAGTGCACTTCATAAGTGCATATCAATTTCATTCTGTTCGAAAGTCTGTAACATCCTTAAAATGCACTTGAAATAATTTTTTCCATTGCCTGTAATGTAACGGAAAACTTTTGACTGTCCCTGTAATTAAATCATTGTGATTTTCTTGCAGCCTGAATTAAAATTTAAATTTTCAGGGACATAATTCACGTTGCCATAAGAACCGATTTAGTATTCTTACAATTTGAGTTTAATAATGTAACTAGCAAAGTTTATTAAAGTTCTTTTATTAAAAAAAAAAAAAAAAAAAAAAAATCGTCGCTGCAAGACGTGAAAATTTAGTTTTCTCAGAAGAAATAAAAATCAATTAATTTTACTGTCTTAGAAGGATAGTGGACGCACATGTATATTGCTTGGAAATCTTTAACATTATAGCTAGTAACTAGCGGGTTCCGCCTAATATGAAATCTCGAAGCGAACGAACCGCGAACCGGGTTCCCGCTGCCTACAGCATCGTATAGGTGTACCCCCCCCCCCACTTTGCCCACCGGGTAAGAAAAACGCGCTCACCTCCCCCCACCCCCACCCCCCACCACCAATTTTTGACATTCATCATTTAAAATTTTTTTTATTATGTGTTATAAACTATCTTAAAATTTCAAACAAATCGCCCTGTTATATTTTCTAATTTTGTTCTGCCCCTCCCATCTATCCCCCCCCCCGAAATGTGACGCGCCATTCTTTTTTATAATTTTTTATCATGTATTATAAACAATCTTAAAGCTTAAAACAGATCGCATTGTTAGATTTCCTAATTTTAACAAAATCGCGTTATGTTGGTTCCAGATTCCACCACCAGGGTGCGCACTCTATTCCTAACAAAACTGTGAACGAAACTCCGTTAAACAACCTATCAGTAGATATATTACTCAAGAGTGTGGCAATCTTGATCAAAAATTTAAGCTATTTGCCGAAATTACTATTCGGAAATAGTGGTAACTAAACTTTTGACTTTTTTATATTTAATAAGTAGCATTTATCTCAGGACTCCGTCAAAAAACCCCACCTAAAACGGTAAGGAACGCTAAGGTTTAAAAAAAATTCTAGCGGCCTTCCCCCCCCCCCCCCCTCCTCCCGAAATTTTCGCACCATTCTTTTTTAAACTTTTTCTTATGTGTTATAAACTATCTTTAAAGTTTCGAACAGACCGCCTTGTTAGATTTTCTACTTTAAATGAAATCGCGGTCTGTTAGTTCTATATTCCACCACCAGGGAGCGCAGTCTATTAAAAACAAAAGTGTATCTAAACGAAACTCCTTTATACAACCTATCCGAAGATACATTAGTCTAGGGGGTGGTAGTCTTAAGCAAGAATTCAAGATATTTGTGAAATTACTATTCGAAAATAGTGGTATGAACACTTATAAAATTTTTGATATTGAAAAAGTAGTAATTATCTCAGCCCGCCGTCAAAGAACCGCACGCTAAACGGTAGAAAGCGTTAATGCTGCTATAAAAAATCACGTGACTGCCTTTAAAAAAAAGCATTTAATAGAAATAAACCAATTAGTGAAATAATAATTAATATCTCAGCTTGTAATTAAGATAATATTTTTTCGAATTTCTGAAAGGAGAATTTTTTTTTTTTTTTTTTTTTTGCATCGCGCTGTCCAAGTTTCGAATTTTTACGCTTCTTACATTCTAAGATGTGGTCCCCTTTTAAAACAGTACAAAATTCTTGGGAATCACTTTGTTTAAATTGTTAAATATATTATTTGAAAAAAAAGGTTTTAAAGCATTTTAGCACGTATTTTCATACCTACACCCTTGAAAAAAATTAATAACATACAGGGGATCCTTTAGTTTCGGAAAGCTCCGAAATTTCATAAAATTCAAAGTATCATAAATCAGTAAGTTTGGTTGTAAACGACTGAATTTTTTATAATACAACTTACACAAACACTTTGACAAACTTAAGGGTGAAAATACGGCTTAACTAACGAGAACCTTGAGTCACGTGGCTTTAAACCAAGAATGATAAGTTTAAAATGGAAAAGAGATGAAATTTGTTATTACCATTCATAAATAGTGCTCACCAAGAGCTGCAGATATAATATCAGTGTTTAGTTGGTAAACAAATGATTCGGGAAGAATGTCAAAAAAGGTCCCATTGAAATTGGACCATAATTAAGAAAATTCGGATCGGGGGGGGGGGTATAGGTGACGAACTGAAAAAGTACAGCTTAATAAACTAGTAACCCAAATAACTTGGCTCCTAAACTAAAAATATTACAATTTAACCTAGAAAGAAAAAGGCTATTATGCGAAATTTGACAGCAGTTCTGCCTTTAAAACAGTAAATCCGAAAGAATAAATATATATTCCTTTGAAATTACTGTCAAAAATATCAATACAAAAGTTGGAGCACGATTGACCCTTACCAAAAAGAAGGAAGGCTAGAAACAGAAAATAAAAGATCACATTAAAAGCTTTCTAACGATATGTTATACGATATGGTTTGGAAGAAACAAAAAATATCCCCCCCCCCCCCCGAGGGAGCAGGTAAGCCCCAAACGGTCGGAGGGGCGACCTCAAAAGTATCTTTGGTCAAGGTTTCAAAATGTGGCTTTATAATAAAATAGAACAAGAATTGGACATTTTAAAAATTGCATGCAAATTTTGAACGGCCCTGTAAATTAAGATTAGCGAGGAAAAGGGGAGAGGGGGGGTGGAGAGATTAGAAGAGACGAACTTGAAAAATACAATATAATAAACTAGTAACCTGAATAACTAGGCTTCTAAACAAAAGTATAACGATTTAACCTAGTGTTGAATTCAGGGGGTAGCCCGAGAGGACATCCCTCCCGGGACATTGAAATGTCCCTCCCGTAAGTTTTGAGATTTTCTGCTTTTTAATGGACAAATGTGCCCCCCCCCCCATTACGGAACTCTGAAATACCCCCCCCCACCCCCAATCCCGACCGGAGTCGCATAAATCCCTCCCTGAGAAAAATACCTGCATTCAACACTGATTTAACCTAGAAAGTAAAAAAAGGCTCTTATACAAAATTTTACAGCAATTCTGGCACTAAAACAGCAAAATTGGAAGAATTGATTCAACCCGAATCGTGGATCGACCGCGATGCGATTTGAATTGAAGTAAATCAAAGCATAACGATTCGACATTGCATCTAAAGAATTGAAAGTGAATCAAAATATAACGATTCGACATTGCATCTAAAGAATTGAAGTAAATAAAAAAAGTAACGATTCTGAAGATCGCATCTGAAGATCGACATCGGCATCGAATCTGAACTGAATCGATTCACCGTTTCTGATCCAAGGGCAGAATCGATGCGTTCATCTTTTCTTGCTTTCTTTTGTCTTTAGAAAAATAAAGTGTTGTTTTCGTGAAAATTTTCGACTTCCGGTTTCTAAGGATTTATAGTGTTAGAACTTCTTTTCTGGAATACGATTTGACTATTTTTATAAATTTTTTGTCTGTCAGTCTGTCTATTTGTTTGTCTCTGACAAAAAAATTGTGAGCGGTCTATTTCAAGAACTAATGCATGGAATCTGTTGAAACTTTAGATTCAGTTAGACCTTCATATAAATTGGTGCTGATTACTTTTTGGTGAAAATCGCTCAACAGGCGGCGCTGCTATGCTGCATTTTTCATGATTTCCGCAAGATTGCTATCGCAAGAACTAATGCACGAATATTCACCAAACTTCAGATTCAGTTTGACGTTGACATAAGTTGTTGAGGATTAGGTTTTGATGTAAATCTACCGGTAGGTGGCGCTGCTATGCTGCATTTTTCCCGAGTTTCGCAATAGCTCTATCTCAAGAACTAATACACGGATTTTCATAAAACCACATTCAGTTAGACGTTGGCATAAATTGCTGCTTATTAGGTTTCGGTATAAATCGCCCAACAGGGGGCGTTGCTATGCTGATTTTATCAGCAGAGTTGAATTCAGACATTTTTCTCCGGGAGGGACAGTTCAGAGGGGGAGGCGATTGGACTTTTGTACATTTTAATGTACAAAAAGCATAAAATCTCAAACTTTCTGGGGGGTATTTGAATGTTGCGGGCGGGGGGGGGGGAATGCTACCCTCCCGGATACTCCCCTGAATTCAACACGTTTTTCAGGATTTAAATAATGTCAGGGATAATATCTCAAGAACTAATGAACGAAATTTCATCAATTTTTAATGTACAAAAACGTATTGAACTCAGGGGGTGGCCCGGGGGGGGGTGACATTCTCCTCCCCCCGAAACACTCAAATGCCCCCCAGAAAGTTTGAGATTTTATGCTTTGTTGCGGGGGGGAGGAATGTCATCCCCCCGGGCCACCCTCTGAATTCAACACGTTTTTCAGGATTTAAACAATTTTAGGGATAATATCTCAAGAACTAATGAACGAAATTTCATCAAACATAATATTCTGTTAGACAATGCCATAAGTTATCCATGATTAGGTTTTTGTGTAAATGATATAACAAATTGTGCTGCCATGCTGCTTTTATCAACAGTGTTGAATTCAGACATTTTTCTCCGAGGGGGGGGGGGGATTTCTATGGTTCTGGAGAGGAACATTCTAGAGTTACGAGGGGGGAAGGATTGGACTTTCGTCCATTAAGCATAAAATCTCAAATCTCCCTAGGGGACATTTCAATGTTCCGGGGGGGGGGGGTCCACCCGTACCAGCCCCTGAATTCAACACTGTTTTTCAGGCTTTACACAATGTTTGCGATAACATCTCAAGAAGTAATGAACGGAATTTCATCAAACTTAATATTCTGTTAGTCATTGACGTAAGTTGTTTTTACTGAGTCTTTCGTGTTAATCATGTAATAGGCTGCGTTGCTATACTGCTTTTTTCACGATATTCATGATAGCCATATCTCAAAACTAATGCACGGAATTTAATCAAACTTCATTTCTGTTACACTGTCGTATAAACAGATCCTTATTAGGCTTGGGTGTATACTACCCAGCAGGTGTCGCTTTTATGCCCTTTGAACTGGGATTTTCCGTTGCGGACATCTACGAGGGTGTGGGCCGAAATTCAATGATTTGTTAGGAAAATGGGATTCTTATATATATTTTTTAAATACACATATTTCAACGAACCTATACTTTTGGATCCTCATGATGGGTATAGGTTATTTAAATTTGACACTGTGATAGTGAATTTTGAAGTTTTAACATTTATGAGACAGAAGAAAGTTTTGGGATCGGACATGCAACTACTTGACTTTAAATTTTTGAAGGAAAATGAAAATGATATGACCTTTAAAGACATCGATTAAAAAATTTATAGTATCGATTAAATCGAGTTGGCCATAGTATCGATTAAATCTATTAAAAAAATCGAAATCGCCCATCACTAATCTATCCCATTGTTTCCTGGATTATAAAAATTATTACAATTGCAAAATTATTAAAATTAAACAAAAATTCTTTCTTAATTGAAACTATAGTACCAATAAGTTATTAAATACTAAAGTATTCTTTTTTTGCACGCTCATTGTTAAACCTACAAAAGTGTTATTTTCAGAATTCTTGCTTGAATTTTAATATTTATTTATTTTTTCATATGATACCGAGGTCGATATCTAACGATGTCTTTGTATGACTAATTTAGCCTCATAATTCATATAACTATGACATTAAACGCCTCAATACTACAACTATCATAAAATTTTTGAAAATAAAATCTTCATATACGGAATCCGGTCCTTAAAGAAAAAATTATATATTTTTAAGAGAAAGAATATGACCAGTTATACCTCCTAAGATGGAAACCTGTTTCAAGCGGAATATATTTCGGTTCGGTTTTCAAGGTTTTAACGAATCCATATTTGAAAAATCTGATTACGTATTTAATGATTACACACTTAAAAATTTCAAAATCTGGCTATTAGAGATTTATTAAAATAATTAACGAGGGGTGGGGCAAAATATGCATGAATTTTGCCCCCCCCCCCCTCCAATGGCTAGTTTTGGCCCTCAAACACATAATTTACTGCTACCAATTTTTAGATGTTGACATACGTGATTAAATCCGTGGGAAACATATGAATAACCGGGGGAGAACTACGTTTTCACGGTTTTTAAGAAAATTGAAAAAATTGTCTTATTTTTGAAACGGCGTATTGCGCTTGCTGTTGAGTGTATAAAAAAGTTGTAAATATGAAAGTTGTAGAGAATTTTGTCCTCTTTAATATTGTAATTGACAAAAATCACGCTACGGCAACAGGTATCGAGATATTTAGAAAAAATAAAAAAAAGTCCCAAAATTTTGTTGTTTTTTGGCCACAGAAAATTTAGCCTTAAGAAATTTTGTTGGAAAACTTGGTTTTTCCATGTTGGCATTATTATAAAGAAGTCAGAAAAAAAATCTTCTACCCGATTTTTTGCAAGGTAAAATGTACATTTCCCCTGGACTATAACTAAATTAGCTTATAACAGACCAAAATATCTTATATTTATAGTTTCCGATATTTAACATTCTATAATTTTTTAAAACACAGTGTTTATATTGAAAAGAGTTACGAGATGGCGCTCGTATCAGCATATTGCCGCTGAGCATTGTTGGAGATTTATGGGATACAAGTTTTTAGCACTTTTTAAAGCATTATAGGAATAGCCGTTTTCCACACTGTATCTTCTAGGCGCTGTAGGACGAGTGTACATCGCTCGCACAACGTCAACGAGACGTTCTTCCCACTGGGGGTGGAGTACTATGTCGATGTCATCTTGTACGATCAGTAAAACGAGTTTCAGGAAACAATCGAACTAGCCTTTTGCTCAACACTAAAGATCTCGCTTTCTGACAGTGGGTTCTCCGACTTGATCCTTATCGCCGCACATCTCCTGCAACCTGCAACATCTTTCCCCTCCGACGAAGGACTAAAGACTGACTACTGACTTTTTACACTCCAGCTTCTGTCTTCTAAAAAAACATGGGGATCCCACCTGTAAAATCAAGGGCGATCTCCACTTGTCAAATCAACGACAAACTGCACTTTTCTACCGCTTGCTCATTGACCAGGCATCACAGGAGATTATCTCTGTTCCTTCTCCTTTCTTCTATTTATCTGGCCAGTTATTGTATTCACATTCCGAAATAAAAAGGATAATATTCTGGTATTCCCGTTTATACAATAGAGCTTTGCATACAATACAGATATGAATATAATAATACTCATTCCAATCTCCAAGACAAGAAAAAAAATTTCCCTAATCCAAATACATAGATAGTGATATACAGATACATACAATAGATGAAGAAAATAAAATTAATTAACAGAAATTTTTCTTTGATACGTGTTTCTTAACGTCAGAGACCTGACAAAATATAATTTAATTTACTCCAAGCAACTGCGATTTGCGGATGTGTTTTTTGGTGAACTTAGACCTCTCGCTGCGTATGAAAAGGTTTCTGCTCAAGGGAGGTCAATCTCGCTATGTAGCAATACGAAGATGGAAACACATTTTAATGTTAAAGTATAAACCTGAGCAGTGGCGGCTCGTGTGTTACTTGAATAGGTGATCACAATACATAAATTGCGAAAATAAAATCGACCAGAACGACTTTATGTACAGGTTGAAGTTACATTTAAGCTTTCAAAAGTTAAATTAAAACAATGCAATTAAAAGAAATAACAAGCACTTGCAGCAAAGCAATTTACTTTAAACATTTTTCAAGTTATATATGTTCTATTTTTACACTGTTTTCGTGTTAGCATTAATCGATTAAAAGTGTACTTTTTAAAAAATAATGAATTAACTTAATTTCTCTAATTATTATTATGGGTAATTGATGTACTTTGTGTTAATTGCAATGATTTCCAATGTATTCAATTTTTATATTCTTTTTACGATAATAGTAATCGATTAAAAGAGTACTTTTCAAAAATTAATAAATTATCTTAATTTCTCTAATTATTATTATGTGTAATTGATGTACTATACGTTAACTGCAAGGATTTCCAATGTATTTTTTGTTAAATACTTCACTTAAATAAATCTACAATACTTCATTAAGTATCCCTATATGGTTAAAATTAAAATCATCGGAAAAGTTAAAAAAAAAAAAAAAAATCCATTTTCAAAACTTCCTTCCAAGAAAAACAACTCCGATTTATTCTCGAGAAAAAACTCGATGTTTTCACCCTTTGCAGTGCTGTGTATGTCTCCGTTCTCTCTTATAAAGATACATTTTTTGGCACATTGTTCCTAATATTGTTGTTCAAGCATGATCAACATGTAATGTCTGTATTGGAAGATTGATATGCTATGTAAAAAATAACAAGATAACTAAATATATTTTGTTGTGGTTATTTCTGTTATAACCCTATTGGTGTTCTCATTATTGCTCTTTTATGGCAGATCACACTATTTAGGTAAAATGCAATGGGAAGAAATTCACGGATGGCTCCGCCTCTTCTGCTTTTTCCGAAACAGAAATGGGAGGAATTTAAAGTGAAACTTTGAAGTTATAGGGAAAAAATATGTATTCCGCATACAGATAAGCATGGTACGCTTAGACACATGTTATTTTCAGCGGGATGTTAATTATTTAAGGCTGCAAGTCCCTCAGTTTCCGAATTCCCCTCGGTAATGTTAAGTCTATGGGCGTTTGATGCATTCTCATATTCAAAATATCTCCTCAGGATATTAATATTTTTAACTTATTTTTTCAGTGTCTTCTTAAAAGATGTCACTTTTTTTCTTAGTTGTCAAAATATTTCAAAAAACTATGCTTATACAGTAGACTCGCGATTTAACGACCTTCACGGGACCTCGGCAAATAGGATGTTAAATCGAATGGACGTTAAATCAAATATTGCTAGTATTGGTTTATTTTAATGCACTTCAGAAATACCTAGCATTCTAATGTAGTAAAAACTACTGATTTATACAATTAAAACAAACGAAGAGCTAAGTGGAAGAACATGTTAAGTAACAAAAATTACATTTGAAGAAATTTGATGTGAAAGGTTTTATTGTCAATTTTAATGATTTATTTTCTGTTTGATACCATGTGTTTAAAATATTAACAGGTGTGGTACTAAACTCTATCAAAAAACGCATTCATATTTAATTTTTAAATGTTAAAAAATATTAATATTATTTGCATTATTAAATATTAATGAATAATGTCTTAAATCTTCAAGGCTAAATAGAGCTTTGGTATTTTAGCTTTACCATGTGATAGAATACCTAATATCACCTTCGTCCAAAAGATAAAATAATTTTTAAGAAAATGTAGCATAACATGTTTTTCCACTCAGCTCTTCAAATATTTGTAGTATTTAGTTCAAATTTTTAGATTTAAAATATGGTTAAAAATTATGGAATCATTTTATAAGAATTTAAACATTTTGCAAAATAAAAAAATGACTTAGACTAGTTAATTAACATTTTTTGAATAATCATGTTATACTTTTTTGCTTTAAATGGAGGTTGAAAACTTCCAGAATACTGCTTTTAAGGTAACGAGTTGCAACCCGTCGAAATTCGACGAACTAAAATGTTAGAAAGGAACTTCAGATCGAATTTATAATAAACCTACAAAAATAATTACAATTAAAAATTCATCTAACATTGGTTGTCTCACTCTTTCTTAAAACAAATAATATTTTTTACCTAAAATTGCCAAAATATTATTTCCACAAACTTCAACTGCTTAAATTATTGAAAAATTAAACTCTATTATAATACGTAATCAAAATGAGTAATTATGATGAATTTATCGATTGAGGCCCTTATGTTTGTTTTTACGGGATGAAAAATCAGTAAAAACTATTTCGCTTTGTCACATCATAAAATTTTCCCCCATAAAATCTAAACTGTACGTTATTTTCACATTCTCATAATTTACATACGCACCACTCAAATTCACAATTTGAAAGTATTTTAACGCGCAATAGATTATTAATGAATGTATTTCCAAACTTAAAGTCACGTTTGTCCGATGCAACTTTTCATGTGAACTTTAAGTTCTAGTCTCAATACCGGCGAAAAAAAAAATATTCAGAAATTTGCCTTTAATTGTCATATTGACCATTTAGTATCTGTCAAATATTGAGTTTTATCAAAACAAATGATCGTATTGTTTTAAATATGACATAATTTTTACTCACGGAATCATTTTGCCTAGCGTCTCAAACTCAGTATCAGCGTAATGTAAAAATATTGAATGTAACTGATTTATGAACAAAAATGCGTGTTCTTTTTTAATGTCTGACATCATTTTCTGTTCAAAAATTATAAAAAAGTTACTTTTATTTGTAATGTGAAAATGGCATCAATAAGGATATAATCAATAAAAATAATAAACCATGACTATTTACCCTTTACTTTCAATATAAATGGAGTACTTCAGTTGCCACGATTACAAAATTTGTATTAAAAACCACAAAAAAAAATTAATATCTCAAAAACAAATTGAGATACAGCTTTCAAGTAAATTGCATTTAAAAGAGCGTTTTTGTCCTTATACGACGGTGTTAAAATTTAAAATATGCGATGTTTAGAAGTTTAATATATAATTGCAAAACCTAAATTTTATTTCAAATTTCAAATTGTTGCCATTCGCAAAATGACGTATGCGTTACGCACAGATATGTTTGTCCTTTATAATATAGATTGGTCATCTAAAAGTAGTCGTTAGAATTTCCTTCCCTTCCAAAAATGTTCCATGCAACTTGATGACATTCTCTGCTTTTTTATGCAGGAGGTAGGTATACATGGAACATCGTCAATTTCGTCCTCGGAAGTATTATTTGGAATGTCCAATCAGGACTGGGAAGGCTTCAGATTAAATTATCTTTTGAAAATGTTTTCTCAGTTTTAAACTTATCGTCAACGCCAACATAATCTCCAAATGTGAGATTTTCCTGCCAAACAACATGTTTTTGTAATGCTTGCATATTAGATGATTGGAACCTTCAGTTTCGATGTTCTGTTTTTTCAACCCCTGGGCAGCAGGTTCAAGTTCCCAAGCTTGGTTCTTTAAATATCCGGCGGGATGGAAGCATAACTACGTCCTGAGAAACCTCTTGCCAGGCTTCATTTGCTATATGAATAGCCACTAAGTATTCGTTTTATGAATTTTGTTTACTTCTAAATTGATTAGAATATCACTGACTAGTTTCTTCGGTACATTTTTTGAAATATTGTATAAGGAAAGGGCATGTTTACAAACAAACCCTTCCGTCAACCAATCTACCAACTACATTTTTGTCATAACGATCATTGCAGGAATAGTCTTGGTGATGTAGGCCAATCATATCAGAGACCTGTTAAAGGTAGACCAATCAAACTTCCCTAGCTCATCTGTACAGGTAGGAGTCATAATGAATGAACAGGTTTTTCTGGGAAGAGACTCGAGGGTGAAAGGTTCCACTCTCCCATTGGTTGAGAAGAACCAAGAATCCCGCGATTAATTCTCAAGGTTACAAGTCCTGATAATTGAGCAGTGGTAGACAATTCTAACTAACAAATCAGAAGGCACATAGCATTTCACCACCAAAACAAATCGCCAAGTGTCACTTGAGATTATTTCAAGTATTAAGTTGCAATCATATTAAAATTTCTTTACGACATGTAAGGAATTTTAATTTATTTCTCATATAAAGTGATTCACGGATAACAATGATATGGTATTTTTTAAAATATCCTTTTTTCCCTGCAAAAAATTGCTAAAACTGACTTTCTTTTAAAAAAGTAACCAATTTAAATATTTTAGACTTATTATTTTGTAACTTACTTTTAAATTACTCATTACATATATTCCTTTTGTATATACAGGTGTATGTAAATTTAAACTAAAAAAAAAAAAAAAAAAAAAAAATATTCCATATTTTAAAAGTATAAAATTGATATTTATACGAAAAGTAAAATTTAATATATTTTTATTTATAACTTTGCATCAGGAGGACAGAAGCTTAGGGGATTCCCCCCCCCCCCCCGAAATAATATCCTGGCTACGCAACTGCATTTAATTACCTATGTGTTTTGACTGTAGTTATGTGTGCAAAGCAACAGTAAACTCAAGCAACCCCCTCCCCTTCCTTGATAGCTGATGTGCTTTTTAAAAATAAAAAACTATATAAAACAATTAATAAAAATACTCAGTCAAATTTTATCCATTTTTTTTTCATGGCACTTTGTGTGCGTAAATATAAATAATTAAATGGCCAAACTAGTACTCAAATAATCAAAATTGTCAGAAAGGAATTTAGATCATCTAAATTCTACCTTGCCCGTATAGTAATTTGCAATATTAATATCTATTTATTATTACTGCAAAATAACAAACAGGGCAAAAAATAAAGTATTTCTTAGATAGTTAGATAGTGAATGAAAAAGGTCAAGCTAAAATAAATTATAGTTCACACTTGTAGTGAAATATAATGAAAAAATAAATTAAATAATAATGACTTTATTTTTTTTTTTATTTTTTTTTTTTACTCACTTAAAAGAAAAAAAAAAAGTTGGAACCAAAAACAATAATATCTGAGCAATAACTACCAAAAACTATAAGAAGTTTTTATAATGTATTTTGTTGCATTAAATATTTCTAGTTAATGGTTACTTGGACTAATGCCTTTAACTTAGTTTTCAAATATTTAGGGTGGTAATAGTGAAGGAATAATTTATGATAATTTTTTTAATAAAAATAATTTATGTTTTTGACTGAGTTTTCAAATAATATATATATATAATATCTATATATTGTTTTAAAAAGTAGTTTATTAGATTTTTTTAATAAAAACAATTAAAAATTTTTTAGCAAATTTTAATAAAAAGTACTTAACAATTAACTATTACAAATTGATTTAAATAATTAATTACTTATTAAGTTAATAATATTATTAATATAAATTCATAAATTAATAAAATTTTACTTTCAAATAAAATAATCTGAATATAGTTATGTATTCAGATATATTGTTAAATAATATAACATAAAAATAAAAATATTTTATATAAGTGTAAGAAATAACATTATATTTTCAAAAATATTCATTTTAAGGAATTGAAATAAATAGCTTTTAAGTAATATGAGTTTTAAAAATTAATTTCATTAACAGTATTTTATACATAATAAAAAATTACAAAGCATTTGATAATAAAGTAATAAAGTTTTTCTGTATGAAAAATACTAATTAATTTTAAAAGAAAACTTTGATAAATTAATTTTGCTAATTTAATATTTATCTGATACTAAAGTTATAAGGGAAAAAACAATGTAAGTTTAGGAGATATTATTATTGAACTACAATAAATGCTCACTTTAATTCATAAAAAATAGCTTATATGAATTTGGAAATTTATTTAAAACTAAATTTTATTTTATTTAATAAAAATTAAATTTCAATTTTATTTAATTTAATAACAATTAAAACTTAATTTAATCAAAATTTTATTTAATTATCTAATTGACAATTAAAAAAATTGGAAATGAACTGATAATAGAAGTCTACAAATCTTTATTAACTTAATAAAAATCGAAACAAAACACAAATAAAAACTACAAAAGCAACAGAGAGGATAGAACTCGCCTACTTAAGTTTGCTAGACAAGCGCGTTAACCACTTGACAACATCGTCCACACAAAACTCTCACCAAAATAGCATGAATTAACGAGGTACGATATTTCTCAAAGTGCTTGAATTTCATCGCCAAATCATCCCTGCGAAGCAAGCCAAGACCGGTTTCTGATCAACCAATGAGAGAATGGAACCTTTCACTCTTGAGTCGCTTCCGTTCTTCTTGCTAACCAACAGTGATGTCAGTTGCCCTTTCCTTATAATACATTGATCTATACGCTGTAAAACGCATGTAATACTTGAGAAAAGAAAAATGATCTTTACTTCTTTTAGATTTTTAATTTCTGGAGGATGTTAAATGAAGTTCTCGAAGGTCGCTAAATCAAGATTCGGATTATTTGAGGGTCGTTAAAACGAGCGAGGAAAAACATTGTAAGCATTGAAAAATGGTTGGGACTCGGACCTCATCCAGTGATCGCTAAATCTCGAGGGTCGCTAAATCGGGGTCGTAAAATCGCGAGTCTATTGTATTAATAGTTTATGTTTTAAAAACTGACGATCTGGGAGTAAAATTTTAACACTTTATATAAAAATAAGCGTAGATTTTAGAAATGTTTTGAAAACTAAGAAAAGAAAAAGACATCCTTTAAGAGGAGTACACAGAAAAAAAGAAGTTAAAAATATTAAAGTAGTAGAAGTAGGGGAAGCTAATTTCATTTCGTTTATCATTGTGTTTGTCCTACAAACAAAGGTATGAGGACATGGAAGATAGCTGTACATCAAATACAATGATAAACCTACGAGTCAACCACTGGTGGTATTAATTTTTGGCTTATGCACCACTTCACTTCCGGCAGACATGGATCATTAGATTCCCCTTGTCCCATAAAATAAAGGTTTTTTTCTTGCGCTTGATCTTGATGACATAGGTTTTTGTGCTGCCGGATCTCGGTCTATAATCCTTGTTTTATTCTGTTCCATCGATAGCGCTGTATAAGCCGCTATTGACACGACGACATATGATAATTGTTTAACATTCACAAAACACACTTTGAATTAATTTATAAAAGTGCATATAATATATTCTGGTGTGAGACTTAGAATTTTACCCACTGATATTTAAAAGCGTTTTTAGTTTTGGTGACATCCAAAAAAAAAAAAAAAAAAAGAGCTTGTAGCCTAAGCTTCTATTGCAATAGAAATTCTATTGTAAATTACATAAAATAGTAGTTCTTAAGCAAATCACTATCCGATAAAGCCAGGCAGTCTCATGAATCAAATGATTGAAATCAAAATAAAATTTTTGCTGCATATTGAAATCCACCGGTTTATTAAATTGAGATGTTTGGTTCCATTAAATGTAAGTGTATACTAATTGAAATTCATCAAATATCAGATAATAAAACGCATGTTGAATGATTTTTCTGATAAGATTTCATATAGACACAGAATGGATATGATTTTTAAAAAAATCCACCTATTGCAGAATATTAACACATTTGTATTGAAACTATATAAATAGTTCAGCTACGGCTATTATTCCATTACAAAATTAAAACTTCACTAATAAACAAAAGCTTCACAATCACAGATATCAAATAAGTAAGAGTAAGAATTAAGAAACTATTCTTTGTTTTATTTTGTTACATCGATAGCGCTGTACAAGCCGGTATTGACACGACAAATGGATATGATAATTTTTTAACAACGGGAAATTAAGCTTTGTTTAAATTTATAAATATACATTTAATATATTCTGGTGTGAGACTTAGAAATTTACGCACTGACATTTAAATGCATTTTTAGTTTTTCTAAAATTCAGAGAAAAAAGATTGTTGCTTAAGCTTCTATTCTACAGTCATTCAGGGTAACTTTGAATCGTGGGGTGTAACTTTGCACCACCTCCTAATTTTCACTATTTTTGACTCCAAAAGACTAAAGAAACTCCAGAACTGTGCTCTGTTGGCAAAGTTCTAAACTGGGAATTCTACTCCTTATTTTTGAAAATAAATTAGCAATATTATGCGCAATTAATTGCATCATCTAACTATTTTTGTGAAGTACTGTTTTCAAGCTAATTTTGAATGCTGTTATGAAGTTGTTGTAACCCAATTAAATTTTCGTAGTAAGTAACGATATACTGTCGAACCTCGTTATCCCGACACTCTATGACCAAAAATAAAAGTGTCTTCATAAGCGGAGTATCACGGTAACAGGAGTTGGAGAAACATATGTTTATTAAAAGCTGCATTTTTAATTAGTTTAAGACAATTTTAAATATTTATAACTGTTCTTGCAGTTTCAAGCAATAAAACATCATTATTAAATAAAATAAACACCAAACAAAATTGAAA
This sequence comes from Maratus speciosus, assembly GCA_963932465.1. NCBI lineage: Eukaryota > Metazoa > Arthropoda > Arachnida > Araneae > Salticidae > Maratus > Maratus speciosus. The sequence continues at coordinate 247,936,207 of OZ010799.1, forward strand.
AGACTAAAAATCAGATTTAAGATGACTTGTTTTTTTATTGTTACAGGAAATATTGATGAATTAAGGTTTGCTTATCCTTAGATGTGCTTCCTACTATTCTTTTTTCAATATTGTACAATGAATTCTTAACATTCCTTTTTTTCAGAAATGGATGTTAGATAATTTCTGATCGTTTCAATGCAATGCAATGCTTCGGTTTTAGTCGGATGAAAAACGCCGTGTAACCACAAGAAAGCGCCGACTGACCAGAACAAAAAGAGCACGAGTAGACTGATACGTTTATCTAGAGCTTAAGTGGGCCATTCATTGTATGTGGGTTAATTTATTCAGACAAAGGATTTACAATTTCTCATTTAACTCAATGGGCATTTTTTATGAAAAGTTTGGCTAAGACATTTCTTTTTAAGTCTTAATTTCCGTGCTTATAAGATGGATTATGAAAAATGGACAATTTTCCTAAACCGTCGGGATATCCGGAGTTGAAAATTATTCAATGACGTAAAATCCGGAGTTTATTTACATTAAAATGATATACAGAAAATCGAGACTTTGAAAAACTGACGTGATAAGTGGAGTGGCGTGAAAACCGGGTCTTGGGATAACGAGCTCCGACTGTAATTGTTTTGAAAACGTGTATAAAACAAAGTTTTATTTCAGCGATTAATGAAATAATAAATCAAAAACGAAGTAAATCAATGCAAATTGGGTGAGCGGAGAAATGAAATTATTGGGTGGGTTCGAGCCCCACGTGCCTGTATAAGTTGGTGCCACTGTGCACAAGTTTTTTTTCTCCTTATGACCATCACTGGCACCCAAGTCCAGTCTCAAGTAAGTCAATTTTTACTTTGTATAAAACTTTCACTTTTATAAAAAAACAAACAAACAAACAAACAAACAAAACTATGTTATACATTTATTTATCCTGTATATGATATTACTGATGTGGATGATACTTGAAACACCTACTACCTGAAGATTTTTTAAATTCAAGTTAATATATTTATATTTCTGTATCTTTTAGAATTTTTAAAGGGCAAATCTTCTGTTTGCATTTGGTTTTTCAGAAGCATTAACTTTCGACTCAATTATCTTTATTTATTTAAAAACATCTGCTGAAAAAGCAAAAATTTTCCTATAGTTTTTGCTGTATTTTATCATTTTAGAAAGACGCATACTTTCTGAATTAAAGCTTGATGATATTTTATTCAAGAAAAATGGGGTAGGCGGAACTAAGGATCCAGTGCACTCCTTTAATCAACATATCTTTCAACATATCCTCTTCATACACTCAAGATGATGCTTCAACTACTTTCATGGTGTTTGGTCCGCATGCTATTGCCATTCCGAAAAATGCTTATTGGGTTCATTTAAATAATGAAAAATAAAACGATATAGATATAAATTATTATAAAAAAGGTTTGATGCAAATTTAAAAATCCGTGCACTTAAAAACTCGTTATTGTTACAGATTTTATAGAATCTATTACCTTGTCCCAATGTAATAGTAATGAAATCCTTTTTACTTAAATTTGAAAATAAATGTGGCATTGATTGAGTATTGAAATTTAAAAAAATCACGTTTATCTAAAAAGCTTAATGTTATCAGTAATCATTAAATCTAAATCTAGGAAATTAACATGTAAACTGTTATCTTATAGTCCAGGCAATAGAGACCGTATAGGGACTCTACCTAGCAAAATTAATGGTAGTGCTGGAAATCGGCTTTTTAGATGTTTTTTGGGTCGATGAATCCGAATTTGTAACTTCCCACCAAAATTTCCCCCGGCAACCCCCCCAAATTTTGGTAAAAAGCCCCCCCAAAAAAGGTTTTTATTAAAAAATTCCATTTTTTTTATTGTTTTAGGGGAAAAGTAGCTAGAAATTCAGAAAGTAGACAAAATTTGCAACAAATTAGATATATGACATTATGACTTAGGATGAAGGGGAAGGGGGGATCTGCCTCGGAACATGCGCCGCAGTGCTGCGTGGACTAAGTTGCGCAATTCCACTTAACCACTCACACGTTTACATTAGCCCTCCCATCTTCCCTCCGAACTTTCTCTATAAGGTTTACTTTAAGTTTTTTGGGTCGCTGAATCCGAATTTTTAACTTAACCCCAAAATTTTCCCCCCGAAAACCCCCCAAATAGTTGTTTTTAACTTAAATTCCTTATTGTTTTAGGGGAAGCATTACGAAATTCAGAAACTAGACAAAATTTGCAACAAATAGGATATATGCCATTATGACGTAGGATAAACGGGGAGAGAGGGGGTTGCCTCGGAACATTCCCCGCGCGCTTTTCTCAAAAACCAAATTTTTTCAAAAAATCAATTTTTGGGGGGGTTGCCGGGTGAAATTTTGGTGGGAAGTTACAAATTCGGATTCAGCAACCCAAAAAACATAAAGTGAGTCGAAATCCAGAACTAGTATTAATTTTGCCAGATAAAATCCCCTATTGCATGGACTTCATAATTTAGTGCATGTAGCGCCGCAGTGCATGTTCAGAGGCAGCCCTCCCCCTCCCCGTTCATCCTACGTCATAATGTCATACATCCTAATTGTTGCAAATTTTGTCTAGTTTCTGAATTTCGTAATGCTTTTCCACTAAAACAATAAGAAATTTAAGTTAAAAACAACTATTTGGGGGGGGGGGATTTTTGGGGTTAAGTTAAAAATTCGGATTCAGCGACCCAAAAAACTTAAAGTAAACCTTATAGAGAAAATTCGGAGGGAAGATGGGAGGGCTAATGTAAACGTGTGAGTGGTTAAGTGGAATTGCGCAACTTAGTCCACGCAGCACTGCGGCGCATGTTCCGAGGCAGATCCCCCCTCCCCCTTCATCCTAAGTCATAATGTCATATATCTAATTTGTTGCAAATTTTGTCTACTTTCTGAATTTTTAGATACTTTCCCCCTAGAATAATACAAAAATTGATTTTTTTAATAAAACCTTTTTTGGGGGCTTTTTACCAAAATTTGGGGAGGTTGCCGGGGGAAATTTTGGTGGGAAGTTACAAATTCGGATTCAGCGACCCAAAAAACATCTAGAAAGCCGATTTCCAGTACTACCATTAATTTTGCTAGGTAAAATTCCCTATTGCCTGGACTATTATGCTTTATTTAATTTTAAGCAATTAGGATAAATTTCGTTAATCGATATGTGCAGAAAAAAAATCATAAGAAATGTGAATTTATTCTTTTTAAAGACAATCAGAATCATTATTTAAGAAATTGCAGTATAAAACTCTAAATATAAGAGTTGTGAAAACAAGTCTAGTGAAGTTCTGCTGAGAAAAGAGAGTAATTTACTTACTTTCAGCTTGAAGAAAGACGAGCGGAGGCGTAATCTGTAAAATGCTGGGATAAAGTTTGGGTGTAAACAAAAATTCCGGGTTCTATCTTCGGGCAAGCACTCGAACAATTTTTTTTACATTTGTTATTTTTACTTTATTTTAATTGTTTTTATTATTATTATTTGTTTTATTGTATTCATTTGAATTTTAACGAAGTAAGTATATTACAGTATTTGATTTTAAAAGATATAAAGTTTTTACATCTAATTTATTCAATAAAGTAACGAATATATCTAGCAGGAATTTACACAAGTCTTCCCTTCTTCACGTTAGGATTTCTTTAGTATAAGTTTTGTTTTACCCATGATCTTAGAACATTGTTTTCTATGTACAGTACATACATTTACCAAATGTGTTCTTTGGATTTAAGGGTGTATTCAAAAAAATATTTTTCTACCCTCAACAGATCGAAATTTTCTGAGACATTTTCAGACTCATTTTTAAAAGTAAAAACATGAAACTTTCTGAGATGATTTTTGAAGCGATGTATAAGAGGCCGTATGATTTTATTTTTCGCTCAATTAATTAGAATTTGATATTTAAACAATTATTTTCTCAGTATGACCATTTTTTTCATTCCCAGATCTCCCACTTCGGAAAAATCGGTTCAAAACGTCAACTTTGACAGCATTTTTAGCAATATTTTCTGCATTTATCAAAAATTCGACAAGCACGGCATATTATGTAGTTTCTAAATAAGGGAATTCGCCAGTTTGATACGTTTGAGAGCAAAAATGAATTAAACAAGTAATATAAAAATTTTGTTTTTAAAGTCAATTCCTACTTAGGTCATAAAAAAAAAAATTAATATAATCCCTTAAGCTAATATTAGTTTTTGTTGCATTAAAATATCTCAATTTGTTGATTTTTTATAAGCAAGTAGGTTTACAATGGCACTCTATGGGAATTTGGCGACTCACTATGGACGCCAAATTTGGCAATATATCGCCAAGTTGGCGACAAACTTGGCGGTGTTTGGCGACAGAACAGGGTCCCCCCTATGGTAACCCCTTTTATAGATATGAAGATGCATTAAATGCTTCAATAACCAATGGCCGCCATTTTGTCGCCCATGTAAAACTAAAATTAATTAATTAAAATTTAATTAATGAATTAATATTTGAAAAAACTGTATTAACATCAATTGTCATCCAGTACAAGTTTAAAAAAAAATTATTTCAACTTGATAGGATGAATAATGAGTATTTTATTAACGATTGAAAATTTGAACAAGATATATAAATAAATAAATAAATATAGGGAGAGTGTGAACTAATAGTATGAATTGAAAAAAAAAAAAAAATGAGAAAACAAGCAGTTTGGATTGGAATACACCCTTAACATTTCTGAAATTATACAGGGTGAGTCATACAGTCTGAAGGTGCTGTCCCTAAAAAGACATTAGTGGAAACTTCTATACATATCAGAGGCAGCAAAAAAATGCTGACTCTATTTAAACAGCTTCACGTAATTTACTACACTCACTTAAACATTCATTTATATCTTAAATAAAGGCATTTTTGAATTACTGTGGTATGAGTTTTGTAAATACGTGAACATTTCTATGTTTAATCGATATTCTATGATTATAAAAGTCTGAGTAGAAGATGGTTTTAGAAAACTTTTCTTAACAAAACTTTTTTCACTAGATGCTTTCTTTTAAAGTTTATTATTGAATATGTTTATATGTTTTCTAAATATATAACAAAACAGCGCAAACACTTCAATTTAATATGACATATTCTGAAATTAATTTCTAAAAACGATTTTCAAAATGAAGGATCGAAGAAGTTCATTATTTTTTCATCCCAACCCCAGCCTCCGTTTAAGAAAAACTTCAAGCATATGAACATAAAAGAAACGGGAGCGAGGAGGATATTATTTTGTGTCGAAATGGATGTGCATTTACTAGATAAGAATTGTCTTTAAAATACTCTATAGTAAACTGTAAACAAGGAAACAAGTTTTCCAAACAAAAATTATATACACGTTGAATTTTTAAATTAGATACAAGCCTCTTAAGGGTAGTTTACGTTAAGACAAATGCCAGACGAACGATTTTTTGAACGCTTGTGGTTTCAACAAGGAAAATAAACACCTGCGCCATCCCGGTCACACGAGCGATCTATGTACCGTTCCCGCCACACAGGGCAGACATTATTTATCGCCGCAACAGAATGATTTCCATTCGATGTTTTCAATAAGCAAAATGGATCTTCTGCAGGAAATAAATGATTTTGTAATTTTATATTAGTTATTCAAGAAATTAGAGAAAAAAAAAATATACACAGACGGTACTGGGTTCATCCTATTTTAAGTAATAGATAGAAAATTAGCCTTGCTGTACACAAAATTTTACAAAAGAAAAAAAAAAAAAAAAAGAAAGGAAAGAAAACGGAACGGCCACTTTACCAAACTCAACTATATTTGCTTCAAAAATAGCAAAGAATATAGCTTTCCTTTTAACGAGGTTTCAGTAATTCTTATCTCTATAAAATATTTATATTTATATATATATATGTATAAAATTGAATTACTACGTTTAGCGTAAAATAGTACACTTAAAGGTTTACAGGGACCATAATTTTCATCTCAAATGTAAAAAAAGCTTAAAGTTTGTCCGAGGTCAAACTCAGATAGTTTATTCTGATACAGTTCACAATCCGACCCAAGCAAAAATCCTATGCAGATAGCAAGACACAACTTTTACAAAAATGGCGATTTTTTTAACCATCATTTTCCTACAATTAAAAGCCTTTTGAAAGAATATTATATACCATAAATTTTAACTTATACGCTTTTTCTGTACCACTATTTTTGATCTGAAAAATTAGGCTTATTTAATCTTATGTTTTCGATGATTAAATAAGACAAATTTACATATTAAAAAATAGTGGTGAGAGAAAAAGCGTAAAACTTGGCAGGTATGGTATACATACTTATACAAATAAATAAAATAAAAATTACAGTATTTTTCAAAAATAAATGAATAAATAAATAAAAAAAAATGTGCCCAGTTAAACTGATGGCATTGAGCTCATAGGCTATTCACGCAAATTGTATATTATACTCTTATTTCAAAGAATAATGTCCCTCCAAAAATAAATGAAAGGGGATTAGCCCCCGTTTTCCCCCTTTATACTTAGACAACGAACCTCCAAATCTAATCGGGGACGCCCCTTAGAATAAACCTGTATACCAAATTTGAAGCAAATCAGATAATTCTCCATGAAAAAACCATTTCGCTAAATTAAGAGGGGTATTAGCTCCCTCATTTCCCCCTTTATGCTTAACCAACGAACCTTCAAAACTAATCAGGAAAGCTCCTTATCAGAAGGAACCTAGATTTTTTTTAAAAAATAATTCTGCATGAAAACCCATTGATCTAAATTAAGGGAAGGGGACGTGCCCCCCCTTTCCCCCTTTTATACTTAACCAATGAACCTCCAAATCTAATGAAGGAAACGCTATATCGGAATAAACCGGTATATCAGATTTGAAGCAAATCGAATAATTCTGCATGAAAAACCCATTTATGTAAATTAAAGGGGTAGTATCCCCCGTTACCCCCTTTATACCTAACCAATAAACCTTCCAACCTAATCAAGGTAGTTCCTTCACATAATAAACCGGCGTACCAAATTTGGAGCAAATCGAATAATTCTGCATGAAAAACATATTTATCTAATTTAAAGGGGGGGGGGGTAGCCGTCTTTTCTCGATTCATACTTAATTAATGAGCCTCCAACTCAAATCAGGGAAGCTCCTTAACATAATAAACCGGTATACGAAATTTGGAGCAAATCGAATAATTCTGCATGAAAAACCCATTTATCTAAATTAAAGGGGAGTCTAGACCCTCCCCTCTTCCCCCCCTTTACAATTAACCAATGAACCCCCAAAACTAATCAAAGGCGAGCTTTATCGGAATGAACGTAGACAAATTTTTTGAAGCAAATCGGATAATTGTGCATAAAAGAAAACATTTATCTAAATTAAAGTTGGAATTAGCCCCCCGTTGTCCCCCTTTATACTTAACCAATGAATCCCCAAAACTAATCAGGGAAGCGCCTTATCAGAATGAAACTAGAAAAAAAAAATTGAAGCAAATCGAATGTTTCCATCAAGAGTTATCGCGTTACGTACATACTTACGTACATACAGAACCGGCGGGCACAATAGTTCTCAAGCTTTGATAGCCTGTAAGCTAAAAAAAAAAAAATAAAAAAAAAAGAAAAAAAGAAAAAAAAAATTACAGTACTTTTTAAACTACATTCTCGCAGTAAATAGAACCGGTACCGGATATGACCACAGAGGCTCTGTTTTGCTGTCTCCTTTCCCATACCGGATTTTCAAAACCAGATCTAACTTGTAATGATTTTAATTTCAAAGAATTATTATTAAGAATTCATTATTATTAAGAAATGCAACATTTGCTGCCTATTTAGGGCCCCGTCACAAAAATCCATTTAATAAAACAGGCCTCTTCTCAAAAATCGTAATTATAAAACAGGCCCTTTCACAAAATTATATTCCATAAAAACATACTATTAATTAACTATTTTAATACCGTTAGGTTTAAAAATCTGTAATTTGTAAAGAAAACAAGTTCCCCCGAAAGGAAAACTTTAGCATTTACTTTTCGCAAAATGCCTCCTTCACCCCCCACCCCGCAAAGAAAAACCCCTGCAATTACCCCTGAATTTAATCTAGTACATACTAGGACAAAATCGTATTATTTAAGTATAGCGCGGCAGCGCAATACTTATTTATTTCCAGTATCACTTCTCAATGTTAATTTAATATGGAAAAGCCTATGGAGATGATAACTTTTTCATTTTTTTCTTCCCACCTTTTTGTCCCTGATGCTACTCATTTTTTATTCTTTACTAATTCTAATAATATTATAAATTTAAAGTGTAAAAATGTTTGTCTAACGTCAGGGTCAATACGAATGGTAAAATGCCTTTGCATATGGGTGAATTATAACCCAGAGAGAAACATGGGTCAATTTTTTTTTTAGATTATTCAAATACTTTTCTTAATAATTCCAATTTTCGCTTTTTTCATTGAAAATCAACGGACATTTTTCGCATTTTTTCTTCATTGTTGCAAAAATTTCAAAAGCCGTAATAATAATTTATTTCTTTTTAGTTGAAAGATTTTCACGTGAAATATTAAATTGACCTAGTTTTTTTTTTTTTTTTTTTTTTTTTTTTTTTAATTAAAAAGGTGAATATGGCGTCATAGTGGAAATAAAAAGGATATTTTCAGAATAAGTTTTTGCTTTGGTCAAGTTTATATTTTAGTAAAAAGTTTCTAGTGGATAGCTATTCTTAGCAGGTAGCGAAGTTAGTGGGGAATTACGTAACTTAAATTTCAAAACGTATTTTTTTTCCGAGATGAGAACTATTTATACCCCAAGTTAAAACTTAGGTAATAATTTTCGGATGTGTTTAGATCACCCTTTGGGAGAGAATGAGGTTTAAAAATTTAAGTAAAACTTTTATTTTTTATTTTTTACTGTATCACAGCTATAATATTGTTAAATATTAGCAGTAAGGATTCAACACAATTTATATTTACAATCATAGCGTTCCTGAATGGGAAATAGGGTATCTAAATTTAAATGAAATTAATTTTTTATGTTTTGATTATAGATTTTTTACTTTCAGATTAGAAGTTCTTGTCGAAACTACCGCAACCTGCATTACTACAGTGGTGAAGCATTTTGAATTACACATTGGTAAACTGCATCCCACATTGTGATGCAATACCGCATACATCAAAGTCTGATGATGATACTCTCTATTAATTTTGAAATGTGTTCGTCTGAGTTCATTAGTTATTAAAAAACTTGACATATTAAACAAAAACATAATTTGAAGAACAAATTAAAAAAACAAAATTTATTTCCTACATTGTTTAAGTCTGAGAAGGGACAGATATTAAGTTATTTCATTCAATTAGTTCTACATTTAATGTTAAATTTTTGTAACAAATTAGTTAAGCCAATTGAAGGTTAAAAAATAAAAATAAAATTCATACGATATGATACTTAAAACAGTCTTAAAAAATTAGCTTCTGTTCAAATGAAATCGAAATAAATCTTAGACCTTTTTTTTAAGTTTTGTATTTTGCATGCATCTTATTATTTTATGCACAATTTTCATAAACATAATACTAAATTTGCAATACAAATATTTTCAATTAAAAATGGAAGAAGTCTAAGATTTATTTCGATTTCATTTGAACGGAATCTAATTTTTTAGGGTGTTTTAAGAATCATAGTGTATGAATTTTATTTTTATTTTTTAATCTTCTATTGGCTTAACTAATTTCTTACAAAAATTTAACATTAAATGTAGAACTAATTGAATGAAATAACTTAATATCTGTCCCTTCTCGGGCTTAAACAATGTAGGAAATAAATTTTGTTTTTTTAATTTGTTCTTCAAATTATGGTTTTGTTTAATTATTATTAGTATTTGATAAAGATTACATTCAATTTTTCCTTATAATAATACTTTACTATTTAAATATTTTTCTTATAAAACGTTAACTTGTAACATTAACATAATTTTAAATGATTTTTTAGATGCGTTCGTAATTATATAAATACGTATCACCTATATTCGTCGTTCAGTCCGTCTGTCCGCATATGACAAAGCAAAAACTACCCAACCGAATAGTCTGAAATTTTGAATATATAATTGTTGCAAAAGTTTATCGAGTCATTTCAAATTTTATGAAAATCGGGTGTATTGTTTAATTACAGGGATAGTCAAAATTTTTCGTTAGATTAAGGCCAATGGGAAAAAATTATTTCAAGTGCATTTTAATGATGTCACAGCCTTCTGAATGGCCTGAAATTTTAAATATATAATTTTTGCAAAATCTTGTCGAGTCGTTTCAATTTTTACGTAAATCGGATGTATAGAAATGACAGAGACAGTCAAAATCTTCCGTTACATTACGGCCAATGGGAAAAAAAATATTGCAAGTGTATTTTAATGATGTTACAGCCTTTCGAACAGAATGAAATTTATATGCACTTATGAAGTGAACTCAAATATACATTCAGTACAATTCGGTGCAAAAAATATTTATAAAACTAGTTATATTACGAACTAGCAGACACAGCCGGCGTTGCCCGGAGTCCGTAAATAATAACCTTAAACATAACTCAAGTTTGTATGATTTTATATCTTTTGAAATTCTTTTAAATGAACCTGATTTCGGAGGACCCATTGCCTTCGGCATCGTCTTGTGCGTTCCCAACAAATTTCTTTCCGAACGAACCTGTAACCTGGGTCCACGCTACATAAGGCAGCATGTACCGGAAGTGCGCCGCACATGCCGGAGACAATCGAAAACCAAGTTGAGTAAGCCAAACCTCGTAGTAATCAAGCGCATAGAATCGAAAAAAAAGAATGCATCATGAATATTAGAAAATGTTGGTAACTAAAGTCTAAGATAAAATTTCATAATACAGAAAGTAGTTGTAGTTGTAATCTAAGTTGAACGAACCAAATCCCGTTGAAATTAGGTCCTTAGAATTGGAGGAAAGAATGCGACCCAAGCGGTGGAAGATGACCTCTCCCCTTGTAAATTTCATGAATTACTTTTAACATTAACACGATATGTATTAAACTGATGAAATCCATTTTCTAAAGTTACTTTTAAATTAACGCGATTTTTAATGTACGGCTGTAGTGAGTAAACGTAAGTTGATGCTAAAAAAGAAGATTAATGTTCGATAAAGAAAGACCGGGCCCTGGGGGCCAGAGTGGTGCAACAATTTCAAGGGGGGCCAGGGACATAACTGGCATGTAGTTGGGCATAAATATATTGTTATTAGTTTTTAAACTAATCGGAAGACGCGACAACCATGTTAAAGAAAATTGCAAGCAATTCGGAAAATTTTAAAAGCTGCACCAAGTGCCCCCAAGAAGGCGATTAATATTCAAAATTGGTGGTAGCTGAAGACTGAGAATTTTTTTTTTGTCTCTCATATAGTGTCTGGAAGTCCTAAGAAGTTGTTAGAAAAAAAAAAAAGCTTCTGAATTGGACCATTTTTAAAGGAGCTGTAAAAGGGGGGCCCAAATGGGGCCAATTGATAATTAAAAACAGGGCCCTAACATAAAACATGTTAAAATGTCTTAGTACTTAGCGCTTTAGATCTTCAATTAGTTAAAATTAAGCATAGGGAATAATATGAATTATTCGTTAAAATAATATTTTAAAGAAATGCACCAAAAGGGGGGTAAATGTTTGAAAAAGGCCCCTGGGACCCCAATAAAAATATGAGGGTATTGGTCTGGGAAGAAGACTCTAAGACTCAACTTTAAAATTATGCACTGAGAAGCCCATAATAACATTCTTAAATAAACCGGAAATTTGTATCGCAGGTTGGTACAGAATGGGGCGGGGGAGGAGGTAGACACTTTGCAAATTACCAGGGCCTGACTCATGTTCAGTTGGAAAGTTTGAATTTTTATTTATCTCACGTTTTAAACTTTTTTATTCTAAATTAATTGGTGAACTCAATTAAAATTTAATTATGTTTTTAATATTTTAAATTTTTATTTAAAATCTTTAGATGAAAAAGTAATTACAAATGCATCCGAAATTGTAATACTGAAAAAGAAATAATAAAACTGCAAGCAAATATGCTATATAAATTTTTAAAAAAGGTACTATCCAGCAAATTTATTTTCTAATAGAGTAAAACCTGTTTATAACTTAATTGTCGGAACATTCTTTCACTTTAGATACCCTTCAAAGAAAAATAAAATCCTTAAAAAAATCGACTAACTCAAATTTGCCCTACCTAGTTTCGAACCTAGGTGTGTTCGTACGGAAAACCAAGGGGTTAAGCCACTACGCCACAAGTGCTACGAAGAGTTTAGTAAATTAACGTTCCATATCGGAGCGTAAATAGTTTCTGCCTTTATTTTTTTCCGCGTCGCATCAGTTTCATTAGCATAATAAAATAAATGATTATTGTTGTCCGAATTCTCTGAAATTTTAATGGATCGTACATATTACTAAAACCAAGCCCTTTTTAAAATTTCATAAAAAAATATGCATATTTTAGAGGATAAACATTTAACTGAAATGTGAATCATCTTTATGAGGCGGAAAGTGACATGCATTTGGCGGTGTATTTGAAAGGGTTAAAATTCAAATTTTTAAAATCCAATTACACCATCGTTTTGAAGAAGGTTTCAACTTTATAATCATATATTTGACTTGTCAGTACCTTTAAAATTGCATCCTGGAGAGGTGTTGTAATAAGGGAGAAAAATGTTTTTCAGAAAAACAATCCTTTTTTAACTTTTATTTTGCACGGTGTTTGACATTTGACATTTGAAGTCCACCGAAGTGGAGAATGCTTTGGGGCCTATAGCTACAATGGCTGTCGCCTCGAATGATCCTTATTATACAGAAACAACAACAAGTTACAACAATTTTTATTTTCCATTACATATATTATATAACTACAATAAGACATTCACAATTACACCCATGTCTTACCCAGGGACTCGAACCCGGGCCCTCGGTGTGACAGCAGCCTCCGCTTACTGACGACGCCATCGGGCGACTTGCAAGGGGTTAATTGCGATATATTTTTTAATTGATCGCAGCATTTGAGACGTAAGAGCACAATCTTTCAGAACATGTCTTCCGTTTTAAACTTTACTAAGCTGTTTGGACGATGTTAGTTAATAAATAATGACAAAATACCGCCGAAATATTTTTTTCCGTTCTTCATTTGCGTATCAGCGCCTTCAGCGCATGCGTCAAAGATTTTCCCTTCCGAAATGGATTTTTAATCAAAGTAAGTGACGGTTGATAATTAATAACTCAGCTGTTAATTAGAATATTAAAATTCTGAAGCTATGGTGCATCATGAGACACTTTGGGCTAGCTTCAAAAAAATTTTGAGCCTCGTACGTTCCGTAGATTTTGCTAGCCATCGCATACAGACAGACACACAGACAGACAGACAGAGCGATTTGTTCTTTTATTAGTATAGATGCACCACATTTGCTACGTTGGACGAGCAATTTCCAACTTGTTTGTTTATATGAAACAAAATTAATTCATCTCGGAGCACGGCAGTGCGTCCGCCATGTTCGCACAAGCCGTAAGCTACCTTTTCCTGAACCATTTCGGCATACTTTTTACCCCCTCATAACGTCGTTTTAGGGAGAGATATAGAAATTTTTCTTTTATACACATGTTCGTATGGTCAAACTGAACTAAGATTCCACGATTTCATGTTTCTGTATTTAGTAGTTTTCGAAATATTAAATTCCGAAAAAGCGCTTTTTTGTCACTGACTCACTTCGCAAAATCAAATAACTAAGGTGCTTCTAAAAGTCGTAGAATCATGAAATTTCACAAGTAAGTCGGGTTTGTAGCACAATTAACCAGAAAAATCTGAAAACACAGAATTTTCGCCTCTAAACCCTTCAAACAGGGGTGTTTATTTGAAACAGTTTCTTAACACATTCGATTGTGCCAACCCAATGTTGGTCGCCAAAACTCGATTACAGAGTTTTGAAGGAGTCACGTGATTTCAAGAAGAATAACATTTTATATATATGCTTTTCCAAAGATGTTTGTTAAATAGAAAAAATGAATATACCTAAAAATTTTGATCAGTATAGGTTATGATATATTTATGATATTAAAACAATAAAACATTAAACAAAAACATAATTTGAAGAACAAATTTAAAAAAACAAAATTTATTTCCTACATTGGTTAAGCCCGAGAAGGGACAGATATTAAGATATTTCATTCAATTAGTTCTACATTTAATGTTAAATTTTTGTAACAAATTAGTTAAGCCAATTGAAGGTTAAAAAATAAAAATAAAATTCATACAATATGATACTTAAAACACCCTAAAAAATTAGATTCCGTTCAAATGAAATCGAAATAAATCTTAGACTTCTTCCATTTTTACTTGAAAATTCTTGTATTGCAGATTTTGTATTTTATTTATGACAATTGTACATAAAATGATAAGATGCATGCAAAATACAAAACTTTAAAAAAAAAGTCTAAGATTTATTTCGATTTCATTTGAACGGAATCTAATTCTTTAGGGTGTTTAAAGTATCATATTGTATGAATTTTATTTTTATTTTTTAATCTTCAATTGACTTAACTAATTTGTTACAAAAATTTAACATTAAATGTAGAACTAATTGAATGAAATATCTTAATATCTGTCCCTTCTCGGGCTTAACCAATGTAGGAAATAAATTTTGTTTTTTTAAATTTGTTCTTCAAATTATGTTTTTGTTTAATATGTCAAGTTTTTTAATAACTACTGCATTCAGACGAACTCATTTCAAAATTAATAGAGGGTATCATCATCAGGCTTTGATGTATGCGGTATTGCATCACAAGCAGTTTACCAATGTATAATTCAAAATATTTCGCCACTGTAGTAATGCAGGTTGTTATAGTTTGGACAAAAACTTCCAATCTGAACGTAAAAAATCTATAATCAAAACATAAAAAATTAACTTCACTTAAATTTATATACCCTATTTCCCACTCAGGAACGCTATGAATGCAAAAATAAATTGTGTTGAATCCTTACTGCTAATATTTAAAAATATTATAGCTGTGATACAGTAAAAATTTTACTTAAATTTTGTTACCTTATTCTCTTCCAAGGGGTGATGTAAACACATCAGAAAATCATTACCTAAGTCTAACTTGGGGTATAAATAGTTCCCATCTCGAAAAAAAAATACATTTTAAAATTTAAGTTATGTAGTTTCTCACTAAGTTCGCTACCTGCGTAAAAATAGCTATCCATTTGAAAATTTTTACTAAAGCATAAACTTGACCATCAAAGCAAAAACTTTTTCTGAAAATATCCTTTTAATTTCCACTGTGACGCCATATTCACCTCTTTAATTCTTGAAAAAAAAAATTGTTCAATTTAATATTTCACGTGGAATAAATGTTTCTCTCTATTCTAAAAAAAAGTAACTACCGCTGTCACCGCCGCCGCCGCCGGTTTCGAATTGTTTGTGACCGGAGGTCTTTCTTCGTTAATATTAAGAAAAATAATGCATACAAAAATATGAAAATCGGTAGTATTATACAGAAATGTTTGATAAACACGCTGATGCAGACAGTTTTCAAATCGAAGAATTATTTTAAGAGATATTTAATACTAAAGTTGGACAAAATCGTTCCACTAAAAAAGTTTTATAGGAGCAAAAACTACGCATCGGAATTTAATAATTTTTAGATCATTTTATACGTTATAATTTCACGGTGTGCAGAATTCATTAATTTTTTTAATTTGACTGATTTTTTGAGGTTTTATTTC
The DNA here is from genome assembly GCA_963932465.1 of Maratus speciosus. Classification (NCBI taxonomy): domain Eukaryota; kingdom Metazoa; phylum Arthropoda; class Arachnida; order Araneae; family Salticidae; genus Maratus; species Maratus speciosus. The sequence continues at coordinate 247,951,931 of OZ010799.1, forward strand.
TATTTTAAATTCAAATTTTCAGCATTTCGAGAGATATTTTTTACTTATTTTAGAAAATTGTACTAATTTAACCCGTTGCCAACTGTATAAACAACGGAAACAATAATGTTTGCTTCAAATTAAAAATTTATTTACACGTGACTATTATAAATAGAAAAGATACTTTCAAATTAAAATTAAATAATTGCGTATAAAAAGCAGGAACTTATTGAAAATTACGTCATAAAAAGTATACACGTGAATTTTTACATGTTGTACTAATTTATTTGTTCTTTCGTTATTTAAAATAAAAATTATGTCAATTTGTATAATTTGGCGAAATTGGTCGACGGGATAAACAGCGACTGTATGTTTCGTACTACTTAGTTATCCCATCGACCAAAAATCTATCATCGCCAAACTATAAGATTAAATGCCAATAATGGTTGATCGTAAATGTCACATTAACTTGACTTTAAGCAAGTTACACGTGTCTACGTCATAAAGTTATTTTTATTTCGACGTTTTATTTGTATTTTTATTAATGTTGCACTAATTTATTTGTTCTTTCGTTATTTAAAATAAAAATTATGTCAGTTTGTATAATTTGGCAAGTGGTTTGGCGATTTATATAATTTAGCGAAATTGGTTGACGGGAGAATCAAGTAGTACCGCAGCGGATTTGGCGTTAAAATTCCCCAATCAAAGAGAAATGAATAGAAATCCGTTTACAGGGAGATCGCCACTGTTTTTTAAATTATAATTCGATGTTTCGAAATCTTTTTAAAGCCGATCAAATTAGCGTGCATTTAGAGTCTGCGGTGTCTGGACGGGGGTTGGCGAGCGTAGCTCGTAGGGGGCCGAGCCCCCTAGTCAACTAAAAAGAAATAAATTATTATTGCGGCTTTTGAAATTTTTGTAACAATGAAGAAAAAATGTTACATTTTCTATGAAAAATGTCCGTTGATTCTCAATGAAAAAAGAGAAATTTGGAATTATTAAGAAAAATATTTGAATAATGTAAAAAGAAAATTGGCCCATGTTTCTCTCTGGGTTATAATTCACCCATATGCAAAAGCATTTTACTATTCGTTTTGACCCTTACGTCTGGCAAATGTTTTTACACTTTAAATTTATAATATCATTAGAATTAGTAAAGAATAAAAAATGAGTGGCATCAGGGACAAAAAGGTGGGAAGAAAAAATGAAAAAGTTATGATCTCCATAGGCTTTTCTATGTTAAATTAACATTGTGAAGTGACACTGGAAATAAATAAGTATTGCGCTGCCGCGCAATACTTGAATTTAACAAAATATAACTGCAATTTGGTACGTTTCCGATATAGTAGCGTAGGAGAAATACAGAAAATAGCCTTGACGCGGAAAGAAATTTGATAACATATTTTCTGGCAACCTATTTACTGTGTCATATACACAAGCAATTTTTTCCATATGCTTACAATTTATTTAATGTAAGGAACCCGTTTATTTATTTTTATATACCAACATAAATAATTTATTTATAAAAAATAATATTTATACATGTATAAATAAAATGTTTATATGTATATAAAATAACATAAAAGTTCATCGGGTTTGTTTTCATAGTTGTTTATATCATTTGGCAACATATCTGAGTTTCTGAAGTCCGAATTGTGCCAAGATTTTTAAAAAATGCCAAGGTCCCTATAGTGGAAAAATATCCTAATTCCATATGAAAGTTTAAAAATCTTCTTTTAATTAAATGAAATGTGTAACTAATAAACTGCCTTTAACGATGTGCGACAGATGCGACGTCCGAAGTCCGCTGCTAATGTTATTATATTGTATTATTAGCCTACTTACTGTTAATTTATTGTTAATTTTAAATCTGTAAAAGAAAGATTATAGTTATAGATAAGATATGTTGGTCGCCAAAACCCGATTACAGAAAATTAGCCTGAGTTATAAAGGTGTTACATGATTTCAAGCTGAATGGATTTTTATATGCTTTCACAAAAAAATCTTAATAAGGCAAATCTTTCAGTGTATCTGTCCATCTTTCTATCTTTTACTTCCTTAAAACAAATTTTATTAAAGACCGGGAGGCGTCTGCACAGATCATCACCTCATCGAGTTGATGGCTGAAATTTTAGGATTAGTTAAATATCGATTAGCGTATTGAAATGTAACTGGTCTGCCAAGTCATATCTTTGTGGAAACTACCTACAGACCCGATTTTACGGGTTAATTGGTGGATTTTCCATTGTGTTTTCCGGCATCCATTCCTCCATGTTTCCAAACTTTTGAATACAGGAAAATACAATAGTAAACCTATCAATTAACCACTAAAATTAGGTCTTCAGGAGGTTTCTACCAATGATATGACTTAACAGACCCGTTGCATTTTAATATGCTAATCTAGTTTTAACTAATCCCAAAATTTCAGCTGTAAACTCTATGAGGTGATGGTGTGTGCAGACGCCTCCCGGTCTATTACAAATGTCAGAATTCTAATCTGAATAGCACTCTGGTCAATCTGGCAACTATCCCTACTATTTATGGAACACTGTTTGTTCCTTAAGTGCGTTTTAGTGATGTTAATGAACTTATGCATATGCATCATACATATTATACATATGCATATAATACGTAATACATTTGCATCATAAATATTATAGGTATGTGTATAATACATAATACATATGCATCATTATGACGTCAGAATAAACAAAACATTTTCTGTCGCCAAATTTGAGAATTGACATGATATATTAATAAATTTGGCGAAACTTTGCTAAATGTCGCCAAGCTTGGCGAATATTTGACGCAAGTGGCCATTTTTCAATGAGTTAATTATTAATGCGGGCCATCTATTTTTATTTTTCCGCATATCATCTGAATAGTTAAATGATATAACGTACGAATATTTCCAAAGTGCTAATAGTTTCGTCACTGCCCAAAACCTCTGCTATCTATTTATATAAAACCCAAGTCTCTGTGTGTCCCTCACGATTCCGGTAGGACCGCCTCATTAAAATGAGTAATTGTTGAAAAAAACGAATGCAGGGTTACCACAGTAGCGCCAAAAGTTAGCCAATTTGGTGATAGCTGGCTAATTAGGCGTAATTCCCATTTAAAACCATTAATCTTTCATAAAGGGGGTCACTGAAATTTAATTTAAACTCCGCTCTTTTAAGATATTTTTCAAAATCTATGAGTGAGAATTTAAAGTACATCTTTACATCTTCCTACCGATGCTACTAATAAAATAACCGCCAATAGACAACGCTGTACTGTGTGAGCTCCTAACTGCGCGATTTTAATGTGCTTTAGGTACTTTTCCAGTATAGGTGCCTTGGCAAAAAAGGAAATTTGGCAACATATTTTCCGGGAACCTATCCACTGTTTCATTTTATATACACACGCTTTTTTTTTCGATATTTATACGATTTATTTAACATAAAAAAGCCGTTTCTCTAATTTTATACAGAAACAGATGTAATTTGTACCGAAAAACATCAATAATATACATATAAAATAAACATATAAAACAAACAAAAACGCTCATCAAGTTTGTTTTCATAGCTGTTTATATGATTTGACAACAAATCTCGATATTTTTCCGTTATACGGACACCATGCCAAAATGTATGGTAATGCGCCAATTATTTCAAAATGCTAAAAGATATTTGTAATTTTATGCCAGCAGTTTAATATGAGTTTTATTTTATTGCTTTATTTTATAACAGTTATTTGTTCACTTATTTTAAGTATATATTTGTGATTTAATGAAATAGTTCGTAAAAGTCTGGAATTTTCAAATGTTATATTTTTTAAATGCTCACTTTAGTATCGACGATGTTTTTCTTTTATTTTTCAAACTAGCTGAGTACCCGCGCTTCGCTACGGTAAATTCTCCCTCTTTCATAACTTCCTATTTTGGTCGATTGCCTGTCTTTTTTACTATTTCTCCATCAGTAATTCTAATTTTGCACCTTTTTTTATTTAAGTCAACCTACTTTTTATATGTAAAGATGGATTTTTGCAATCACTAATTGATTTTTAACTCACTTCTTGGTATGTTAGAATTATAAACATTATATTTACAGGTGTGTTTATAGGTCAATAATGACAATGCAACTCTTTAATATTAGAAAAAATTAATTATAAATTAATACAATAATTTTAAGGCATTTTACTGTTAGCCTATATCAGGTGATAACTCACCAAATATTTTCTGTTCCTCGTACAATTTTATGCGAGTTGGAACAACAATAGATTTAATTATGCGCCAATGAACACTCGCCAAAATATGCCAAATGATTAAAACTGCAACAATGAAACATTTTAAAATAAAAAATACTGAAAATAAATTAAAAATGAAGATTGTAAAATTTTTAAAAATGTATATTTTTATCAATTATTAATTAATTAATTTAGGATTATATGCTGAGTAATACATTTAGAAATCCTAAAAAAAGATTACATAATGTTTCATTTTTTTTTTCTTTCCTGCTCTCCTTACTTTAAAAACAGAGTAAAAATTATATATCATTTAATAAATTCATTTGCTTGCGTTTTTTACCAAGCATAAGAAAAAGAAGTGAATTAGTCATAATCGTCTTCTAAGCCCACGCTAGATTAATGTACCGTAACGGAAATAAATAAAAAAAAAAAAAAAAAAAAAAACATGAATATCGGTCAAAAAATTGAGTGTGATTTTTAATATAAACATTGAATAGTTATAAAACAGTTTTAAAACAACCATTGTTTTCTTATTATTTTGACTTCTATGTTTATCTCTTTTTGTATCTTAATTTTCTAGTCATTGAACAGCATTTAATGCATCTCCATACCTATAGGGGGGGGGGTACCATAAGGGGTCCCTGTTCTGTCACCAAATGCCGCCAAGTTTGTCGCTACATTGGAGATATATCGCCAAAAGTGACGCCAACTTATCGGTATCTCTAATATTTCGTCAAATTCCCATAGGCTTCGATTGTAAACCAATAGGGTTTACTTGTTTACAGAAAATCGACAAATTGAGATATTTTAATGCAACAAAAACTAATATTAGCTTAAGGGATTATATTAATTATATTTAAGGAAGTTCAACGTTCAGGTAAATTAAATTATGAATAAAAGTAACACGATACAATGCTTAGCATTATTTCCCAAACATAAATTTTAAGGGAGACCAAACTGGTCGCCAAGGGCGGCCAGTTTCCAAGATTACAATTGTTAACTTATTAAAATATGTACGTTACTATAGCAATGGATAGTCCGTGCGGAAAAAACTGCTTGCGGGTGTACATTTCGTCACACTATATTATAACCATGAAAAAAAAAAAAAAAAAAAAAAACCCTCTTGTTTTATCGACATCATTAATTCATACATGCCTTTTGCTCATTTCATTTAAAATACACACATTTAAAATATATGTCTAACTAATTTCATTTAAAATGATGAAAAGAAAAGTAATAATAAGAAAAAATACCTTAAACCAAAAAATTTTATTTCAACACCAAAGAGTATCTTGTACTTTACGCAGGCGAAATATAAATAATGTCATTGTCTATAAAATGAAATGAAACATTTGAAAAAAAATAATTTTGTTGATAAAAAAATGAGCATTTAAAAATTATAACTTTTGAAAATTACATGCTTTAACCCACCAGTTTTTTAAATCAATAAAAATAAGTAGGGTCACCCGGGGTAATTCCTGGTCAAAAAGCATCAACATCTAATTATTATAAAAACTATTAAAGGTATTGTTCCCAATTTTTTTGTGGAATAAGCCCCCTCTGACGGCTATATTATAAAATGCTTACTTAAATATATATGTACTTATAGTTAAAATAATTATAATTTTTAAATGACCAAGAATTACCCCGGAAATGGGGTAATTCTTGGTCACTTCTGGGGTAATTATCGGTCAGCATCCTTTTTCATGTAAATAAAGTAGTACAGTTAATTGTTTTATGACTGAGTAATAAAATAAGTACAATCAATCTTCTAAAAGTTTTGTTCATCTCATAATTGTGAAATAATAAACCATAGACTTTGTTTTGGGCATAAATACAAAGTTATTTGATGTGCAAAAGACTCTTGTACATTTTACCAAACATTAATTAGCCAAAGAATTTTTATGAATTTTTACAACATTTATAAGCAGTAGTATTTATTACTTCATTATTATCCATTGTCAATGGATTTATTATTAACTTGCAAATTTATTGGTCCATAAAAAATATAACAACGTTTGCTATCAATTTTAGTTTGCTTAGGCCAACTGAAGTTTTCGACTCCCTTTTCAAGAAATTTTCAATACAGACCTTTAATATAATACACAACATAATAATTAGGTTCCTTTATTGCATTATGTATATTTTTATGCACTATTTTGGCATTTTGTAAATGAGATAGTATTTCTGCTTAAATTGTTCAGTCATAGAGTGTGTCTTATTCTCTGAGCACTTACTGTTTTCTTCTTTTAAAAGTATTTAATATAGTAGAGGAAAATTTTATAATATTTTTTAAAGACTGTGATATGTCATTATTTGAAATAAAATAATTAAAAATTCAAGAATGACAATGATCTGTTGTAAAATGTGTAAATATCAAGATCAATGTTTTGCAGAAATTTGGGTAGCAGTTTTGAATATAATTTTTTTTAAGCATTTAATTTCAACTGAAGGAATAATTAAGGCACATATTTTAAAGCAAAAGATTCAAAGTATCTTTGAGATTTTTTACAGTTTCATAAATTGTTATTTTTATTAAAAAAAAAAAAAAAAAAGCGAAAATGATCAAGAATTATTCCAAAAACTCAGTGACCAGGAATTATCACGGGTGACTCTACTTTATTAAGAACTACAATTAACTAAAATGTGGTGAACAGTGTGGTTGCAGTTAATTCTCAAAGGGTTTGCGACAATTAAAATCACTAAATTTGACAATAAAAGGGAATTAAATGATGATAAAAGCATTGACCAGGAATTACCCCAGTGACCAAGATTTACCCCAGATACATGGGGCAATATTTGACCAACTTCTGTAAATTATTTAAAATAGTATAAAAAATTTCAAGACTATTTTTTAATAGCTAAAGTAGTTGGTAATTGAACCAAAAAGGAAGATAAGAAAAATATTTAAAATTTGAGTTGTAACAAAGATCTTTGTAAAAATGTATCATAACTAAGGCCAATGTTATTTTACAGAAATTTAACAAGCCATTTCAAACAGATTTTTTTTTTCAAAATAAATAAACAATAAACTCATAATTGAGTAATAAATTCCAACGAGGAGAGTTTAGAGTACCTCTATGATTTTTTTCATTTTGGTGAAGTGTTCTCAAAGCATAAAAATGACCATGACCAGGAATTACCCCAGAAACTTGCTGACCAGGAATTACCCCGGGTGACCCTACTTAAAATAAAAGCATAAATAGATATTTTGCAAGTAATAGAATAGAGTCAATTTAAACTGCAGTCTTCAAATTGTAAATATTTTTACTACTGCAGCATGGCGTACGTAATACGTATTTTTCACACTACAGTAAACATTTCATTCTTTGAATGAAGCCATTCATGGTTTTTTGAACAAACATTTTTATATGTATAATTCCTAACTTCTAAAATAATTTTATTGTAGCTTCCTCCTCATCAGATAACTGCCAAACAGTAAAATCTATGTCAGTAATCACTAATAAATAAGTTATAATTAATAATAAATGTTTTCTATTGAAAAAATAACAAATTAAAAAGTTTTACGGGATTACGATGGAATAATACTCATAAAAAATATTCACGTTCAATAAATAGCAAGTGTTATTATTTGGCACAGTTTGCACTAAAAATCGTTTGCACAGTTAATGTTGAAATAAATGGCGCGATATCATACATCTTGGCATGTTGGTAGAACGAAAAAGTACAACAGTTTTTTTTTTCGTTTTTTTTAGTTTTAGTTTTTGAGGCGTTTGTATTTTTTTTCCTAACTGACATAGTTGTTTTAATTATTAAACCAAGAGAATTGATTAAGGAAATGTTCAATTTGAATTTATTCCCTTGCTATAGTAACAGAATAAAGAAAATGAGTTTTTAGAAATTATAACTTGAAAATTTGAGGTTTTGGCGCCAAATTAGAAAAATATGAAATATCTCATGAACTATTAGACTTAAAAGAATTTGGTTAGTTACATTCGATTCAGCATACAAAAACACACCAAAATATGATATCAGTTGAAAAATAACAATAAAATCAGATTTTTAAGGAATTTTTTTAAAGTTCGTTCTTTTTTTTACCCCCCTTAGGGGCGGAATTTTAGAAAATCCTTTCTTAGCGGCACTCTATGTCATAAGGAGTATTTTTACCCCAATTTTCAAAATTTTAGGTTCAGTAGTTTGGGCTGCGTGTTGATTAATACGAAATCCAGACTTTCTTTTATATATATAGATGCTTCAATTCACGTGATTTTCATTTTGCGTCAACTATTACGCTTGGCGACAATGGTATCCATATAACGGAAAAGTACCCAAATCTCACTTTCTGATGCCCAAATTACACTAAGCTTTTTTTAAAAAACGCCAAAGCCCCTACAGTGGAAAAGTACCAAACTGGGGTGTGGAGTGAAGAGTTTAAAAATTAAATATTAAAGTTTCGGCACAGATATCATATATTGGCGCGTTTTTTTTCTGACGCCAATGTCATATACACGACGGGTACTTAACTGGCGGCAAAGTGTCGTTATTTTGCTTGATATGGTAACCCGGATGTTGTTGTTCATGCTGTTGATGTTTTCGCCAAATTGGCGTATATGACAACTGTGCCAAAGTTTCTATAAAGCAGTATAAGACTAAAAAATTAAGAATAAAATAAATGCAAAATAAGACTTAAGAAGAAAGAAAAATCATGCGCTAATCATAGAATATAAAACACTTTCCAACACCTCCTGAATGCTTCAACAAAACTTCGTTATTTGGGGAAATAAGATAACTAAGTAAACACGTTAGAAGACGCATAAAAAATTTTAAAAATTCATTTAAAAATTTTCAGTAAAATTTTCAGCAATTAAAATTTTCAGCAGTTACCGTCCATAGCCAATAGTATCGTTATTATATGCCACTATTTAGCTACATTTTAATTTAAACTACTCTTAAAACTACTGAAATCACATTTCCAGATATTATCATCCATAGACGGTTATGTATCCAGTTCTTTGCGTGACCCTGTATATCATTTTATCTATATTCTACAAACATTTCTTAGTAAACTAAATGCAGTTCAGCGTAAAAACGCATAACTCCTTTAAAAACCACCTTTAAGCAATTTACTCTCATACTCAGTAACCCTTACGAATTCTTTTGTGTAGCCCTGCATATGAACTGTAGCATTTATACACACAGTATAGTATGCATAAATGTAGTGAAAAATAAAAGCGCATATCATAATTAAAAATACATTTCTAGCAATCATTGCTTATGTACAATACTTCGGAGAAAAGTTGCTTGGCGAGAAAGAAGTTTGCCAACGTATTTTCTGACAACCTATTTACTGCTTCATACTCACAAGCAATTTTTTCCATATGTATGCAATTTATTTAATATAAAAAAAGCTATTTACCCATTTTTTGGTACAGATGTCATATTCGCCCCATATTGGCACGATTTTTTTCTGTCGCCAATATCATATAGGCAACAGGTACTTAACTTGCGCCAAAGTGTCGTTATTATGCTTGATGTGGTAACCCGGGTAATGTTGTTTATGCTGTTGATGTTTTCGCCAAATTAGCAACCGAAAAATATCGCGCCAATATGGGGCGAATATGACATCTGTGCCGTTTTTTATGATAAACAGAAGTAATTTTTGCACAGATGTCATATACGCATCGGGGTTGGCGTGATTTTCCTCTGACGCCAATTTGGCAGAAATCTCGCTTTCGAATACCAGTTACTTATATATTTTTAAATTATTTGCTATAATTTTGAAAAGGAAATAACTATAAATAAATGAAAGTTTGAATAATAACTATAGAAAAAAACAGTTTACATAATTAAAAACAGAAAATAAAAGTAAATAAACAATTTATTAATAAATAAAAAACAATAGCCGGGTTACCATAGCAGGCAAAATAACACCATTTTGGCGCCAGTTAGGTATCCCGGTTCATATATGAAATCTGTGCCGTAATTTGTATATAAAAAAATATTACATATATTTAGAAACGATTTTTTTATGTATATAAGTGCATATATAAACAAAAATAAAAGTTCATTAGATTTGTTTTCATAGCTGTTTATATATTTTGGCAACATATCTCACTTTCTGATGCCCGAATTGCGCCAAGCTTTTTTTAAAAATGCGCTACAATGGAAAAGTACCTAAATAAATAATTAACAGAAATAACCAATTATACAAACTAAAACTTTTTATTTCGAGATCAAAGCATTATTTTTAATTTCAATTAAAAATGCGTATATCCTTGGATAACTTTAGTTGAAACTAGGTTCACAGCTTAATATATCATTCCATAAACCTAAGCAAACACAAGTGATTCATTCATCGTGAAACTTAAAAAAAATTTTAATCATTGAGGTAATCATTCACAAAGTAAGTTCTCCAACAATCAATGGACAATATTCTAATGACATCATAGTAAGTAAAATGGTGGCGGTATCGTTTGAAATCACAAAGATTTAATTTTGCAACGTCTCTTAGTTACATTATTTTATTGTCATATTTATGAGCTCAGAACAAAAGCATATTTTTTCATTATTTAGTTATTAAAGACGGAAAAAAATTATAAATGCATGTTTTGAAAATTTTAAATAATTTTCTTTCTTAATAGTAAAAAATAACATCGGGAAGTAACAGCGGGTTTAAGTTAAATAAGTTTAACTGTTTAATTCTGTTGTAATATTCAAAATAACTGTACTTATTAGATTTCAGTAAACAACATCAGGATCCGATTAAACTTTGAAGTTAGAGGAATTACAATGTTATTTCAGGACCTTTCTTTTCCAAAAAGCTTTTCTAAATTCCACATATACATGGAAACTCTTCAGTGTTAGAAATATTATTCCCAGGACTGGCATAACATGAGAACGGCCTGCAATTTTACACAAGTTTTTGAAAACTACTTTATATCAGAAATTTTACTAAAAACTGGTTACTTTTTTGTTATAGAGGCCCACACTATTAGAATTATGACAAGTTGTAGCCAATTTTACCAAAGTCGTAACCAAGATCGTGAAGCACACACATGTAATACCATATAATACCATTTCATGAAATCGTATACGATAATTTAATAGTTTTTACCTTACTTCAAGTGTGAAATTTATTTATTTTTAAGGCTTAACAATCTAAATTGTCCAATATATGAATTAAAAAAATGTAAACAAAGATTGAATAGACATGACCGCAAAAAGCCTCAAATCTTCATAACACTTGGAACCAAACTGTGCAGATTAGTGGTCTTCTATTGAGTTTTTCATAAATGTGTTTCGTTCTTAAAATGTGTTATTGGCACAGATGTCATATTCGTCCCATATTGGCGCGATTTTTTTCTGACGCCAATGTCATATACGCAATGTATAATTAACCGGCGTCAAAGTGTCGCTATTTTGCTTGATATGGTAACCCGGATGTTGTTGTTTACGCTGTTGATGTTTTCGCCAAATCGGCGTCGGAAAAAAATCGCGCCAATATGGGGCGAATATGACATCTGTACCGTGTTATTTTCATCTATCACTGCGGAACAAGCGAGAAAACTCATATTCTTGCACATGAGTTGTGTATATCTTTATATCTAAATTTCCGTCATTTTTGACGGGCTACCTTTCTAGTTATTATTATATTGTACTGTTATTATACTTACTGTGACTATGTTCTTAATCTTTACACCGCTAAAACTTCTGTATTATATAAAGATAATTTACGAAAACCATTAAAACATTGAAACTGCCAGTTCTCCTTATGATTATTATAATTCTATAATATGTAACCTGTTAATCGATATGTACGTTAGAATGAATCTTCTATAATCTGGTTCCTCGCATTTTAGTTTTCAGGTTTCGAATAAAATTAGCTAAAATCTTAAAACCATGGCACATCGACTAATTCTTCAACACGACCAGATGAGAAGAATGACAGATTTTTAAGTGGATCATGGCAGTGAACCTATAGACCTTCTATTTTTTCGTAATCGAGTCTATTAAAAAGGTTAACGTGAAACAAAAAGATATTAGCATCAATATGGTTTAATGTAAATGCAGATATCGTCAAAGGATTTCATAAGAACCATTTCACTTGTATCCAGTCGTATCAGTTAAAATACAACAATTGGTAGTGAGCCCAATTAGAAAAGATTACTGAATAGGATTAAAAATTTCCGCATTAGAGAACGAATCGTAACTGCTAAGGAAACATGCATAAGTGAGTTAAGATACATTTGTCAGGAAAGATGAAATACATAACAACACAAAATATATGATGTGCTTCCATGATCGTAAAGAGTTCTTGATTTCTCTATCAAAAGCTTCCGACTTGGCGAAAGAATGGGCAAGTAAATTAAATTATGAATAACAGTAACATGATGCAACGTTTAACATGGAATTTATAGAGTAAATACTGCTTGCTATGGGCGGCTAGTACTTTAATATAAAAAGAAATAAAGTATAAATTTGTAAAGCTCAATAAAATAAATTTAGGTATTTTTATGTTAGCCGGGCGGAAGTGGCAAATCGCCAAATACTGTTCCCAACTCCATTGTTCATATTGCATTCATTGCATTTAAAAATATAAACTTTTCAGTCATCTCATTTAAAATAGATGCATTTCCCTCATTTTATTCAATAGAATATTTAACATAGAAATAAATAAATAAATAAATAAGAAATAATAACATAAACCAAAATATTTTATTTGAAAATCAAAGCATTGTTTCTAATTTACACATGTGAAAAATGAAAACTGCTATTGGCGAAAAAACAAAAGGCTAATTTAGAGAGATTTGCTCCCGGCTAACATAAAAGTACCGAAATTTAAGTTTTTTCATATTAATATAGTTTAGAATAACAAACTTGAAAAAAACATGCAAAAAGTAGTGATATCCCAACAAAAAGTTTTCGGTAAAAAAAAAAAAAAAATGCGCCAAGTTCTTCTTAATGTTTCGGCCAGAAAAAGTAGTGATATCTGAAGTTCGCACAAGTTAAAAGCCAAACATCCCAAATCTTTCATTGAAAATGACTTCCTGCGACTTGGCCGTTAATGCCTTCGAGAGAGTTTTTCAAATTTTAAAGTATGTACAAATGAGCTACATGCCAATTAAATTTTTTGATTATTTTAGATATTTTGTGGCACAAAGTACAGAAATAAAATACACATTTGAAAAAAGCATTTAAACAACTTCAGTCTATTAAAATGCTTAGAAGTTAAAAATATCAAAATACTTGTATTCAGGAGATAATATCCCTAATTGCTAAAACATAATTAGTATCAGCTTTTAACAGTTTATAAATCGAATACCTCTCAATGTATGCAAACAAACTATAATAAATGTTCAAACGAAAAAAATCTCTTTCGTCAATACACAAGACTTCAATATTATACAATAAAATATAATGTAACATATTGTGCGATTCGAAGTAAGTAAATTTTGTTTTATTTCTTGGTTTTTACGCTAATGACTTTAGCTTTAGACCGTACAAAATGGCAATTAAACCACAAGTGGACTAAATGATCTGTAATCAAAACTGTTTGTTAAAACTGAATGGTAGTTATCAGAAATCTTTTACTTATAATGTCTTTATGTGAATTTGCCTCTTTGCATTCTAATATTACTTTTAATATTTAAATAATTCATAAATGCGTAATATTTCCAATCATTAATTTTGAAATGCTGTAGAAGACATTAACGGCCAAGTCGCAGGAAGCCATTTTCAATGAAAGATTTGAGATGTTTGGCTTTTAACTTGTGCGAACTTCAGATATCACTACTTTTTCTGGCCGAAACATTAAGGAGAACTTGGCGCTTTTTTTTTTACCGAAAACTTTTTGTTGGGATATAATTTATCGATAACTTCCTAATCTTCTTTAGATTTTTTTTTTTTTTTTAAATTAAGGATGCCTTTAACCAAGTTATTATATTTTAATTTTTATCTTTATTTAATGTAAGCATGATGTGTCCAACAATATTGGACGCTTTTGTATTTCAAAAATTAGTTAATCCACGTGTATTAAATCCATTTTAAATTCTAGCGAAAGAATTCGATACGCAACCAGAACTAACAATTTACGAATCACTCATAAAGAAAATTAAAGTCAGCGTCAAAACTACGATTCGTCTGGACAACATAGAAGAAACAAAAGACTTGAACACGCCACCAGCTGCTAGCGAGTTGGGGGAAACGCCGAGCCTCGACATGAAGCTTTTCGGAATTTTTACCGCAACAATTTATGGGCGCTCGTATGAACAGAGCAGAAGATTAATATACTCTCACGAGAGAGCGTCCATATGGCTGCTTTTCAAAATCACTCGTCTGACATCTGCCTAAAAGTTAATTTCTCTATTTCTTACAGATAACATCTTATGAGTTGAAAGTTTTACGCGTTAACTTTATAACATATTTAGGTGTATTTTCAACAAATATACGACGAAAAATTTTATTAATACATTTTTGTTCCATTTTGTTACATGAGTTTTTATCAAATTGTTAAAACAAATACCGATTTTTTGTGGTTGATAGATACGCCTGTGTTTTATTAGGATATGATAAAATGTCTTGCACAGCAACACGCTTATCTTAACAAAAATAGTTTAAAATGCACTCGTATTGATAATACAGTTTTTAAAAGTTAATTGCTCTATTTCTTACAGATGACATCTTATGAGTTGAAAGTTTTACGCGTTAACTTTATAACATATTTAGTTGTATTTTCAACAAATATAGAACGAAAAATTTTATTAATACATTTTTGTTCCATCTCTAATCTGAATATTTCTTATATCTAAACTCGGCCCATGTTTAGCGTAACGTATGTTCAGTTGTAATGTAAATACCAGTGAAGAGAATTTTTCAATATAAAGTTGGCAGAGCGTTACCCTGTTAAATTACGGTTAAAATGTGTTTAAGTGGACCTTATACATTAAGAGACCAAAGAAAAGCACTTTTTTAAGATTTTTTTTTTGTAAGAAAACTGCATGATGGATCTTTTTGAAATTTTAACAGTTTATTGTACATATCTTAAGGTATACACAAGAATTTGTTTTACTAGATTTTATTGCTTCTACTCTAAGTTATAAACAAATATGTTCAACTGCTTTGGAAAATTTCGTCTGTGCGGTGGGCATGATAGCCCCTTGTAGACACACTGAAACACAAAAATAATTTTTTTTCGTAAACCTCATGAGTAACTTCATGAGTCACTTCTAGTTAAATTAAAGGAACCCATAAATTTATTTAAAAAAATTATGTAATGGCTGATTAAAAAAAAAATTGTTAAAAAAATTCGTTCTTATTTGTTAATAACTTAAAAAAAAAATAGTAAAAGCTTTAATTCATATCGAGGGCAATTAAATAAGCCTTAATAATAATAAAAAAAATCAAGATGATTCATTGAGTAGTCTTTTTTAAATCTTGCTCACCGCCCTCATAGCATGCATGGTCACAGTGACGTCGTTGTGACATCACTGTAAGTCACTGTGGTCACGTCACATCTGTGACAAAAATGCCACCACTCAGTGATGTCACATTGTGATTGAGATGTGAACTTCTTAGAAAACTTTAAAAAATTACAAAAATTAATAAAAACAAGTTAGTTACTGTAAAAAATATTTTTCTGCCGGATTAAAATTTTTTTTAAACCGTGGTCCAAGTTGCCTCTGTACCTCTAACCAAAACTTTTTATTTTCATATAACATAAAATGTAATTAATTCATCAGCGACACAAAAAGATTTTCTAATTATGCTAATTTCATATTATTAAAAAAATGTTTTAGGTAATCATACCTCGACTTATCTTTTATAAAGATTTTTGTAAATGATCATCTGTTATACTAGAAGTTTCTCAAAGAGTAGTCGAAACATTTCTGTGGTTTCAAACTAAAAACTTTCTATTACAGTTAAGTCTGCAGCTTTTAATGAGCACGCAGAAAGCGTCTTCAAAGTTTAGTCATATATGCATTTCTTGCTTTATAATTCGCATTCAAGTCATATTTTTTTCCTCTTAGTGTTTCACTATTTTAAGTAACTATTTTTTCTTTAATTCTACTTCTTTCAGACGTTTAAAATAAAATTGACATTTTCCGAATATAAAATAAATGTACAAAATTTATGCAAAGCCCATGACATAATTAATTATTCATATTTCATTTTTTGTTTTCAAAATATCTCTTTAAAAATTATTTTACAAGATGTTTTATTCTACAGAAAATTAATATTAAGAGAATGACAGATTGACAAAGAAAAACTCATCTCTTCTCGATAATCTTGTATTTTTTAAGAAGATATATTGTATATATTACCTGTGATACAAATTTTACTTAAAAAAAAAAAGGAGGGGGTCTTCATTATTACCATTAAATTAATTTGTACACATTTTGAAAATTTGAGCAATGTTTTATCTAGTAAACTCTAATTATGGATAATATTATTATTATAATTTACACTAGGGGGCTCTGCCCCCTGCAAGCTACGCTCGCCAACCCCATTCAGACGCCGCAGAATATAAAAATCTAAAAATCTAATGGGTTTTAAAAATATTAGAGAAGATTAAATTATGCTGAAAAAGCTGTGCAGATCTCCCTGTAAACGGGTTTCCATTCAATTCCCTTTGATTGCAAAAATTTAAGGGAGAATCAGTTGCTGTTAAGACATGCAATGGTTGTTTTTGTTTTTGATTAAAGATGATCAGTTAAACATTTGAAAAGAAGCTAAAATAAAATGAATTAAGCATTCGGAGTCTTTGTCAACCGATATTTTAAAACAATCTCTATAACAATAGCCTAAATCATGTGACTATCATCAACAGTTCCGGGCGGAACACTTTCCTTTTTATACTCTAGGTGCCATTTTGATACTTTAATGCTATCCAGGCACAGGTGATAAATCGCCAAATATTATTCTATCCCCATCATTTCATCTATATTATAATAGTTCAAGTCATCAAATGCCATAAACAAATACGATCTGATCCCTTTGCCTTTCATATGAAAGTTTGGAACAAATGTCAGATTGGCGCGATTTTTTTCCAACGCCAATTTGGGGAACGCATCAACAGCATAAACAACAACATCCGGCTTACCATATCAAGCAAAATAACGATACTTTGGCGCCAGTTAAGTACCCGTTGCGTATATGACATTGGCGTCCGAAAAAAATCGCGCCAATATGGGGCCGTATATGACATCTGTGCCGAAAGAAAAAAAAGGCCGGGTGCAAATCTCACCAGTATCTTTTTTTCAACTCGCCAGCTAGCATTTTTTTTTTATTGTTCGAGTGGTAAATTAAAACATTGATTTGAAGTTGAAATTAAATGTCATGGGTTGTTACATAATTTAATATTTCGCCAGATGTCATATACGTTCATATCATATCATATTCATCATGTCATATACAATCATGTTTGGCAAGAATTTTTTTTTTTTTTTTTTTTTTTTTTTTTTTTTTTTTTTTTTTTTTTAACGAAAATTTGGCTAAAGCCTTGTTTTCGAATACCAGGTACATATGTATTTTTGGTACTACTTAGTTATCCCGTTGACAAAAAATCTATCGCGAACTATAAGATTAAATGTCAATAATGCTTGATCGTAAATGTCACATTCACTTGACTTTTAGCAAGTTACACGTGTTTACGTCATCAAGTGATTTTTATTTCGACGTTTTATTTTTATATTTATTAATGTTATACTAATTTATTTGTTCTTTCGTTATTTAAAATAAAAATTTTGTCAATCTGTACAATTTGGCGAGTGGTTTGGCGATTTATATAATTTGCGAAATTGGGTGACGGAATAACTACAACATTGTACCGTATTTTTTAATTATTTTCTATTATTTTCAAAAGGAAATAGCAAAAAAATTATTAATTACTATAGAACAAAATAAATTATATAAATTTAAAAAAGAAATAAAATTAAATATACATTTATTATTAAATAATCAACAATAGCCGGGTTACCATGTCTATCAAAATAATACCATTTGTGCGCCAATTAGGTACCCCGGTGCGTATATGACATCTGTGTCTAATATTTTTCTTTTCGTTTTGTTCCTTTTTTTAAAAAAAAGAAGTGAAAGCCATCAATTTAAATGTTTCATTTTTAAATGAAAGTTTTGTATTTAATAAAATGATAACGAAATAAAAAAAAAGCATTATTCTTAGCATAGATTTAAAGGAAGCCCAACTGTCGCCAAATTAATTTAAAACAGTAACCTTTTCTGAATTATGAAAAAAAAAAAATTCTGTTATGATTAAAATTTGAGTTGCCATCATTAGAAAAAATGTATTTAAAATTAGAAAAAAATTAATATTTCGAAAACTAATTCGAATTTAAAAATTCTAATGCCAGATTTGAGATCTGTGGATCAACACGGATTTTTGGTGTTAATTTCATCGCAAAGTATTCCATATTTTAGGAGAAATCGCCGTGAAACTAAATCAGTTGTTTAATCAGTCGATTCAAAGAGTCGATACATTTCAGGCGTTTCATATATTCGTTTCATAAATTCGTTTCATTAGGATTTTATATATACTAGGGGATCGTACCCGGGCTTCCCGGGTTAAAGAATATAGGTGAAAACATTTTTTTTAATTGAAAATTAATAATTTTTTTATATGCAATAAATTTTTTAGATTGACCACTTACATTAAAAAAGCATTTTTCATATGGAAAATACGAATTACACAATCAAATACATTTTTGAAATTTGTCAAAAGCGATATTTTCTTATTAGCCGCATGCTAAGAGTTGTTTGCCAAGATTTTACTACTTATGGCATCCTTTTATATTCTGATCATTTCAGAGCTTATACATGTCTGGTAAATTTGTGTTTTATTTATATTATTTTATTTTATTATTCATAGGGAAGTTTTTTTTAATGGAAATTAGCCGTAAGAAAATGAACTCTTTATTTATTTTTTAAGGGAAAACGGATTAATCTTTCGTAATCGAGCTCCGATATACATAAATTAAAAAATATTTCATGCTTTAAAATTGTTTTTAAAACCATAGACAATCAGAAAACTCAGATGAACTTTGCAAACAAATTCCATTTGAAAAAAAAAATCCTATTTTGTGATCTAAAAATTTAAATTGTACGATTACAAATATGTTAGATTTGCGTTTTTTCAATATTATTCTTTTATTTGTTTATAAAAGAAGTATTAATTTCGTTAATTTGTCTTTCACAAATATGTTAGTTTGGTGTTTTTTTTAATATTATTCTTTTATTTGCTTATAAAGGAAGTATTAATTTCATTATGCAAAAATAGTCAGAAACAAATGCTGAAAAATGTTTGTTGCTTTATGTGCAAAATGTTTATTATTTTGTGTATTGAAACCGGCACGTGATAAGATAAACTTAAAAAAAAAATCATGCTTAAAAATTATTTTAGAAAATATAATACATCAGTCAATGAATAGAGTTTTTAAACAAATTGCATTTGCAAGTACATTTATTTCCCTATACGACAAAAATTGAAAATGTACGATGGTCAGAAGATTGAAAAATTGCAGTAGCGAAATTTCAAGACCGAAATTTGATCGTGAAGTATTGCCATTCGCAAAATGACGTCAGCGTTACGCACAGATACGTTTGTTCTTTATAATGCAGATCCATCCTAGAAGCAAATCCATCCAGGTGAGAATCATCAATTTCTGTAATATAAATCGCTATTATTTGCATGTCACCTCTCTTTTATAAAGACACTCTAAATTTTTGTAAAACATTGCGTTTTATCAGTGTGTGATTTCGATTACATTATTCCCAAAAATTAAGCATTTTCACCTGTGAAGAATTTCATAGCAGCTGGACTGCGAAAATGACGCACTTCTATAAAACATAATTCAGGTTTAAGAATTAAAATACACGCTTTTTTATAAAATGACGTCATTTGCATCCGCTAAAGCAATCTACTTTTACAACCCAGTCTTAAACTTCGTCTATAGAAAAGTGTGCATATGACGTCATTACCACGGAATAACAGACAATATTCTTGACATAGCCCATATTTTATTTTCAACTATTTTTTCAGGTTTTATGAGAAAATGGAAACAAAGATACTGTATCTCCTATTTTCGACTATTTTCCGTTTACTTTCAATGACTTTCAATAGAAATGAGGTACTTTTGTTGCCACGATAAGAAAAATGGTATTAAAAACTGCAAAAAAATTAATATCTTAAAAATTAATTGAGATACAGCTTTCAAACAAATTGCATTTAAAAGAGCATTTTTTTCCTTATACGACGGTGTAAAAATTTAAAATGTGCGATGTTTAGAAGTTTAAAAATTTGCAGTAGAGAAAATTGCAAAACCAAAATTTCATTTCAAATTTCAAAGTGTTGCCATTCGCAAAATGACGTATGCGTTACGCACAGATATGTTTGTCCTTTATAATATAGATAGGGTAGATAAATGAAACTTTACAATTCAATAAAACTGATAAAAATAAAAAGTGAAATACAATAAAACATTTTCAAACAGGAAATTGAATTAGAGACAATTTGATAAAATTATTACACATTTATTTTTCTTCCGAATCCGTTGTATAGAAAAACAAATAAAACCGAAAAACATCTGCTTCGAACTTCGAAACTTAAAAATCGTCTGCACTATTTCAATTGTTACGACTCGACCGCAGAATAACGGATAAAAGTAACAGTGAAGCTTTTTAGAATAAACGCGGGAAGTTCTGTGGACACTGGACAGCATAGACGTGTTGACACGGATTTAAAAACTGAAACAAGAACGTTCTCAGGATCCAAGTTAGTTCAGCTAACAAAATATAAACCCGAGAAAATTACGGTAGCTTTAAGCTTTGACTTGTTGAAGATGATTCAAGTCATTGCTATCGTACTTATTATCAGATTTAATTGGTTCCCCAAAATCAAAGTATCACGTACAACGTCAATGAAATTAGGTATGTAAAAATATTATTTTCCCTCTTTGCTTTTTTTTAATTACAACAATTTTAGTTAGTTTCTCATAAACATGCTGTAGAACATAAATATTTCATTACATTTATTTTTTATTTTGTTGAAATATCTAAAATATTATTTTCCCTGTTTGCTTTTTTTTAAATTACAATGATTTTAGTTATCTTCTAATAAACATGTTATAGAACACAAATATTTCATTACATTTATTTTTTATTTTGTTAAAATATCTAACTTCCTTTTCAACAGCTTTGATCAGATTATTAAAATTAGTGATTTAAACTGCATTTTAATCTGGTTTATTTTCTTATTTAAATATTTGGTTAAAACCACATGGTGTCTTAAATATGGAAGTATATGGGCAAGTATTATAATCAATCATTAATATAATTAATAAACATTTAAAGATAATTAAATTATTTTAAAAAAGGCTTTTTATAGAATAAAATTATTGGCAAACATAATTTTTTAATTTTGTATTAAGTGAAGGTCTTAAACAATTTGCATTGCATGTTTTTATTTAAAAAAAATTGCATCTGCTCAGAAAAGGCATTTATAAAATATAAGACACAACGGAAACGATTACGTATTGCCACGTTAAAGATAGCCAAAACCTCGGCGGCGATGAGCGACTTGTGAGAGGGTGCATTGTCGTGAGGAACAATCCAATCGTTTCTGATGTCTGGGCGGACGCGACGGGTCAGGTCAGTTTTCCTCTGAAGTGCTCCATCAGTTTTGGCTACATTTAACGTGGCAATACTGCTTCAAACTCCTTACGGCCCTGACCTCGGTTCCAGCAACTTTTTTTTGTTCCCCCGGGTCAAGAAAGACCTGAAAGGGAAGCGATCCGACACTATTCCAGCGATCCAGGCGGCTTCGACGAGGTCTCTTAACAACCTTTCGTGCGAAGACTTCTATGGGGCCTATGAACAATGGAAAAAAAACGCTGGCAGCGGTGTGTTGATGCCCAAGGTTCATATTTCGAAGAATTTGAGTTCGCGGTACAAAAATGTTTAATAAATTTTGAATTATCAGACCAGTCTTGAAACTTTGTGAACACACCATGTATGTGGCATAAAAGACGTAAACAATACGTATATAATGACTATATGGCACATGATGAGCGTTTCGAGTGTATATATATATGTATATAACGCATGCATAAACTTCACAATGATCTTAGCAATGTCGTTACTGCAATTTTTGCATAATCAAATTTATAGGGGCCTCTATAACAAAGAAGTATCCTATTTTCTCTGCCCCAACTTGTTTGAATTATCATCATATATATATATATATATATATATTATGGTAATCAATATCATAAAACATATAAAATTTAATTACTTAATATCGGCATTTCTTTTTATCTTTCATTTTTTTTAAATTACTAGGCCCGCCAAGATATGCCAATTGACTGTGGAGCCAATTATGAAACTTTCCATAGATTAATACATACAAACTTTATATGAAAAAACAGTGAAGATTTCATCTAAAGTATGTTAAACAGAAATGATCCCCCATACCTTCAAAAATAAAACAAATGATAGGCCAATAAATAAATAAATGAGACTGTGCATTGAAATAAATTGAAAGAGCGATGTTAAATTAATACTGTAAGGTGAAATTAATTGTGAAAAGAAAAGAAATAGCAGAAATAAAATAAATCACATATTTGAAAATATAAAAGAGAAAATGAAATATTTTACATTTTCCGGATCTAGATGCTATCCATTTATTTCAATAACTAATATCACTGAGAAATTCATGGTAAAATAATTTTCTTTCCTGATTATTATTACTATTATTATCATCATTTATTTACATAACGGAATACAGCAGTAAACATTTTTTGTTTAACAGTAAAGTAAGTTCATTTTTTAAATAAAATGTCTAGAACATATGAAAATTTTAAGATTAACAACTATCATTTGCAAACTACAAAGCACATCGTAAAGAAAATGGTAAAAGACAAATGGAAAACAAATTAAAAAATATTTATGTTTCTCACGTTAGATGGCGCTAGTCACGGAAAACTATGTGATTTCTAACCACGTGTACAGCGGACAAAGGAAACTTAGCGATTGCGAGGCCTGTTATTTCGATAAGGAGGACTTGGCTTAAGCATTTAAATTGGATGAGTTCTACCCGAAATATCTACGCAGATTTTCATTGGTCCATTTCCAAATCAAAACTTTTTTTTTTATATATAGAAGGATAAATGTTGTGTAATCGAAAAAATTCAACTTCACCAGTGACTTCGAGTTTGTAATGCGTATTAAATGAAATAAATTAATTTCATCCAGTATTTTCTACAGTTTAAAGAATATAAAAAGTACTGTATATATTATAAGATATTATATTTTTAACACAAATTTTATTTTGATAAAAATTTGAAAATTTAAACAAATTGTTTCTTTGGTAATTTTAATGCTTTTAACAAATAGCTAATTAAAAAAAAATGATAGATCGATCATTCAGTTGTCTTCAATATTCTCATTTATTGCAATAGGAAAGAAAGGTGTAACAAAAATTGAAGTCTGCGGGTCATTGCATTTTGATTCAATAGAATTCTTTTGGTATACCCTTGTTATAGCGGCCCCCAAGTTTTAATTGCGATGTATCGCCGATGTATATTAACGTTATAGATGTAAAGGATTTTACAACATGCATAATTATGACTATGTGTGACATGCATACGTGTTTACAACTGTACAAGTATGTCACAGTGTGACTTCACAACATTGCCACTAGAGTCACATATTCGTCACAACATTAATGACAAAATCGTCACAAATCACACAATTTTCACAAAATTGTCACAATGTGACTTCAAAGCAGTATCGCTGCCGTCACAGAATCATCACAGGGTTAAAGACAATTTCGTCACAAATGACACATATTTCACAAATTGATCTCAATGTGACTTTAAAGCATTGTCACATTCGTCACAAAGTTAATACCAAAAAAGTCACAAATGACACACTCTTCACAAATTTGTCACACCGTGACTTAACAAAGTCGTCACAAGGTGACGTCACAAAAGAGCTCTAACACGGCCATAACGACTTTACATCGTAGTCACAATGACTTCACATCGACGTCACATCGATGGTCACAATGTCACAGCGTGACTTCACAACGACGTCGACGTGACGTCACCATGCCTTACGGGCGTGTCAAAAAATGTGGTTGAACATATTTGTTTATAACTTAGAGTAGAAGCAACAAAATCTAATAAAAAAATTCTTGTGTATATCTTAAAATATGTACAATGAACTGTTAAAATTTCCAAAAGATCCATCATGCAGTTTTCTTACAAAAAAATCATAAAAAGTGCTTTTTTAGGGTCTCCTAATGTAGAAGGTCCCCTTAACGCAAGCAGTGAAAAGTATTTTTGAAAATATATGGTTTATGGAAATTGCATTCATTTGAGGATCCCTGTCGAGTTATGCTATCTTATGCACTCATAACTTTACGTCCTACATTTTGCGTCACTTAGAGAATTGAATTCAGAATGTAATCAAAAACACATTTAAAAAGAACTCAAAGACAATAATGTAGAACTAATTTGAGAACGGTGAGAAATAAATAGATATGAAATATGCCACTAAAGGTATATCTTTTTATTAGTCCCCGGTACGGTATGCTATTTCTTTCTCCCAGCTTATTTTGTCTCCAAAAAATAACGTTACCTTACAGACGCTAGCAATAAACAAAGCAGATGTATCATCGTACAATTAAGTACTCTATAGCATTTTTTAAAATTTCGAAGCATGGCACATTTTAAATTTTTATACTGTCGTATTGGGAGAAAAAAGTACTTTTAAATGCAATTTGTTTGGAAACTGTATCTCCATTGATTTTTGAAATATTAATTTTTTTGTAGTTTTTAGAACCATTTATTTCATTTTGGCAACTCAAGTTCTCCATTTATGTACAAAGTAAAAGGAAAATAGTTGAAAAATAGCAATTATATCTTTTTGTTGCCATTTTCTCATAACAACCATAAGAAAATGTAATTGAAATACGTGCTACTTTGAAAAATATAAACGAATAATTTTTGTTAAAACATGGAGCTATTATAAACTATATTTAATTTTAAGTTATCTAATTTAATGTTACAAGCAAATGAAGGCCTGTGAATCATTAGAT
This sequence comes from Maratus speciosus, assembly GCA_963932465.1. Taxonomy (NCBI): domain Eukaryota; kingdom Metazoa; phylum Arthropoda; class Arachnida; order Araneae; family Salticidae; genus Maratus; species Maratus speciosus. The sequence goes on from OZ010799.1 coordinate 247,977,207, forward strand.
AGCCGTTTTTTAGTCGAGTTTCTTTAATGACGGCATCTTTTTACTGCATTTGTGTATTATTTTGTGATAGTGACAGCCTATGCATACTTTACTGTAGATGTTTAACAGTGGATCATAAATGTGGAATTCTTAAGCGGTGCGAATGACGTCATTTTACATAAAATAAAAGTGTGTGCTTTAAGTCTTAAAATTGAAATATGTTTCGTACTATTTATATATACATATATTTTTTTCATCGGGGGCGACACTGAATTCTGCAAAAAGCAGAATTCCTGTTTTCTAGTGTGTACATACTTTGGTGTCTCTTTTTATACCTGTTTCAGTATCTCTGTAGAGAAGTGATTACCAACCTGGTGTACGAGTACCCCTGGGGGTACGTGAGAAGCCTTTTGGGGGTACGTGAAAATAATATCGGTAATGGGCCAGGTAGCATGAACATTAGCAGCAAGTTTGATTTTTTCTGATATTATCTTGCCGAGACAAATTTGAATTGAGAAATTCGCAGCAAATATCCTGCAAGGAATACCATCATCCAACCATGAGTAGTTTGTTGTGAAACTGATGGCAAGATTGTCTTTAATTCACGAAAGTGACGAAAGCAAAAAATCCATCTGTTGAGAGAATAGAGAATCAGCAGATACGCAGAAATTGCAGAAATTTTATTCGGTTGGCAACCCTTTTTTTAAACTCTATACTTTAACGAAATACCAAAAAAGGCTGGGTCATCAAAAAAGACCTGATAGGGTCTATGGATCTTTTCGAAGGGGTTAAACTTATAGTGTAACAGTTTTAAACAGTTAATGTGGCATGGAAAGGTTACTACTTTGCAGTAAGTTTGCAGTATTTTTGATTACTTGTTTGACGTTAATTTGCAATAAATTTGATACAGTATGAATTTAACTTGCGCGACAAATTAGCTGCGAGTTCAAAATTTGGTGACTTCGGCGTTTGCATTATCTTGCTGCAGTCTTGTTATGAACTTTCAGTCTTGTCATGCTGAGCTTGCTGCAATTTTGCAGGTTTTCAAAGCAAGACTTCTGCAAATTTTCTGCAAGCTAAAAATGCTATATGGGGGGCGGAAATCACAAAGATGGTTTAACTAAAAACACCTAAAGATTATTGATAGTTTTAGCTTACAGAGGTAGTCTTATGTGTAAATCTAATACGTTACACTCAAAATGAGGGAAAAAGCCCACTATACCTAAAAATTTATTGATAATACAATGCCAGTAACTCTGCCACTGCTAAGTATATTGCATGAGTACATATATATATCCCCCCCCCCCCATATTCCCGAAAACTTCCATAAATCATACGCAATATTCTTTTCTCGCCACTTGACATTTGACATTTTAAGCCCACCGAAGTGGAGAATGCTTTGGGGCCTATAGCTACAATGGCTGTCGTCTCGAATGATCCTTATTATACATAGAAACAACAACAAATCACAATAATTTTTATTTTCCATTACATATATTTTATAACTACAATGGGACATTCACAATTACATCCATGTCTTACCCAGGGACTCGAACCCGGGCCCTCGGGGTGACAGAAGCCTCCGCTTATTGACCACGCCACCGGGCGACTTTCTCGCCACTTTTTTAAAATTCTTCCTTTTAATAATAATTGCAGAACGCCTGAATTACGTTAGCGCTGCTAATTGGCGATTCAAGCGCTTGATTACGCCATCTGGTAAAGAAAAGATGCAACCTCTCGCTTCAGGATAATGCCGTGCTAGCGCATTGCCTTACATGTATTTTAAATTTATTCAGAATGATTATTTTTTTGCACAATTTCAGATTTCCTGTGACATTTGTGTTCTCTTTTATATGACAAAGTAAAAAATATCCGAATTTGAATATCTAAAACTTTCAAATGCATTTACAATAAAGAATTATTTCAATGGCACTTTAGCATTAGTTAATGGGAAATTAAAGGGATAATTTTACTGTACCGAAGGCTGCGAGCAGCGCCTCTATAGAGCGTTTTAATTCCCAATTTTAATGTTTTTTGTTAAAACGTGTTATAAATATGGCAGTTATTTTGGTTTTCGAATAGGCGTAGTTATATCACTAATATATATTCATAGAAAATCATCCCTGTTTTTAATGAGTATTTAATTTTAATTGTTTACATATTATTTGAGTGCTTTTGTTGTTTTAATGTTAATTTTTGTTCTTTTTAATTAAATTTCTTTTAATGCTACATTGATTTTTCTTAATGTTTGTCTAATATTATAAAAATAAATATTACTTTTTAAAATGCAAGATAAAGAAATGTTAGAAATGTCAATGTAATTTGTATCGATTTGTTATATGGTTGTGATAAGTAGATTACTAATGAAATACAAAAAGCCTAAAGGTATATATAAATATTTTACAGACATACATACAATAAATACAATAAGCCCAACTGGAGTGAAAAATTAGCCAGAGTCAGGAATCGAACCCGGGACCACAGTATACAAGACTGCTGCTCTAACCACTGAGCTACTCCGGCCGATGCTTGAGTCTGCAATTTCTCACTAATAAACCATGTTGGGGGAGTCACCAGCCATCTATACGACAGCCTTGGATGACTGGACAACGATGAATAGATTTTACTATTACGTCGATCTACGATAATTATAATAAAGCACACATACTACAATATATATTAAAACACACATACACACATAAATAACGCCTGCATTCAACAGTTAAAGGTATATATAAATATTTTACAGACATACATACAATAAATACAATAAAGTCGGCCTTAGTAGCTCAGTGGTTAGAGCAGCAGTCTTGTATACTGTGGTCCCGGGTTCGTTTCCTGGCTCTGGCTAATTTTTCACACCAGTTGGGCTTATTGTATGTATGTCTGTAAAATATTTATATATACCTTTAACTGTTGAATGCAGGCGTTATTTATGTGTGTTTTAATATATATTGTAGTATGTGTGCTTTATTATAATAAAAAGCCTGTTTGCGTTATCTATTTGAGTAGAGGGGGAAGACGGCGTTTTTATGAGAAATGAGGGTACTGCTAAATAAAAATCCTCGGAAAGGGATACGTGAAAGAAAAAAGGTGAGAAGCGCTGCTGTAGAAATTATACTATGTTATGCACGCACAACTTTACATCCTACATTTTGAGTCACTTAGAGAATTCCGAATGAAATCGAAAACACATTTTAAAAAAACTCAAAGACAATAATGTAGAAATAATTTTAGAACAGAGAGAAATAAATAGATAAGAATTATGCCACAAAGAGTATATGTTTTTATATGTAATGTGCATACTTCGGTGTCTCTTTTTATACCCCTTTCAGTGAGTGAGACTTATACTTTCATATGAAAGCTAAGCTGACTCGTCTGATAACAGCAACTTCTAAACGTGTTACTAACAGCTGATCACTAAGATCTGCTGCATGAATCGACCACTGGTTTTTGCTTTTTTCAATTAACAGGAACGATGCATTAATTATAAATAATAGTTTCTGCAATAAATTCCGGTGTGAGTTTTATTATTTGTGTTTATTTTGCTGTTTAATTTTGGATATGTTTTCGAAGATTGTAGGATTTTCTGTTCGGTCAAAGTTGAATTCCCACCCTTACCTTTTGAAGGAATTTTAATTTTTTTGTGGAGCATTGTGTCGTTCCGAAACTCTCAGAAAGGAATTTCCATTTCTAGACATTATCACAACAAAAAAAAACGAAAGATTTTGGGTTGGTGTAAATTTTTTGGCCAGTTTTTAATCTACCCTTAACTAATGCCATTATAGATGAAACAACACCGAAAAACTGGCGATAAATCACAATTAATTAATGAAACTTTGTATGAATCAGCATAAAAAATAAAAATCCCTGCCGGCTCGGCCTACAGGCGGAGGTAGATTTCGAAGTTAAGTACTAAAATCACCAACAAAACTTAAATCAAGATTAGAGATAAACACGGTTTCTTCGCTAAGAATGAGCTCTAGGGAGCTAAACTTTTTGTGAAAATTCTAATATACACGAATACACACACGCTTGTAATATGGAATAAGTTTAAAAAAGACTAAAGCAAATTCAGAAAACCTCAAAGTGTTAAAATATGTTACTATTTCCATAGTCGGATTTTTATCATGTTTTAATACGTTTCTTCGAACTCACATGACGTTACCTATTCACCTGCTGAGATCCATTATATTTCCAATATGACGCAATATTTTATTTTTGTTTTTTATTCGTCAAACTATTTATTTCATTTTGAGTTTTGATGCTAAAATCTTGCTCTAGAAAACTTATGACGTAATATTCAACTTGTTTTCAATTCATCAAACTATTTAATTTTCCACGTTAAAATCATGAAATAGAAAAGCAATTGTTGTAGTGAGAATTTTATTGCTTTTTTTAAAAATTGTTGGCAACTGCTATAATCTATATAATAAAAGCCGAAGTCACGTGACTGTCATCAATAGTTCCGGGCTGACCGCTTCACTTTTTATATGCCAAACGAACATTTCGGTACTTTTATATTAGTCGGGCGCAGGTGATAGATCGCCAAATATTCTTCTACCGCCATCATTTCATTAAAAATATAAACCTATCACTCATTTCATTTAAAATAAATCTTTCACTTAAAATACACACATTTCATTTACCTCATTTAAAATACAATAAATAAATAATTAAATAGATAAATAGATATTTTTCCAGCATTGGTTCTTGGCGAGAAAAAAAAAATTGGCATCGTATTTTCCGGCAATCTATACCCTATTTCATATACATAAGCAATTATTTCCACATGTATACAATTTATTTAATCTAGAGAAGCCAATAATCTATTTTTATATACAAACAGAAATAATTTCTATGTAAACAAATATTGTATAATTGTATAGTGAACAAATTAAAATAAAACAAACGAAGTAAATTAGAAAATAACAATAAAAGAGAAAACGGAAGAAGAACAAAAGATTTTTTTTTCTCCAGAACGAAAAGAGACAAGAAAGAATTACAAAAGTAATTTCCAAGCTGAAGAGAGAAAGGAGATGATGAGACATCATTGACAAGTATTTCGGAGGTTTTAAAAATAAAATAAGCAACGTGAAAATCCAAGTGAGCGGGAGAGGTAGGAGAAAAAATAATTCTGAACATGGAGAAATTGAAACAGTGACTGGAATGACAACAGTGAGAGACAATCGAAGGTTAAGAGATTTCTTGATTTGAAATATCTATCTACATATAACATAATAGTTATTTGAAATAAGCAAAAGAATAAATATAATTAATAATAACAATGGATGTAATTGCTAGAAAATAACTTGTTAAAAATACAAATATTTATTATTATTTCATTAAATTAAAACATTTTTAAAATAAAAGCAATTATAAACAATTAATATTATTGATAAAAAATAATTTGGCCTATAATATAAATATTTATTATTTATTTAACACGTACACACACACATCTACCTTATATATAAAATCCTATGTTTCACAGCTATTCCTTCTGAAATATAAAACATTTAGTGTGAAATTAATACCAATTATGCATATTGATCTGCGTATATAAAAAATGGTATTAGAATTTTTAAATTTGAAGTAGTTTCCGAGATATATATATATATATATATATATATTTAATTTTAATGAAATTTCCGTAATGTTGGCAACTAAATGACTCCATTTTTGTAGAAAAAAGGGAGGAAAGGGAAAAATAAAGAGATTATTAGATTTCTGTTTTTTTTTTTTTCCTGTATTTTGAAATTGAAATTGAAATCATGTTTTATTTCAATCGAAAGTGAAGACAATATCATGGTTAAATTATATTTTTCGGGAAAATTTGAAAAAAATACTTCATTAAATAATAATAATAATAATAATATTTAAAAAAAATAATCATTTCTTATTTATTTTAATCAAATTTGCATCATTTCAAGAGATATTTTTTTCATATTTTAGAAAAGGTTATTAGTATACCATCTAAATTCTCCCCTATCTTTAAATATATATATATATGATTTTCCCTTTTGCTCATTTTTCTCTAAAATCTTAGATTTAACAGCTGAAAGCAAATTTAAATAACACAGGCCTGCGCAATTGAAGTTTTTGAAAAATACAAGAGAAGTTTTCGCTGATTTTTATGTTATTTGGTGGGCTGATTTCGAAAATGACCTCCATTTCCCCCATCACATCAGAATTTTTTGTAGCATCGATATCGATATTTTTGCTAAAATGAAAAGGAATTCTCTCGGACAATTTTGCATGTGCTATTTGGCAACAGTGATTTTATCCATGTAAATCTATGTAAAAAATATCGATTCTCGGTGAGGCAAACTGATTTTTCAGTAATCGATTATTTTGTCATAAGTTTCAACGGATTAAAACAACTGGGTCTATCGGAATGTTGTGTCGTGTTGGGAAAATCAATTCGTATCGGAAAATTCTGTCATTTAATTATTAGGCATTGATTCCGATATCTAATGCCTTATAATTACCTGGCAGAATTTACCGGTACGAATTGATTTTCCAACACGACACGACTTTCCAATCGATCCAATATTTTTCAAGAAAATGTGACGTGATACTTTTTTCATTATTTGTTTTTTAATTAGCACCAAAAAATACATAAAGTTCAGCCAACAATACCCTTGTATTTTTTTCATCGCAGGCCTGTGTAATTGGTGTTTCTGCATTAAATTAGTATTATAATAAAGAAAATCAGTTAATTTAAACATGTTAAATCCACCATTTACATATGGAATTATTTTAAAAGACTGGTCTTTGAGAGCTGTCATGCATGTTATTACTTTGAGAACATATTTCAAATTGCTGCCAATTGAAAAAAGAGCGAAAGAAAAATATTTCCTTGCGATTAAAAATTTATTTACACGTGATTATTAAAAACAACAACGACAACAAACTTTAGAATTAAATGGTTACGTTTTAAAAGCAGGAAAATATTGAAAATTACGTCATAAAAATTGTACTTACACTGAATATTAAAAGAAAAAGAAAAATTTAAAATGATAAATTCATTAATATGCATATATTATGAATTATATATGCATTTAAAAGCAGTAAATAGGGGAAATTACGTCCTATTTAAAATGGACAAATAATAATACTAACAAACAGTTAAAAATTAAAAATATATCTATGCGAGACATTTGTTTCATATTTCGAGATGAGCTTTTTAACTAATGTTGCCAATTCTAAGACAGCGCAAATAATAATATTTCCTCTCTAATAATAAAAGTATTTTCATGTGAATGTTAACCCCATAGTTGCCAACCTCCCGATTTTTGTAATACCAGTAAAATCTTGCAAAAATGTTCGCTTTATGTAATTGCATAAAATGTGCGATTTTACAAAACAAGTATTTCTGGATAAAAATATTGGTATTAACAAAAGCGGGAGGTTGGCAACTATGTAACCCCTTGAGGGATGGTGGGATATATTTTATCTCACCTACGATTAATGAAGATTTGTACCACAAAAATGTTATTAAATTTTACTTTTCTAACTTTGGTGGAAAAAAGTCGCTTTTCCTTATTTTGCAGATTCCGGTGTGAATTCGACATTACAGAAACACAATTACTTGCCCCTCAAAGGGTTAAAAAGAGAAAGAAAACATTGGCGAAAATTAGTTCAGATTTAAAAAGGATACATTTAAAATGTCTTCTTTAAAACACTTTTTCTTTTTATAGCGCTGTAAAAAAATATCGGGAAGCAAAGACTCTGTTTACTTAATTGATTTTATATTACACCTTATTTTTAAATATTTAAGCGATCTTAATTAATCGAACACGAACACAGCTACCGGACGTCTTAATAGCAGCTGATTCGGCCTTAAAATTCCACAATCAAAGGGCAATGTTTTCTTGACTTGAATTAATAGAATGAAATGTCTATATGAAAGTATGAATAGTGGACAAGGGATCTTTAAAACCTTAAAAATCAATTTTTTATTTTTTGTAAATTTCGCTTTAAATATTATTCAAGGGTACATTATATGCATTATGGTAAGCATTTATCACAAAAAAAAATGAGAAAAAAAAATTATTTTTGAGAAAAAAGTGGAATTTTACATGGGGCGTCATCTTAGAAATCTTCGAAATGCGGCTTGCGCGTTCCATATCAATGAAAATCCCCAATATTTTTTTTTATAAAAGTCTGGTTTATATATATAAGTAAAACTGTGCATCGAATTTTATATATTTGAATATATATAAAAAAAAAAAAAAAAAAAAAAAAAAAAAAAAAAAAAAAAAAAATTTGGAAATTTTTCGAAAAAATTTCAAAATTTTTCAAAAAAAATTTTTTTTAATTTTTATATTAAAATAATATAAAATTCGATATGCACAGTTCGATGCACAGTAACTTCTAAGACGACGCGTAAAATTCCATTTTTTTCTCAAAAATAATTTATTTTTTATTTGTTTGTGATAAATAGATGTCATAATGCATATAATGATCCCTTGAGTAATATTCAAAGTGAAATTTACAAAAAAAAATTAAAAAATTGAAAAATTTTGAAAAATTTAATTTTTTTAACCTTTATATTTAAATATATAAAATTCGATGCATAGTTTTATTTACATATATAAACCAAACTTTTATAAAAAATATTGGGGATTTTCATTGATATGGAACGCGAAGGGGGCATTTCGAAGATTTCTAAGACAACGCGTAAAATTCCATTTTTTTCTCAAAAAATAGTTTTTTTTTCATTTTTTTTGTGATAAATGCTTGCCATAATGCTTATAATGTACCCTCGAATAATATTTAAAGCGAAATTTACAAAAAATAAAAAATTGATTTTTAAGGTTTTAAAGGTCCCTTGTCCCCTTAAAGGGATATCACCACCGGTTTTTTAATTATATTTCAATCTTCTGTAATCTTTTTAAGACCGATCAAATTAGTGTGTTTTTGGAATCTGCGGTGTCTGAACGGGGGTTGGCGATCGTAACTCGTAGTAGGCAGAGCCTCATAGTATATACATAGCTGCCAACTTGTACGGATTTTCGCTACCACTAAAATTTAATAGAAAATTTTGCCTAGTTCAATCGCCGAATTGCAGTGAATATTGATAATTAAATAAGGCAGAAATTTCTGCTAAATTTTAGCGGTAGCAAAAATCCGTACAAGTTGGCAGCTATGTATACATATTATATTCATCATAAAAAATAATTTGTTAAATAGTATAAATATTTATTATTATTTATTTAAAATAAAATACTTTTATAATATGAATAAAGCATATATAAAACAATTTTTTTATTGTTACTTAATAATCATTATTATTTTAAATAATATTTATAAATATTTCTTAATAATATCAATTAAATGTTTTGTTTGATCGTTATGATTTGTTTAAAATGTGAAATAGATACATGATTGATTAGTCGTTAAAAAATAATAATGCAATTAAAAAAATCCCTGCCGGCCCGGCCTACAGGCGGAGGTAGATTTCGAAGTTAAGTATACTAATTTCACCAACAAAAATTAAATCATGATTAGAGATTTATCCACTTTAAGAATTTTATCTGGTCGCTTTTGACGAGTTTTTATTTCATTTTTATATAATAGCTGGTTTTATCAGAATCATGTTAGGAGGTATTCAAAAAAGTACTTTTCTATGCTCAACAACTCGAAATTTTCTGGCATATTTTCAGATTCATTTTTAATAGAAAAAAATATGAAACTTGCTGACGTGATTTTTGAAGAGATTTATAAGCGACCCGTGTTTTTATTTTTCGTTCAATTTATTAAAACTTGATTTATGAACAATTATTTTCTCAGTAGGACAATATTTTTCGTTTCTGACACAATCGCTTCGGGAAATTCTGTTCAAAATTCCCACTTTGACATAATTTTTTGAAATATATTCTGCCTCTATCAAAAAATCGATCATTACGGTACATTATATAGCTTCTGAACAAGAGAATCTACCAATTGGATGCGTTTGAGAGCAAAAATGAATTTAAAAAATGAGTCAGAAAATAAGCAGTTTGGATTTGAATACACCCTTAATAAGATGATTTTTTTCTTCAATCGCTACGTATTTTTAATTTGTTTTTGCTGTAAGAATTGATCCTATCAAAAACTTGTCTATATAAATGTTGTAGACAGTATTAAGAAGATATATGATAAATTCATGGGGATTTTATATCTTGTGAATTGACGGAGTTATGGATTTTTTTCTTCTTCAACCCCCCTCCCCTTTTTGTTTTCGTTTTTAATTTTTTTTGCGTTCCGAATTGGTCCTATCAAAAACTTGTGAATATAAAAGTTGTAGATAATATTAAGGAGATTTATAATAAAATTAATTGGATTTGATATCTTGAGAATTGATGAAGTTATGATTTTTTTTCTCCCCAAAAACCCTATTTTTGCGCCCCTTGAGCCCATTTTTAAGTCGATCAAAAATCTGTGATACATAAATTTTTGGCCCTATTTTTAGAAGTAATAAAAACTTTAAACTGATTTGATATGTACAAAAATTAAGAAGTTATGGGTTTTTTTCGGTTGTCACAAAACCTCTCCCTATTTCCATCCCCCTTGTTTCCGATTTTGCGCATTAACGAACTTGACCGAGATTTTATGCCCCTTGATTTTATGTATCAGTTTGGAAGAGATTTATGCAGAATTGTGGAAGTTATCGTGTTCAGAAGAAAGTGATATATATAGATAGTGATATATATAGAAAGTGATATATATTGATACTAGATACATAGATAGATAGATAGATAAAGTTTTTTACTGAGGGTGGTTTTGGGTTCTAGGGGTCATGATCGGTGTAGATCTGCAAAAGATTTTCAGAAATTCCAACATAGGGGAGAATGTAATAGGTAGTATTTCATACGAAATCTACCTAAAATTTATTTTCAGATAAGTCACTTTAAGAATCAAGATTAGCTTGGATCTTTTCAGACTTTGGGTCTACTACTGACTCTCTGAGAGCCAGTATCACAAGTAGGGCTAAAAATAATACTAGTCATATTTCCATTGTGAGCAGTTTAAATTAGTCTTCTACATTTTCAATTCAAATCTGACATCCACATATAATCGTTAGTTGACCAATTGAATTTGAAGGTTTTCAGTCTATGCCCTGTCCTCGAGTCCACTACCTTTCCTTCTTATTCTTTTAATCATGATCTCTAAACATTACTTTTGATAGCACATCACAGAGATCTTCTGCATGATGAAAAGATTTGTGTTTCAGCTTTAGAGAGACTTCTGACTGTTTCTCGAGGAGCCTGGGACCACTGCCCAGGTAGCATGAACATTAGCAGCAATTTTGATTTTTTCTGACATTATCTTACCGTGACAAATTTGAATTGAGAAATTCGCAGCAAATTTTCCGCAAGGTATACTATCCCCTATTTGCATGAGTAGTTTGTTCTGAAACTAATGGCAAGACTGTCTTTAATTCACGAAAGTGACTAAAGCAAAAAGTCCCTCTGTTGACAGAATAGACAATCAGCACATACGCAGAAATTCCAGAGATTTTATTCGGTTTGCACCGCTTTCTGTAAACGCTGTACGTATCAAAAACAAAAAAAAAGGCTCTATTGAAAAGCACAAATATTACTTTAACTTGTTTATGGTGATGAAAACGGTCCATGAACTTTTGGACGGTGTGTTCGCATCAATAGACCTGATCAAGTCTATGGACCCCCCCCCCCCGAAGGGGTTAAACTTATAGTGGAACAGTTGTAAACATGTAGTGGGCGCGGAAAGATTATTACTTTGCAGTAAGTTTGCAGTATTTTTGATTATTTGTTTGCCGTTAATTTGCAATAAATTTGATACAGCATGAATTTAACTTGCATGACAAGATAGCTGCAAGTTCAAAGTGTGGTGATTTCGGCGTTTGCGTTATCTTGCTGCAGTCTTGTTATGAACATTCAGTCTTGTCATGCTGAGCTTGCTGCAACTTTGCAGGTTTTCAAAGCAAGACTGCTGCAATTTTTTTGAAAATTAAAAATGCTATCTGGGTGAGCTCTACATACAATGTGAGTAATGAGTTACAGTGTCCTGTACCAACCCTTAAAGTTTGTACCATGAATTTAGAATTACCCTGTATATGCGTGTGTTCAGTTTTTATGCAAATATGATAAAAGTGGTATTAAAGATATAATTTAGTGGTACTTATCTAGCAGTGTATCAAAATATGGATTCATTTTCTCCCATTTATGTCTCGGTTGAAAATTTTTCAGATTCGAGTCGGTGTCGGGTGTTAGGTGGGAAATTTATTTTTAATCGGATTCGGGTTGACCTTATGCAGTGTTTTCTGGTTCGAGTCAAATTCAAAATGGCTTGTGAAAGACACGAACTTAAACTACAGACCACTTAAATTATGCGATTGCTATTTTCTGAATAAAATTTTACTTTAGAAAAATCCTTTGAAAGGTTGTGGTATAGCGTTTAGAATGAATAGTGTGGAAATACGCTATCCCGGTAATACTTAAACAAGTAAGAAAAAAATCATGCGTCAAGCATAGATTATGAAACACTTTCCAATACATTCAGAATAATGTAACAAAACTGCACCGTTTAAAAAATTAAAATATTATGTCTAATTCAACCATATGGAAACGGATAATATATTTCAAAACCCAATTTCAGCTGTTCCCATCCACAATCGGAAAATTATGCGAATTTTTTCAGCAGTCCTATATATGATATATAGATTTGAATCTGTTAACTGCATGCATACCGAAATTTAGTTCACTTAAGGGATACATATACTTCAATTGAAAATTTACCTTCAGCAAATTTCTCTAATAAGGAGAACGGTACGTGAATACTTTTATGCAGCCCTGTATTTGAGGTATAGAATTTATATATAACGAGTAAGATGCAAAAAATTAATTAAATTTAAAAGCGCATACCTAATTTTAAACCGTACACTCCGGCAATTATTACTCAAAGACAGTACTGTACTGTAACCGATTTCTTTTGTGTGTCCCTGTAAATGAATAAAAAATGCTATGAATGCCCTGTCCTAACGTGATCATAGTGGAATTCAGTGATTTATATCAGTTTCAATACATTTGAAATAGCATAATGTCATTAAAATCCTCTGCAAACGATTTTTTTCCATATACCATAATGCAAAGGAATACTTTTGAGTGCCCCTGTAAATGAACGATTAATCCTATATTCTTCATATACAATATCAAACATGCTTTGGTGACCCTAAATAACCTTTATCAATTTCATGAAAGTCCGAGTCTATTTACGGGAGTTAGAGCGTGGACAGACTGCCAGACAAACCGAAATCATAAACACTTTTCAACTTTGTTGGAAAGTGTTAAAAAGCGTTAAAATATTGAATCCCTTAAATGTCCAACGATGCTGAAATCCAAAGAGCCGATCTTTGCGACATCCTTTCTAAAACTGCCAGACGATTGCTAGTATAAACGCTGTAATAATACTATGTTTATATTGAAATTTGTAAATTTTCCGCTGATGTTGCTTCGGATTTCAGTATCGTTGCACATTTAAGGGATTCAAATTTTTAGCACTGTTTGGATAGCAGATTTCCATACAATTTATTCTAAACACTGTAGTTGCGCTGTAGCATTAAAATAATTCTTCGGTAAATTTATCAGTTTGAATGCCTTTTGTACCTTGATATAATTTTTAACATGCTTACAATAAATGCTCATCTTGCCTTGCTTCATTCTCAACAATGTGTTGTAATCGTAAAACAAATTTTTCTGTAACTAACGAAAAAGGTCATCAAATGATCACATTGAAAAAATTTTCAAAAAAATTAAGATTTTTTTTTTCTCAAAAGGGTGTATATTTGTTTATGAAAAAAATATTTCTGCGGAATTTCGAAAATAAAAACGAACATTTTGTTATTTGGAGATTTATCGCTGGTTGGTGACACAATAAAATATTTTTAACTCTTTCAGGGTATGTCATTACAGGGTTACAGGGTTCAGTATGTCTATTCGTAAAATTCTAAAATATGTGAACGACACCAGAAATTACAAAGACATTTATTTTAAAATAAAGAAAAGCTTTAGTTCATGTACGTTATAAAAGGGAAAAAAAATCCTTCTAATATTCTGGTGCCAATGTGGCATTTGGGAATTAAAATTAGGTGGTCTAAAGATGAACCACCGCCCTTGAAGAGGTTAAAACACTGCTTGTGATCATTAACTTTCGATTTCACGGGTTCGGTGAAATATTCGCAAGAAATGTTTCTACTCTTCTATTTTAAGTAAAATTAACTTAATAAAGAAATTTTAAAACTTTAGTTTTAGAAAACATATAACTTTTTGATTTATTGAAATTTAACTGTCTTATTATACAAATTACAACAAAATTCAATTTGTTTAAAAAGTTTTGGAACTCAAAATTTCTTTTAAGCCATACGCCTAATTTACTTAAATGGTGTCCCGTTGAGCTTCCAAAAACGCGTGGAACGTAGGGTTAGAGAAAGTTATAATATGAATGAAATCGTAAATTTAAAATAAACTTTGTGGAGGAAAAAAAATATTTATTTAATCGAATTTAAAATATTTAAAATTAATTTGGTTGTAAAAGTGAAAAAAAAAAAAAAAAGAACAATTTCGAACGCAAAACCAAAGTAACCAGGGTTCTCGCTGCCACACGTCATTGCGCCAAGTCGCGACAAAATGATTCATTTGGCGAGTAAACGAACAATCAGACTCGACAAATTGCGAGTGCTCAGTTTCTGCTCTTTTTCTGTGCGTGTGTGCCAATACAGTCAAGATTCTTATCCGTGTTACTGTACGATTGATGTCGCTTTTCATGTTCGATCACACCGTGCCATTTACATTACTCTATTTATTGAAATACTGACTCAGCACCAACTCAGTTTAGGAACAGTCAAAGACATGGAAAGGATTATGCGATAGGTGTTCCCCCCCTCCTCTTACAAGACGCTCTCGGGAAAACACCTCTTCGTCCTCCTCACTGCTCTGCACCTCCTCATTCCTCCACCCTCCACTACCAAACCTCCTCCTGGGATCGGATCCTACTTACGAAATTCAGTAATAGAGCATTTAAATCGAGGCTAACGAGAAAGACAGGCTACCGCGGTGGGTCCGATTCTTCTTTTTTTACAGACCGCTGGAGTCACGTGATGCTCGAATGCACCAATGAAAGTGTGCGAAAAGAGCATCACGTGACTCCAGCGGTCTATAAAAAAAGAAGAATCGGACCCACCGCGGTAGCCTGTCTTTCTCGTTAGCCTCGATTTAAAGTTTATGACGTCACAAAGCCACGATTTTGAACACTCTATCTACCGAACAAATTGAGATAGAGGTTTGAAATTTGGTATGTACTTAGAATGCAATAGTGCGACAAAGCCTATTAAATTTCGGTAACCTTAGTTATCCTTGGATATGCATTTTATAAATATTTTACACATGTTTTATTTTCATATTTCATATTATGCATATCCATGATGGTTAAGCACAGTGTTCTCTCACTTATATGCGAACTCTGTTATACGCGTTTTTCCCGCGGGCCCGGCCAGCGAAATAGGAAAATAATGCTAACACTATTCATTTATACGCGAAACCTAAAATGCATCTTTCCCTTATGCTCGAAAAAAATCAAGTTTTAGTAAAATCGCCACGCTTTGCTCATCGCAAGAATGTACCCTTCCTGTTCTGTCTCTTGAAATGCTTTCACATGCCCTTAATTCATTGTTCGGATTCTTCCAAGAATGTGTCATTTTTCGCTTGTGATTGACATCGAGAGGGGAGAACGGGTTACATACGAAAATGTTGACGTCACTAAAAGTCGCAGCCAATCGGTGTGGACGGTAAGCACTGCTCGCGGAACAAGCTTTAGGTTTGCGTTACTACGCTATTCGCTTACGTACTGTACAGTGCATAAAAAATGGCAAAACGTACGAACTTGTCACTTTCTTTGAAAATGGATATCATAAAAAAATTTGAAGAAAGCGCACCTAGATGAACTTGAAAAGACTCTCATCGACAGTTCCCGAAAACAAAAACAAACCTTTATTGATGGCTTCTTTGTAAAGAAAATGTAATTTAACAAAATTTTGGTACGTATGTAATAACTTTGAATTTTTACATTCTTATTAAATTACAATATATAAACTGAAATTATGTACGTACAGTCGAACTTGGATAATTCGAAGTGCAAGGGACTACCGCAAAACTTCGAATTATCCAAAAAAAATTATTTTTATGTCGTAAAACAATCAATCGCAACAGAAATTGCGAAAAAGAATATGTTTATAAATTTTAAATAAAAAAACTACAACTTTTTAAAATATTGAGATATTACAGATTGCTTTAAAGAGCTTACTTGATTTTTTTTAACAAAATCTTCAAGGATATCTACAGCTCGAAACACAGCTTCACTCACGTTAGATTGTCCTTCTACATAACGACGAAATTCCGCTAGATGAAAGTCTGCCTCACTTGAAGTTGGAATCGGCCTCTGTTCTTCTACCTCATCTTCAATATCTTCGTCTTCTGTTGCAATGTTCTTATTGTTTAGAACTTCGGATAGAATATCTGTTTCAGATAGCTCTCCACAAATGTCTATATTTTTATCAATGTCGACATAATCATCAACTAGATTTTGTCATTTTTGAAAAGGTAAAAACTTCGAATTAAAGAAGTTGAACTTCGAATTTTCCCCCAATAGCTGAAAATAACCCTGCCACTTTTTATATAAACTGCATTGAAACTAGATTTTGTCATTTTTAAAAGGGTAAAAACTTCGAATTAAAGAAGTTGGACTTCGAAATAACCAAGATTTTTTAGCATTAACTGAATACAAGTTTCAAGGGACCGACGAAAAACTTCGAATTATCCCCGAATTCGAATTAAAGACGTTCGAATTATCCAAGTTCGACTGTATTTATTTCTTTATTATTTTAGTGTATTAGTAGTGTACTATTAGTATTAGTTATGTTAACTTTTCGCGTTTAAACTTATTTTATGGTTTTTCACTTATGACTAATCTCACTTGTGCGCGAAAATTTTGTTGTCCCCTTTTGTCGCGCATAATTGAAAGATCACTGTATTACGGTGATCCCTAACGACTAGTTTCCTTAGTTCTCAAAATATTTCTAAAATACAGGCTTAATTTAATATTTTATGTGTTAAAAGCTGACGAACTGCGAGTAAGATTTTAACACTTCCTATAAAATTAAGCATGTATTGTATAAATATTTTGAGAACTAAGGGAAAAAGAGACATCATTTAAGAAGAGTACACAGAAAAAAGAAGTTAAAAATATTAATTTCGCGAGGAGATATTTTAAATATACGTATGCGTCAAATGCTCATATACTTAACATTAGTGAGGGGAATTCGGAAGCTGAGTGAATAGCAGCTTTAATGCTACAGCACCACCTTTCAAGGGATTTTTCTAAGGAAAATTTTTATTATTCAGTGTTGAGCAGTGAGATCTCAAATTCATCTCGCTAATGTTACCTATGGGCGTGTAATGCACTCGCATTTTTACACTATCCAAGGTTCGTACGGGTCCTTGAATTTCCAGACTAAGAAATTCTCCCGTACCAGTATTTTCTTACAGAAAATCTCTCCTTAAATAATGCGAAATTTCATCCGTTTAAGGGGGTCTGGGACACAAAAATCTTAAAATTTTCTTAATTTTTTTTATTACATTAACAATTTCTCAGTTTTTTCTACTTAAAATGAAGTTTAAATCATGTTTCTATTTTCATTGGATCAGGAAATATTCCTTTTTAAGTTTTGGTTTCTGTTCAAAATTTGCGTTCATGCAATGATTGTCGTGAAAACGACTTTTTGCGAAAATGCATTTTACTTCATGATGGGTTTTTTCACCATTTCTGGTATTTAAATTGTTATAATTCAAGAACCGTTAAAGATAAATGGTTCAAACTTGGATCGTGTCTTTTTCAACTGTTTTACTTTAATTTTGATTTAGCATATTTGAAAAAAAAATTTACTTTTGAAAATATGATTTTTTAAAAAAAAGTTACGCATTTTTTTCAAATTTTTGCTTTAAATATTTCTAATTTTTATTTAAATTAATATTTTTTTAAATGCTGAATCTAAATTAAAACGTATATATTTCTGTTTATTTAAATGCAAAAAAATTGAAATTTTACAAATAATATTTCGAATTATAACGATTTTAATCTACCTTTTTTAAAAAATAAAATTTAAATTTTAAATTAAAAAAAATATATATGAGAAGTTTTATCATGTGATATTATTTATAAATGATATGATTAACCATCTTAAAAAAATTCGAAATTTTAACTCAATAAATAAAAATTATTTGAAAATGTGTCCCAGATCCCCTTAAACCATATTTATTTTTCTTTTAAAAAGTACTGATATTTGGCCTTGAAAATAACGGTACCCGTACGAACCCTGCTATCTGCTTATGAAATTATTATATTTAACCTTTTTTGAGTACTGTTCTTAAAAGATGTCTCTTACTATTTAATTGCCAAAATATTATCTAAAATATATTTAATTTTATTTGAAGTGTTAAAATCTTGACGTGCTGTGAGTAAGAACAGTAAACAGAAAAGAGAAGTTAAAAATGCTGATTATCCGAGGAAATATAACTTAAAAATGCGAATGCATTATACGCCTATAAGTTTAATAATAGTATTAGCGTCTAAATCGCGCCCCTCACAACGGCTCATTTCACAAATGCACCCGCGAAATTCCCTATGCTACTGAAAAAGTCCCTATTTAAAGGGAAAATATGGGTTTTCTTTTTTATCTGCGGAAATGAGTTAAATTTAGATGCTTTTTTTTTTTTTTTTTTTTTTTTTTTTTTTCTGTGTGTGTGTGTGTGTGTGTGTGTGTGTTGTTATTGGCGTGGGGAGCAAAATGATTTTAAATAGATTTTATAGTTGTAGGATTAAATTTTTATTTATTGATTCTGAATAAAATAAATAGAGGAGTGTAGAGGAATATTTCTGGATAAAAATGTTGTCCTTTAGATGTTATGAACGATTTTCGTTAATTTTGTTATTTTTTTATTTATTAAATCTCTGGTTGTTTCAGTATTTAAAGGAAAGAATAAATAGTATATGAATATTAGTTTTTACAATGTCTTTCTCAGGTAAAGGTAAGCAATCAGATTTTAAATATCTGGCATTAGAGATCAGAGAATAAGCGAGTAACGAGTTGCGTATAATAGATTCAAAAGTTTTAGTAACTTTAAGTGTAGATCGACCGAAATATTCGTTACGTTTTCAGCTCAAAATCTGAGTTTTGCCAAACATTCGTTTTCGTGGAAAATGCTGCTGAAAATTCGGCCAAAACTATTTGCATTTCAAAAATTTCGTTTGTTTCTTCGGAAATTTTCTACATTACTCATTGATTTGAACTGTATCGGCTTAAATGAGACACTCTTCATTTATTGCTAAGAACTTCACTGTTTATAAGTATCAGTCATCAGGGACTCCGGATGCGAGTGCAAAGTATAAAGCAAGAAAAGCATATATGACTAAACTTTGAACATGCTTTCCACGTGCTCATTAAAAGCTGCAAACTTAACAATAATTTACTTATTTATTCTTTTTACTGAACAAGAAATGTTACAGATTATTTTCTTTAAATAAAGAATTTTAAAAAACTATCGGGTTTTCTTTCTGTCATGTTATCGATTTGCAGATATTTCATTTAATTTGATAATATTTCACATAATATTTCATTCAATTAATAATAATATTTCGAGTTATAACAATTTTAATCTACCTTTTTTAAAAATAAAATTTAAATTTTAAATAAAAAAATAATATGAGAAGTTTTATAATGTGATTTTATTTACAAATGATGTGGTTAACCATCTCAAAAAATTTCGAAATTTTAACTCAATAAATGAAAATTATTTGAAAACGTGTCCCGGACCCCCTTAAACCATATTTATTTTTCTTTTAAAAAGTACTGATATTTGGCCTTGAAAATAGCGGTACCCGTACGAACCCTGCTATCTCCTTATGAAATTATTATAGTTAACCTTTTTTGTGTACTGTTCTTAAAGGATGTCTCTTACTATTTAATTGTCAAAATATTATCTAAAATATATTTAATTTTATTTGAAGTGTTAAAATCTTGACGTGCTGTGAGTAAGAACAGTACATAGAAAAGAGAAGTTAAAAATGCTGATTATCCGAGGAAATATAACTTAAAAGTGTGAATGCATTATACGCCTATAGGTTTAATAATAGCGAGGAAAATTTGAGATTTCACTGACTAACACCCTTAACCCATTAACCGCCGAAACTATAACGTAGAGATCTTCAAAATTTTTACAGAAAAACGTTTGCCACCACAAATTTTGAAAGAAATTCTTTGCTTTATTTAATGATCAAAGTTTCTGTTATTAAATAAGGCAATTTTTTTAATTAAAAAATAGTGGTAGCTTGATAGTAAATTTAAGCATGGGCATTTAATTTTACTATTGCGTCAACTCAACACAAGCGGGTAATGGGTTAACAAATGACAAGTATATCATTTGAATTGTCTATAAATTTCCACTCATTCTGAGCAGTTAGATTGGATACATAGCGCTCTAAAATGGGTAATATTGCTTGCTAATCCTGTATACTGTGGATATGATGCCCTGAGGTTCAAGCAATGAAAACTTTAATTTACTATATTTGTTATTAGTAAATAAAAAATAACATAGCACTATTTTTTAGGTAGATTTCGTAAGAAATACTACCTATTGCAGTCGTTACCATGGTGGGACTTTTGAAAAATTCCTTCATAACTTTTCATTATATGACCCCAGGAACCCAAAACCACGCCCACCAAAAAAGTTTATATATATATATATATGTCGAGTCAGGAAACATTATGTGTCACTGACCGATGTATGTGATGCGTTAGAAGTCACATAAACAGCTCACGCCTAACGACAAGCTGATTCTGCAGTTAATGGAGGAACTCAGCTAAAATTATATCACAAGTGAAATCATTGTATCAGCACTTTCATAACGTCGCCTGACTAGCCACGTTGCACGATTCCCTTGTTAGAAAGTGGCTTGGTCAGCAGATTTTTCCTGTTAAATACTGCCCAAAATCCTTTGTGGACACAGACGCCTGTTTTTGGCCAATGCATACGGTCGTGCGTTTTGCCGACCGCGTCTGTAATCTCATCAACCAACTTGTATATACCCTGTAAATACTTTATCTTATTAAACAAGTGTGCTTAAGTACGAGTACTAGCTCCTTGACATGGGGATCAGCCTACTGAACGTCCAGATACCCCTAGATGATGGATAAAGCCCAGCCGACTGAATGCCTAAGCCCTAGCCGATGATTGCTGCCCTGCCCGATGCAAGGCCGGTTGCTCCTCTAGTTCCAGCGGTGATACTCCAGCCCCTAGCTGATGATAGCGGCCCTGACGATGCAAGCCCGGTTCCAGATGAATTCTCCGTTTCCAGATGCTTAATTCCCCGGTTCCCGATGCTGAATTCACCGGTTCTAGCCTAGCAAGCCCCGACTGCCGATTGCTCGAATTTCAAGGCTTCATCCTAGATAATGTCGCCCTACGCCCGATGACCACAGCTCCGGTACACAGCCCTCGACGATGTGTCCTACTTCAAAGATCCTGTCTCCAAGATCTTGACAGACGCCCCCAGACAGCCGCCGGACTTGATTACGCTCGGAAGAAATTATTTCGCCCCATCTTAAGAAGAACCAAACGGACATTCTCTTTTTCTCTTCGCCAACGACGCAAGGATTCAGAAACGATGAAAATAATTTGACCTACTTACCGCAGGAAGATTGAAGAAGAAAGAGAGAACGAAAAAGAAGGAATACGACGATATTTGATTGGTACGAGGTGCGATATTTGTTTTCTTCGATACGAAGTTACAAGTTCTACTATAAGCGGGTGAGTGATAATTGCATTTTGAGCATTTCTTTATTTTTCTTGGCGTAAAAATGATTTTGGCAGATATAAATCCTATTAAGATTGCTTTGAAATCTTCTAGAGCAGACAAAATAAAGCTATTACATTTATTAATTTTTAATGAAGACAAAGGTAGGGAAAACCGAAAAAATTTAAGGGCTTTTGCGGGTTTTCCGTTTAAAATCGATGATGCAGATTTTGCTGAAAAATTAACCAAAACAATAGCAGATTTCTCGCAAATAGATTTAATTAGTATCGCGAATCTGCTGCACATTGACATGCATGGCACAGAACAGGACATCGCACGTAGAATTTTAGTGGCACTCACAGATCTAGAAGCCTTTAGCACTACTTTTGTAGCACCCACGGATTCGGAAATCGAATCAGAACCCAATGATAAGACAAAGGATGCTATGCATCACCCGCCAGCTATTGTGGCAGGCAATACTAGCAGTAGTATGCCCCTTACTGATAGCAATAATGTACCATATAAACCCCAAGCAACCCCGGCTTCCCTAAACAATCTATTTCATTTACGGACATTGAGAATTTAATTCCCCCCTTTCGCGGTTCAAACACAGAAAATATCCTTAATTGGTTTACACGTTTTGAAAATTTAGCGCAGTTATTCGCCCTGTCGGAAATTCAGAAATTTATCTTTGTTGAACGTGCTTTGAAAGATTTAGCACTTTTATTTGTGCAGAGTGAACCGTACATTACCTCGTACGATAAGCTTAAAAAAGCATTAATTGCAGAGTTTTCATGTTACTCAATGCCCGCCCATATCCATAAATTACTATCACTTCGTACGCGTAATCACAGAGAAAACTCAATACAATATTTTTTGCGCATGCGAGAGATAGCGACTAACGGCAATATTGATGACAACTCCCTAATGCATTATGTAATACAGGGAATAGATGACGCACCCCAAAATAAAGCAATATTGTTCGGATGTACTGATTTAGCGCAATTTAAGGAAAAACTTTTGATATACGATGAAATTTGCCAATCCAGCCGCGAGTCACGCTCCCGTACTCAGAATGTTACAGCCAGTACACCACGCGCACCGCCGCCCAGACCCCAAAACAAAATTAACTGTCATAATTGTGGAGCTAACCACCTAGCCGTGAATTGTCCCAATAAAGGTCCTAAGTGCTTTAAATGTAATTGTTCGGACACTTAAGTCATAATTGCGGAGAGCGCACCACGGAACGCAAGACGTCCACTCAAGGCACCCCTCCTCCCAAAATTCACACAGTCGAGCGCGGTCAACCGCACAAAAATATGAAAAAATTTGTGAAAATCGCAGACATTGCAGTAGAAGCTCTGTTCGATACCGGTAGTGAGATTTCGGCGATGAGACACGATTTTTACCGACTAATTGGTTCCCCCCCTCTAAACGATGACAGTACACATGTAGAAGGTTTTGGAAAATCTAGTATAAAACCACTAGGATCTTATCAAACGGATATACACATTGACAACACCCCATTTTCGACCAAAATCTACGTTATAGATTCATCACACATGTCTATTCCCGTCATTATTGGTAGAGATATCCTGGCACAAGGTACCTTAATCTGTAATGAACACGGAATTTCCCTAGAAAAAACCCCACAAGCAACTATAAATTACATTGGCGTGAGCCACAAACAAAATTCCTCTAAGACGGCCACCATTAATTTGACGTTAACCAAAAAGAATAATATGAATGTCCCTAAGCATACTGAAACGCTTCCCGTAGTCACTAAATCCTTAGCCGAAAACGAATCTAAGTTACAAAATTCTCCTCCCCTCGAAATCTGCTTAAATAAAGAAACTGATATTTCGTTATCAGAGGTTTCTGTCGGAATGCCCGAAAAAGTGAAGAGATCCGAATTCAAATCTCCCCCCTTAGACGATACTTTTCCTGCAGGAGTGAAAAGAATTATCCCCACTGATAGAGCATTTTTCTCTGAATTTTTAAGATCTATAACAGTACTAGTCATAATTTTTGTCTGTATATTGACGCACTCTTTCGTACGCATATCCCAATCACGAGATGAACTTCATCAATGCACTGACCTACTTCTACAGCTTACCATAGACGCAATATTCCTTGCCATCTATATGATAATGCCTGCTTTTAAGCGAACGCACATGGCCAGAGTCAAAAAAAAGAAAAAAAGACGTAGACAGAAAATTTGCATTTGTAAACAAGATGTTGAATCATAATCACTGTATGTAGCCCAATTGGACAATTTTTCATATCTTTTTCATATCCGTTGTTTTTCAAGAATTTAAAAGTGTTACCGTGTACCAGTTTTTTTTAAAGTGTTCGAAGAAGAGAGCAGTGTACAGCTTGAACTTATTGTGTATGATAAATAGTGACAAACCTCTCCAGTGATTCAACAGTTTTTTTAATATTATATGTCGATTTTTTTCCTCTTGAAGTGCACCTTTGATATTCAGAAATTGTTTTGTGTATATATTTTACGTCGCATCTTCCAAAGTATTTTTCGGATGAAACCAAGACTTTTTTTTTCTTTTACCAATCCGAAATATCTGGATTTTACAGTGAAAAACATTACGGGTTATTTTTTTCCCTTCTTCAAACAACGATGGTGTTTTCTCAACCCAAAACTGATAGTGAAGCGAGTGATTTATATATTTTTTTTTTGTCGCTCACTGGTGTTATTTTCAAGTGTTCTTCTCAGCTTCATCATGTCTGATGGCATGACCCAGGACTTTTCACTCATGAGGTTGTGACTAACTTTAAGTCCACGATAAGACATTTTACGATGCAATGTGATAAGAAAGAAGAAAAAACAAAGACTATTTTTTTTCCTTTAGACTATATTTCATTCCAGTAGTGACCGACATTTTCAGACAGTTCAAGATTTAAGTGTACATTTTTATTTACATGATTATTTTTTGTATCAATGTATCAGCGGTAAGTTCCCTTTTTTTCCCCAGATAACTATTTTTAAATGTTTCCGATAGAAGAAACAGATTTTTTTTTCCTTGTGTACTTACTGTATGAAAGTTGTACTGTTATTTTCATTTAATTAGCCTTTTCTTTTATGCGGTAAAGAAATAATTTTTTTTTAAAAAGAGAAAAGACTGACAGATTTTATTAATGTAAAGAATTTAACTTCAGCATCATTCCTTTTTAAAGACAGATAGGAAAATTAGTTTTTTTCCCTTATTAAGATGTAACTAGTTTTTTTTAATTCTTAAATAAGACTCTTAAGAAGTATTTTAGCTTTAGTAAGATAGTTAAGGGGACAAGGGACCTTAAAATCCTTAAAAATAATTTTTTTATTTTTTGTAAATTTCACCTAATTATTATTCAAGGGTACTTTATATGCATTATAGCATGCATTTATCACAAAAAATAAAATAAAAAAAATTATTTTTATGAAAAAAATGTAATTTTACGCGTTGTCTTAGAAATCTTCGAAATGTCGCTTGCGCATTCCATATCAATGGAAATCCCCAATATTTTTTAATAAAAGTTTGGTTTATATATATAAATAAAATAGAGCATCGAATTTTATATATTTGAATTTAAAGGTTAAAAAAAAAAAAATAAAAATTTTGAAATTTTTTCGAAAAAATTTCAAAATTTTTCATTTTTTTTTAAATCCTTTAAATTCAAATATATAAAATTCGATGCTCTATTTTATTTATATATATAAACCAAACTTGTATTAAAAATATTGGGGATTTTCATTGATATGGAACACGCAGGGGGCATTTCGAAGATTTCTAAAGCGATGCGTAAAATTCCATTTTTTTCATAAAAATAAATATATTTTTTAATTTTTTTTGTCATAAATGCATGCCATAATGCATATAATGTACCTTTGAGTAATATTTAAGATAAAATTTAGAAAAAAATTTAAAAAATTGAAAATTTTTGAAATTTTTTCGAAAAAATTTCAAAATTTGTAATTTTTTTTACCTTTAAATTAAAATATATAAAATTCGATGCTCTATTTTATTTATATATATAAATCAAATTTTTATAAAAAATATTGGGGATTTTCATTGATATGGAACGCGCAGGGGGCATTTCGAAGATTTCTAAGAGTAAAATTCCATTTTTTTTCAAAAATAAAATTTTTTTTTAATTTTTTTTGTGATAAATGCATTCCATAATGCATATAATGTACCCTTGAATAATATTTAAGATGAAATTTACAAAAAGAAAAAAAAAAAATATTGAAAAATTAGGAAATTTGGAAATTTTTTCGAAAATTTTTTAAAAATTTTCATTTTTTTTTACCTTTAAATTCAAATATATAAAATTCGATGCTCTATTTTATTTATATATATAATCCAAACTTTTATAGAAAAATATTGGGGATTTTCATTGATATGGAATGCGCAAGCGACATTTCGAAGATTTCTAAGACGACACGTAAAATTCCATTTTTTTCTCAAAAATAAAATTTTTTTTTATATATTTTTTTTTTGTGATAAATGCATGCTATAATGCATATAATGTACCCTTGAATAATATTTAAGGTGAAATTTACAAAAAATAAAAAAATTTATTTTAAGGTCCCTTGTCTCCTTAAACTATGTTATAGTTTCTTTTGTTGTGTTTAAAGATGATGATGAATATTTTAAGACGTATATTTTAAAATTGAAACTTTTAAAGATGTAAGCAGAAATTTAAGTTCACTTAAATTTAAGAAAGATGAATTTTTTTTTTTCAGAAGACACAGTCTTCAAAGATGTGAAAAAAAAAAACAAAAAAAAAAACATCTCGATGTGAATTTTTTGAAGAAGCACAGGTGAATATAATAAAGCTTAATGATGTTTTAATACACTTTAATTTTTTTTAACTTAAGGTTTTGATGAAATTTTTTTTAAAGTTAGACAACTCAGAAATATGAAGAATGAAGCGGTATCTGTTTAGTTATTTATTTATGTAGTATATTTTGAATTCTTAGTAGTTAATGTTTTATATATTGTTTTATATTGTGTGTAGTGTTTTGAAATTTTTATATAGTGTTAGTGTTGTTATGTGTTGCTGTTTTTGCGTTACATCTAGCGGTCAGGGGTTCCCGCATCAAAATTGCCGAGTGTCGAGTCAGGAAACAGTATGTGTCACTGACCGATGGATGTGAAGCGTTAGAAGTCACATAAACAGATCACGCCTAACGACAAGCTGATTCTGCAGTTAATGGCGCAAACTCAGCTAAAATTATATCACAAGTGAAATCATTGTATCAGCACTTTCATAACGTCGCATGACTAGCCGCGTTGCACGATTCCCTTGTTAGAAAGTGGCTTGGTCAGCAGATATTTCCTGTTAAATACTGCCCAAAATCCTTTGTGGACACACACGCCTGTTTTTTGCCAATGCATACGGTCGTGCGTTTTGCCGACCGCGTCTGTAATCTCATCAACCAACTTGTATATACCCTGTAAATACTTTATCTTATTAAACAAGTGTGCTTAAGTACGAGTACTAGCTCCTTGACATATATATATATATATATATATATATATATATATGTATGTATGTACTAAATTTTGTCCGCATGATAAAAATCGCAATTATGGACGGATCGTCTTCAAACTCGCCAACAACTTTGAGATGGCTAATATCTCGGCGGGGATTGAAAATGGGCAAAATCGGCCCAAGGGAATGGAAATGGGGAGGGTTCAAAATTTTGAATACCGTCTTAACAAGATTCTGATAAAACCAGCGTTTACACAACGATGACAGGACAAAATAAATATTTTTCGTTATAGCAGTTGCCAACTTTAAAACAAGTGGGTAAGTGTGATCATAGATCGCACAGAGGGTTTCGTTTAATATTCCTTTCAAAACACTTTCTTTCAAAACGTTCAATACATTTAGCGCCATGGAATGCCTTCTAAATTTTGGCAAACCCATCCTAAACTATCTTAAAGTTTCAAACATATTCGTCTTGTTATATTTCCTAATTTTGTTCGTAACCCCCCCCCCCCGAAATGCTACGATATATCACATGACGGGTATCTTCCAAATTTAGAAAAGTGCCCCATTTGCGGGAGGGGGGGGGGGAGTGGACAGATGGTCACCATGATTTTTGACGCGGCCTTGTTTTTAAAAATTTTGTTATGTTTTATAAGCTGTATTAAAGTTTCAAACAGATCGTCCAGTTATATTTCCTAATTTTGTTCGCGCACCTCCTTCAACCCCCCCCCCCCTCGAAATGCGACGCGCCATTCTTCTTTATAATTTTTTATCATGTGTTATAAAGTATCTTAAAATTTAAAACAGATCGCATTGTTAGACTTCCTATTTTAAATGAAATCGCGGTCTATTAGTTCCAGATTCCACCACCAGGGAGCGCACTCAATTCTTAATAAAAGCGTACGTGAACGAAACTCTTTTACACAACCCAACAGTAGATATGTTACTCGAGAGGGTGGTGGTCTTCAGCAAGAATTTAAGATATTTGATGAAATTACTGTTCGGAGATAGTGGTAACTTAACTTTTGACATATTTATATTTAATAATTAACATGTATCCGAGGACTCCGTCAAAAAACCGTACCTGAAACGGTATGAAACCCAAAGGTAAAAAAAAAGAAATATTTCGCCCCTCCTTCTACCCCCACCTGACAGAAATTTCACGCGCCATTTTTTATAAACTTTTTCTTATGTGTTATAAGTTATCTTAAAGTTTCAAACATATCGCCTTTTTATATTTCCTACTTTAAATGAAATCGCGGTCTGTTAGTTTCACATTTCACCACGAGGGAGCGCACTCTATTTTTAACAAAAGTGTATCTGAACGTAACTCCGTTAAACAACCTATCAGGAGATATGCTAGTCGAAGGAGTGGCGGTCTTATCCAAGAATTTAAGATATTTTCTTAAATTACTATTCGAAAATAGTGGTATGAACACTTATAAAATTTTTGATATTGAATTAGTAATATAGTTATCTCATCACGCCATCAAAAAAACGCACGCAAAACAGTACAAAAAGCCCTGTTATGCTGCGTAATTTTGTTCGCGCCCCTTACTCTTACATCCCCCCCCACAACCGGAATGTGACGCGCAATTCTTTTTTATAATCGTTTAGTATTTGTTATAAATTATCTTAAAGTTTCAAACAGATCGCTTTGTTGGAATTCCTAATTAAAATGAAATCGCGGTCATTTAGTTCCGCATTCCACCACCAGGGAGCGCACTCTATTCTTAACAAAAGTGTATCTGAACGAAACTCCTTTACACAACCTATCGGTAGATACATGGGTCGGGGGGGGGGGGGTGGCGGTCTTAACCAAGAATTTAATATTTTTGTTGAAAATACTATTCGAAAATAGTGGTATCAATACTTCTGAAATTTTTATCTGGCATAAGTAACATTTATGCTGTATTTTTAAAAATCGGACACCGTTCAGAAGAATACTGCAATGAAACATCACGTGACTGCCTTATAATATAACTATATAATAGAAATAAACCAGTTAGTGAAATTAGCGCCCCTCCCCCCCTTTACCAGAAAATTTCACGCGCAATCTTTATTTAAACTTTTCTTATGTGTTATGAACTAACTATCTTAGAGTTTCAAACAGATTGCCTTCATTTCCTAATTTAAATGAAATCGCGGTTCTTGAAATCACGTGCCTTCATTAGGGTATTTTTAATACAATACGTATTTGATAGATATAAAACCAATTAATTAAATAATAATTAATATCTCAGCTTGTAATTAACATAGGAGTTAGAAATGGGCATCAATGAAATCAGCGAAGAATTTCACGCCAAGTTGTCTGAAAATTTAATCTAAAAATTTAATATTTCAAAAGTTTAAATTTCGTATTAAAATATCCTACTGAGAACCACGTGACCCAGCGCCGTTTATCTGGAGAAAAAAAATTACGGCAGGCCTCGGAAATCAAATCTATGGACACCTGCTTTGGTAATGGAAGAAAATTGAATTTTTATCGATCGATTTTTAGAGGATTTTTTAACTTATATGCATCGTAGAGAAACGATCTATATACCAAATGAAAGTAGATTTTCTTCTGCGTGTGTCTGTGTAAGTTAAAAAATTTCTCGCCCAAAAACTTTCTGAGATACAAGTCGATTTAAAAATGTCCAGTACACTTTTTTGCTTAAAGCGCGCTCTGGCAAACCTGCAATTTCGAAACGCAGATGTGTGGCAACCCGGAGGAGAAATGAAAATATTTCAAGAGTCCGTTCGTATCTGAATTCATTTTATACCGTTTCTTCGTTAATGAGACGTAAAATTGGGAGTTTTTAATTAATAACGTCCGTTAATTACGACTTTTTCAAAATTTTATGATTTGTCGTTTGATTTCAGGTGTCCAGCTATAAGTATGCAAAATTTCAAGTCTCCAACATATATAGTTTCCGAGAACGGGCTCTGTGACTGACAGACAGACGGACAGACAGACAGAGGAGTGAGACGAATAGGGTTTCGTCAGATGAACGAAACCCTAAAAAAACTATAAAATTCTCACCACAACAATTGCTTTTATATTGCAAGATTTTCACGTGAAAAAAAAATTATATAAACAGTTTGACGAATTGAAAACAAATTGAATATTACGTCATAAGTTTTCTAGAGCAAGATTTCAGCATGAAAACTCAAAATGGAATAAATAGTTTGACGAATTAAAAAAAAAAAAAAAAAAATAAATATTGCGTCATATTGGAAATATAACGGACCTCAGTAGGTGAATATGTAACGTCTTGTGAGTTTGAAGAAAGGTATTAAAACATGATAAAAACCCGACTATGGAAATATTAACATATTTTAACACTTTGAGGTTCTCTGAATTTGCTTTAGCCATTTTTAAACCTATTCCATATACATGCGTGTGTGTATTCGTGTATATTAGAATTTTCACAAAATGTTTAGCTCCCTAGAGTTCATTCTTAGTGAAGGAACTGGGTTTATCTCTAATCTTGATTTAAGTTTTGTTGGTGAATTTAGTACTTAACTTCGAAATCTACCTCTGCCTGTAGGTCCGAGCCGGCAGGGATTTATTTTATCTAGTCACTTAATGTTATACCAATATGTTTTTTAGTTTTTGTTACTTAAAAAAATGTAATAATATAAGTATTTATATATATTTCGCGAGCTGTCTGTTTAACCTTTTTTAACCCCTTAAAGGTCGCATTAAATTAAGGTTTAAAAATTCAAATTGCTTATTGGCACCGCTTTTTTAAAATGAAATATTCTTCTTATTTACTGACAGGTAAAATGATACCATAATAAAGCGAACTACACTAGTTTATAAAACTGGTGAGAATCAAACAATCTGAATAAAAGACACAGCCCGTGAATATCACAGGAGCGAGAATTAAAGGGTTAACACCTTCCAGGGAACTTTAAATCCTAAATGTCACATTGGCAACAGAAAATCGGAATAATTACATCCAAGATTACAATTACATCGAGATCGGATCTTGCGGGCTCAAGCTAATTTCAATGAAATTCGAAAAAAAAAAAAAAAAAAAAAAAAAAAAAACACTGGAAAAAATTGAGGAAATTGACATTGGTTTACGGAGAGTTCCGGTAAAAAAAAAAAAAAAAAAAAAAAAAAAAAATACCCATTCGAATACTGCAAAAGTCTGATTTATTATGTGTATAAATAATAAAATAATATATAAAATATACAAATAATAGTAATTTATTATTTAAAAAAAATTCAATGATTTGTTTTTGTTTACTTACTAATTTTTCACATTAGTAAGTGAAATCTTTGATTTGATTTTGTGCAAAATTGAAGTGAAAAGTTAGGGGGTCGACTTATATGCGAGTTTTTTATTTTTTGCAGAATTTGCATTCGAAAGTTAGGCGGTCGGCGTATATGCGAGTATATACGGTATATATACTCGATTAGTACTTCTTGATTATTATACATTTTGTTATACATTATTATATAAATTTTTACTATGCCAATGGCTAAGGGTGGGGACGTAGGGGGTGTTTCTTGAGCCGCGCCCCCCCCCCCCTTATAGTAATAATAAAGAAATTTTTATAGTCAAATAATAACCCGAATGATATATAACCTTTTAGTAATAAAATAAATGGAATAAACCATATATATTTAATGCTTAGACAATAATGGAGAAAACTCCTACCCTTTCGTGTCCAGTGACCCAAAATTGGGACATTTAGATTTTTATAAGTTGAATAAATATTTTTTCAAAGGGAATTTTTTTATTATTTTTTATGTTCATTTTACACCATTTACTATAATTAAGCACAATATTGAGTTGAAAAAAACTCAGGTTCTAATGGGTTAATATATTTAACATTGTGGCATGTTATTAGCAAGAAAAATATAAATGCAACATTTTGATAATTTGGATCCCCATATATAAGTATAATATAAGTATAATATAAGTATTTATAAATATGCCATGCGCTGCTTGTTTAACCTTTTTTAAGGTAGTCCGGGGTTAATATTTATTTTCCTGAAATTTATCTTTCTATAAAAGTAAAACGTTTTTGAGAAATTTGAAAATTAAAAAAAAAATAATTAAACTTTAAAGTTATTAACCATTTGGAAAAATGGTTATTGTCCTCGTCAGGGTAGGAAATCAAAAGCATATCTGAAGTTTTTTATTGGTTGAATCCGCATTTTATTCGTTTTCTGATTGGTCTATATAGTAATCTGTATTTTCCTTTACTTTCAACAGAGATGGATACTTCTGTTGCCACTGTAACAAAAAAGTAATAAAACTACAAAAATAATAATAATAATAATAATAACTCAGAAACAAAATGAAATGTACAGCTTTCAAACTAATTGCATTTAAAAGTACATTTTTTTCTCTATACGACGGTGTAAAAAGTAATATTGTGGGATGTTTATAAGTTTATGAATGAAATTCATTTAAAATGGGTCGTCAGATTTTTTGGAGTTCTGACGATGGAAAAGTCTGTTCCCGAACAGCCAATGAAATGCTTGGATAATACGTAAGTTTCAGGTGTAGGTCAGGGTAGGAAATCAAAAGCATATCTGAAGTTTTTTATTGGTTGAATCCGCATTTTATTCGGATTTTAGACCGAATAGAATTTTAAATACCTAAGTTTCAGGAAATCTTGCTATTTTTACGTGTAATAACACTATTAATGTTTAATTCATGGCGCACGTAATGTATGATCAACTCCGTGCGGTTTTTTATGTCTTAAATTTTAGTCTTTGAAAAAATCATTTTCCAAATGGTCGTTGTAATTTGTTAAATTGCTTTTTTTAAAATTTCTTATTGATTTAATTTAATTTGATTAATTTAATTTAGTTGATTAACTTAATTTAATTGATTAATGATATATATATATATATATATATATATATATATATATATATATTATATTCCCGCTAAACAAAACGAAAAGGAAAAACTGTAGGCGAAACAAAAAATGTAAAACTCGATAACTACGAACCTTCGATCCACCCCTTTGAAAATTCTTGTGTCATAAATATTCTAATTATAAATTTATTAATTTTATGCGAGGTTGAAGAACTATTAATTTTATGGTCATGCTTAAGTTTGTAAATACGAAAAATTTGGAAATCTATGAACTGATGCAGAAAATAATAATAAAAGCAGAAGTAAAAATCAGGACAAAAGTTAGTTGGCAACAAATTATTCCGTAGATTTTGACATATTATGGTGAAATATTTATCTGAAATTATAATGACAGGAATAATTAGTAGATTAGAGAGTGCGCAGGGAGAAAACTCAAACGGAAAATGCTCAACTTTCTATTGCGATAACAACTAGATGATGGAGCTCTACAGAGTTTCTCAAAGAATTTAGAAATTCTGCGGATGAGTCAATTTTTAACTTCAACATTGCTTGAACTGAAATACGTACGACATCGGGGTACAAAATTTTACTTGAAGTCTTGTAACAAGATGAACCCAATAAATAAATATCCTACCTGAAGTCTTGCCACAAAACGAATCCAATAAATAAGAAACTTACACCGGTATTTTTAGCAAAAAACATACTATAACAAATCTAATCATTCAATGATATGCGTCCCAAGCCCCAAGGTTCTATTACATAAGGTTGTTCCATTTGAAGGATAGCTAATCAGAGCAGAGCAGGGCTGTTACGTCATGTGGCGGACAAGATCGGAGATCAACTAGCCGTGAAAAAGTAAATGGATGCGTAAAAGAACGGAATATGAAGTAAATAAATTTTTAAGAAGCAGATCTTCGAAAGTAAATTGAACGAAACCACTTTCCTTACAATAATTTGTTCAAACACTGATTGGAGTTAATTAAATATAAAATACATAATTGTTAAATAATAAATATCGTGATACGTTTGTTTACATTCAAATACTTGAGTAAATTCGCGAAAAAAATTAAATTTTTAATGCGTAAAAGTACAAATGAAAACTTTTAAACTATTGCAAAATAAAATGAATTGTATGAATATGATGGCACAGCAGTAATACAATGACTAGAATTATCAAACAGAATAAATTAAACAAAAGTCACGCATCAAAACTTTTAACAATAATGCATTGTCCGATTACTAGATATAAGTTTTAAAAAAATTTCGAATGTCACTATGCTTATTCAGGATCAAAATAATACAAAAATATTACTCTATAATTAAATTAATTCTACCATGAAAAAAATATGTACTATACATATTTTTTAGATTATGATATACAAATAGCAATATCGTTATTTCTTGTATACAAAATTTCAGCAAAAACTGAAAAATTTAAAACAACTTCAGTTCTAAAATTTCCATGTTATCTTATAAAATACATCGAATATAACATTTCTCCATACAAATAAGAAACAATAGAAAGAAAATTTATGGAGATATACAGATTTAGCAATGAATTAACATTTTCAAAAAATAGAAAGGAAAAAAAAAGTAAGAACCATTATCATATTTTCAATAAATCAATATGTGACTAATACTTTTTACACACTATTTTATCAGGTAGAAAAATCATTGATCCTCATTAATAAACAAAATTCAATTTTTAAATTCATTAGTTCCAAATGCACATCAATATGATATATCTGTATAATAATAATAATATATATAATAAAATCTGTATAATAAATAAATATATATGTTATATCTGTATAATAATAAATATCTGTAACAATATATATACACAGGGCTTAGTTTCTAGAAAAAAAGAAAAAAAAACTACAAGAGCTCTAATATTCTGCAGTAATAACAACTAAGTGTATAAGAACCCCCAAATTCAAATAAATGACTAGAGCAAAAACATTAAAATTAGGGGTGGGGAATTTTCAGAAAATCCTACTCGTCACGGACTTGACATTGGTGCGCAGTATTTATAAACTACGGTCTGTTCTGACTAATATTTAAATATTCACTAAAAATAAAGACGTACTGAAGCAGCGCTCCTGTGTTGGAGCAAATTAAGTACCGCACAGAGCTAGAAAGTTTATCAGAGAGAATATTTTAAAAACACGAACAAAAAGCAGCGAGTAAAAACGGCAAAACATTTGCGACTAATTCTGACATTTCTCATCGCCGTTCTGAAATCATAAAAAAAAAAAAAAAAAAAAAAAAAAAAAAAACGCTACATATGACACATTATGTCACATAAGTGCTTTGGTAGGAAAGAGCGTAAAAGATTGGAGATGGGAGGGAAAGAAAAATAAAATATAGGCACTGATTTTTAGAAACACTATTTTCGTTGAAATCCGGAATGAGCGCAAATGAAATCAGACCAATATTTAAATTTCCACTAAAAATAAAGAAATAGCGAAGCTGAGCTTCGGCGCAAATTAAGCACTGCTTATAGGTTATTACCTCAAACCTACATTAATTTTTATCTAACACAATATTTAATAAAGTAAATGTTATCGTTATTCTGTTTGCGAATCGCCGGGTCAGCTAGAAACGAAATGCATGTCACTGCATCAGCAGCAAATGTACAACAGAACAACGAAAAATCGAGAAAATCGTTATCACAGCGCCCCCTTCCAAGGTTACATATCCATTTTCAACTGGGACTTGGCGTCAATAGTCAAAAACATATGTCTGAAGTTTGGTTCAAATCTATGCTTTCCGATGAAACAATAATGAAAATGGCACAAAAATCGCTATTACAGCACCCCTCCCGGCGGAATACCCCCAAATTCAACCTGGACCTACTGGGCATAGTCAAAACCATACACATGAAATTTTGTTCAATTCTATGCGTAACTTCATACACTTTTCGATGATAGAATATAGAAAATGGCACAAAAATCTCTACAACAGCAACCATCACAGCAAAACACTTATATAAAATTTGGTTCAATTCTATGATTAACTTCGTATACGTTCCGATGATATAATGAGACACACGTATATACGGACCGACAGATATTTTGTAAAAACATGTTTTTCGGTATCTCCTACCCTTAAAATGTGTAAATCCGTCGAAAACCATAAGTCGAACAAAATTTCGACTACAATACTTTCTTCTATTACAGATAAAAGAAGGTAAAAAAAGATAATGCTAAAAGAAATATTTTAATAGAGGAAATTTTTTTAAGTTAAAAAAATTATAGTAACAAAAGAAATTTTTAAATTTTTTTGTGCAATTTTTGACGGTTTTTTTTTTAAATTTTGCGTCGATTTTCCCGTAAGAATAAAAGGAATCCGGCTTTATTTTTTTGCCCAGTATAGTAAATCTTGTCATTTTTTCAATAAAGTTTATTCGGAGTTTGCATTTTTCGCGAGTTTTTTATACGAATTTTAGAGTTTTGAGATTTGTAAAGGGAACTCGGTTACCAGCATTTAGCCAAATATAATAAATTTTCTCCTCTGCTAGTTTTGAACTGTTTTTTTTTTTTTTTTTTTTTTTTTTTCATTTCATGGCGATTTGTCTGCATTTGTGAAAGAAGTCCGGTTTTAATCTTTTAGTCCAATATAGTAAATGCTGTCCTCTTTTTCTTTTTCGTTTTTTTTTTCACTTTCATTTAAGTTTATTCGGAATTTCTCGCGATTCTTTTATGCAATTTTTAGAGATTTTCGCGTTCTGCTGAAATTTTTTGACGTTCGTAAAAGGAATTCGGCTTTAAAATTGCAGCCTAATATAGTAAATTTGGCCTCTGCTATTTTAGTGTTTTTCTAATTTCTCGTTGCGATTCTACAGAATAATAATCGTCAGTTAACTAAATGCCCGGCTTTTGAAGAATTCCGGATTTCGACGTCCGGATTTGAGACTTTGTACTGTATTTTTAAATCTGTATGTGTGTTCTCCGAGAGTTATTAGAACATGTTGATATAGTGCATTCACTAGGTTCTTTTCAAAACGTTTGTTAAAATAACATAATAATTAAAATCATTCACAGAAAAAAAATTTTCCATCGGAGAACGGCATACAGGATATTATTGAAACGAGCGAAGCGAGTCGAATCTGTCCGCCACGTGACGTAATGCGCTAGCAGTTAAGAAATCTTTACAGTTGGCGCATCGGACGAATGGTACCCCCCTGATGCGTCCTAGAATGGGAATTATTTTAGATACTCTCATTTAAATTTTATTTATTGTACCCTTTTTTCCCCTATTATTGTGTTCTTTTACTAACGCTCCGTTTTCCTACTTTTTTCTGTCAGTCTGCAATCGCAGGCTTAACCCCGCCTTTGGCTCCTCCCCTTCTCTCGGTAGCCTATTTAAGAGGATGATCCAGCTAGCGCTCCTTCAGTCGAGCTCCAGCTTCCACGCAGTGTACAGGGCGGATATACCAGTCCTTTTCAGGACTCACGGCATTGCCGAAGTGTTGCATCCGGCACTGCGGTGGATTTCTACTTCACTACTCCAGTAGCAGCTTCCCATATGTCGGTGATGAATTACCGAGAGCGAGGGCCCTTTTCAGGGCTACGCGAAAGCGTACCTCCGCTTCCGGCATCGCCTCGACTCTTGGACGGCATCAGATCTCACATTGCTCCGGCACCCAGAGCGGATCCAAATCACACTTTCTCCGGCCGTTAGGCCTAGGCTACCCTTCCCCCCTTTTTTATACTAACAACATCTCTTCTACTGTATTTGTTTACTTTATATTATAAAAATCTTTTAAAATAATATAAAAAATTTTAGAAAATACAAAAATATATCTTGTTGTTGTAATGCTATACTTAAACTTTCTTTTAGTCTCTTCCTTCCTTTTTTATGTGAGCTCTTTTCCCATCCATTCCCCAGTCAGATTTTTTACTTTTATGCCCTCACTGCTACCAGCTATGAATTTTGCTTAACCATTTAACCTGCACAATCTTATGTGACGGGGATGTGGGGCAAGTGGCCCCGGGCTCCTCGGCCAAATCGTCTAGAATCGTTGATATGCGTCTATTACCAGTATATGCTTTTAATCACGGTTTGCAGCTGATGTTAAGCATCAGCAGCAAATAATGAAGAAAAATATGTACTATCTGGAGGGCTTCGCATCTACGAACTACCCTTGTCAACCGGGCGGCGCTAAATCGCACAACGCTTAGGTATAAACAAGGTGACGTATCAATTTAGACTCCTCCCACATTACAAACGCTGTTTTCGTCACAAGTAGAGCTGCTAAAATCGACTGGAGATCGATTAGTAAAGATGTTCAGCCAAGGCCTTGCGTTCAACGTAAGGAAGATTGAATTTCTTGTGCAATACCTATTGAATTAAATTAATAAATTAATTTATAGTTTTAAAAAAGTTGTAAATACGAAATTTGGATAAAATTTTTAAATATATTTTAAAAAACAAAACGTTTTTTTAAGTCCATATTTAAGAGCATATTGTAGTTTTTTTTTTTTTAACACACTCTTAAATAGTTATCAAAATTAACTTAAATAATTGATAGCCCTTTTTTTATTATTAAAAATATTTATTTTTGCAAGTTATTAAAAACTTGTGAATGGTTATGAGAAATATTTTGTGCATAAATTGTACTATTTTTATTTAAAAAAAAAATCATTTACATATTTAAGTAAAATTTACCTAAAGGTATTGGAAAGTAATTGCTAGCTTAAATTATTAGAATGTAACTGTCAATATTATTGTTTTATTTTTTCTCCTTTATTAAACATAAATTTAAAATCTTATTATGAAAAGTAAGATTCTAGATTCTAGAGAATCTTTAAACTTCTTATTTTTTAACAAGATGCAAGAATAATGCATAAAAAAAAAAAAAACTTCCCTGAATTCTTAAAAAATAACTAAATGCCATTTTTCAATGACTAGCCTTAAAATTTTCAGTATACACACGCACACACATATATTTAAATATAATTCAACATTTATTCGGTATTCAAACATATTATCCCCCCCCCCCCCACACACAAACACCTCTATCTCTACTTTTCTTTTACTTTAGAGAAATCTTATTTCAAAGTTACTAGCTTTGTCATATCATAAAATTAAAATTTTATGAGTAGTAACAGAAAGAACATATTGTATTATTACTATTATTATTTTTAATATTATGAAGAGTTTATGAATGAATTTATTATTTTCCATCTACTTAAGAAAAAAAAAGAAACCTAAAATTAATTTCAAGAACCCCAGAGGATCTTATTTCTCATAATAAGATTCTGAATTTAAATTAATAAAAGAGAAATCAAGAGAAAAAATACATTAATAATTTTAGCTAACTCTTACTCCAACATGTAAATCATTTTTATAAAGATAGTTCAATTTATTCAAAACAATTCTCATAGCCATTCATAAGTTTTTTTTTTCTTTTAAGGTGTAGAGGGGACACTGTTTAGTTAAATTATTTTTAATAAATAATCAACTAAGAGAGTGTTACATAAAAAAGCGATGTCCTCTTACATTTGGACTTTAAAAACAATAATCTAAATTAACATAAATTAATACTTTTTCATACCTTATAAATTGAATCATTAATTCAATTAGTATAGTATAAGAAATTTAATTCTCCAACAAAATATGGTTCCACTTCAGGCTGTCATGTTTATGATTTCATGTCGGTACATGGCAGAAGCAGCGATCCGTCTTTATCTTAATTTAAACCAGGTCTTGGCTGAAAATTTGCACTCTTTTTCTAAATGTTTTCATCATTTGAGCAGTACTATATGACAGAATAGCCTTTAAAATCCGAAGGATCAAGAATTAAAATAAAAAATCGAGTTCTTAATTCATGAATTCATTATCTTCAGTATCTTAAGTTCAGATTAATAAAAGATTTTAAAAATAAAATTGAAATTTTAAAATAAAATTGAAAAGTAAAGTTTAAAAAAGAGAGAGAGGGGGGGAGGGGGATATATTTTAATGCCAAATATTAAATTTATATGCTTTAACATTGAAGTTATATTTAAGTATATGTCTGTATGTGTACTGCAATGTATATGCTTGAATACTTTTCTTTCATGAAAACCTGAAAAAGAAAAAAAAATTACACTTTATCTTGACTTAAGTTAAGCATCTGTTAGCAAGTTTTATTTATTTGATATTTATTTCTTTTATTGTTTTTACTTAAAAAAAAATTATTTTAGATTTCCTAGCTTATGATATCATACAGTTAATTGGAAAAAAATACGGCTATTCATAGAAAAATCTAAAAATTAATTACTGTAAAAGCACTTATTTTCGCAATTTTCGCGAGCACGTCGTAATCGCGAAAATAAGTGTTTTTACAAGATACCGTCAAGATAAAGTGTAGTCAAGATAGTAGTGCTCAAATGATGAAAACATTTAGAAAAAGAGTGCAAATTTTCAGCCAAAACCTGGCTTAAATCAAGATAAAGACGGATCTCTACTTCTGCCATGTATCGACATGAAATCATAAACATGACAGTCTGAAGTGGAACCATATTTTGTTGGAGAATTAAATTTCTTATATAGTCAGGAGGGGTAATTATGACCACTTTTTACATTTTCAACCTTTTTTTTTTTTTTTTTTTTTTTTGCTTATTTCTATTTGGAAAAGTGCTGTTTTTAGTACATAGGAAGTAACTTTGATCCTTTAAGAACACATTTTAAAAGTGGCAATTCTCATAGCTGTTTTTCTTTTAAAGTTAAAAGAGTGGTTATAATTACCCCACCAAAAACTCACAATCACATAAGTTTGGGGTAATTAAGACCACTAGTGGGGAAATTATGACCACTATATCTTCTTTTTATACTTGACAATACACATTTGTTTGGGGGTAATTATGACCACTTTGAACTCCAAAGTAACAAATCCGTTTATCAAAAATTTTATAGACTTAGTTTCAAATTGCTATTTGGATCTCAAAAAGGCTTCAGACTAGAAATAAAGAATACCCAAGATGAAATATATATTATGAGGTTAATATCTAAGCTTGAAACAAAATTTTACCATCCCAGTTTTCTCCAATATGACGGCGGTCATAATTACCCCCTGGCCATAATTACCCCACCTGACCCTACTATACTAATTAAATTAATGATTCAATTTATAAGGTATGAAAAAGTATTAATTTATGTTAATTTAGATTATTGTTTTTAAAGTCCAAATGTAAGAGGATATCGCATACAGTAAATTGAAAAAAAAAAATACGGCTATTCATACAAAAATCTAAATATTAATTACTGTAAAAGCCCTTATTTTCGCGATTTTCACCAGCCCATCGTAATCGCGAAAATTTAAACCTCGCGAAATATATGTATTTTTTTTTTTTGCCTCAAATAATAATAAAAAAATCAGAAAATTTTCCCTTATCCGAAATTTAATGATTACAGTTACTTAAATAAGAAATAAGTACGATTTCTTGAAAACTTACAACTATTTCTTGAATACGATGCAACTACTTCTTGAATAAAAACCATAATACAACTAATAGAATGCAGCTCATTCATTTACAATATTTATACCAGCTTCTTAACCATTCATTTTTAAAGCGATGGGGAGAGGAGGGGGAGGGAGGGCGAAGAACTTTTCGGACAAAAGGAAGTTTCTGAAATTGCCTTATGCAAAAGGGGTTCTATTTAGATAGTTTCGGAATTTTTCAACTTTCGGTTCAGTTCATATAAAATTCGCGAAATCACCTATATCTTCATGTTCGCGAAAATTACGGCTCGCGAAAATAAGTTCTTTTACAGTAGAGGAAAAGGTCCAAATAACGACTACTAGGTGTTCTGAGAACTGAGCGCAGCGCAGCCTAGCGGTGATAGGCAGAATTTGTAACTTTAATTGAGAGAAGAAAGTTACGAAAAGTACTTCACTGAAGTCTGTGTCATTTACAAACAGTAAATGCAAAAGTGTCGAATCTACGTAATCTGGTACATCAAAAGTTTTTCAGATCTGTGTTTCTCATTTTTTAAAAATATACTGATCGTATATTGGCTTGAATTGTTGATTAAGTTATTTTCTAGACATATTTAGCTCTCAATTGCCACGCGCACATAATTCGTATTTTATTATATGAATGAGTAATATCGGTTTTAACTTAAACATAGCAGTGGTCCGAATACCGGCTACCTAGAGTGGTCTAAACACCGGCTACCCGCTATTTGGACCTCTCTCGGTTGCTCTGCTTGAAGGGGAGGAAAATAAATTAATTTAAATAGTTCCATAATTAATAAATTAATTTAAATGGTTCAGAAATAGTCCCCGTCCCATTTCGCAATATGAAAAAAGCAACCATGGCCGTAATTCTTCAGGACCGACACTGGTTACCGGATCACCTTCCAAAAAAGAGCTGTTGAACACTACAAAATTGCCTGTAATAAATGTGAAGAGAAAGGAAAAAAATGACGGAGTAAACCAGGCGAAAGAGGCAGAGATTTGATTTTAATCCTCTCGCTGCGCAACCCGAGATTTCCTTGGGCTTCGTAAAAGTAGCAAAATTTGCGCAACCCGAGATTTCCTCGGGGATGTATTTTTTCCGTCTAATTAAACCTCTTTGATTATTCCCACCAGTTATTTTTTTATTGTAAATTATGCCTTATTTAATCGGAGCATTTTCCCGGTTAAATTAGACAAAAACTTTTGTTTTGAAAAACCGGTAACAAAAGAATAAAAATTCTTAAAAATCGCTCGTCGCGAAGGTGTTAAATACGCAATTTTTGAAGCTATTTTGATAAAACAATTACGCAGCGAGAGGGCTAAAAAAGTGAAAAAGGAAAATATCCAACAGAGGAAGATGATAAATTTGTGTCTTCTGCATGGGTGCTTTCTCTGTGGACAAGAATGGGGGAGGGGATTCTGGGTTCAATGTTAAGGATGCGATATGCAGGTTGATAGGGACTATACCGACGCAGAGAGTGATATTATGCTTTTGATTTTTTCAGATAAAATAATTCTCATTTCAATCAGTAAGCTTTTTTTTTGTTTTACACGTTAAAAAACAAAATTAGAAACATAATGGGAAGAAGACTGTGAGAGATAGTGGAAAAGAATTTTAGAAATTTGACAAAAATACATATTTATTAAAAATTGCGTATTTTTTTGTGCGTAAGAAATGTTATTAACCAATACAATTTATTAAAATAATATTCTTATTGCTTAATAATTGTCATTAGCTCTATTTGTGTGATCTTTTGGAAAAAAACTTAGGTAGCCGGTATTTAGACCCCATTTTAAAAACTCAAAATTTGAATACTTTAGGAATTTTGCTTATTATAAGCAGAAAACGCCTTTTAAACTGATTTTTTTCTCTAAACA
The DNA here is from genome assembly GCA_963932465.1 of Maratus speciosus. Lineage (NCBI taxonomy): Eukaryota > Metazoa > Arthropoda > Arachnida > Araneae > Salticidae > Maratus > Maratus speciosus. Next base: position 248,020,704 of record OZ010799.1, read on the forward strand.
GGTGTAAGACGTGTCAAGGTACCCTGCTGTCACATTTTATTTTATTAATTTTGAAAATTGTATGATCTAGATTGAAAACAAAAGTGGTAGCCGGTATTTGGACCTTTTCCTCTACGCATGCACCTCATAGGGATAGTCACGCCCATGTAAAAATTGCAGAAAATGTATAAATATAGTAAATTTAGAATTATATTTCACTTAAAGCTGTTCTCAAATCCAAAACGACAACTTTATGACATAAGTCTTAATTTATTTTTGTTCGGAAATACATGAAACTAGCCTATGTTGTTGTTCAGAATCTATGTCATCGAGCTGTTTTTCCGTTTTTTTTTGCAAACGCAATAGATATTTCAGAAAACAGTGTCAAAGTGGCGTTTTGAACCGAATTTCTGCGCGGAAGGAGAAAAACCACTCAAGAAAGGAAGAAAAACGCGTTTGTCAGGTGATCAAAATCGCTTATAGCTCAATAAGTAATTGATTGATAAAAAAAAAAAATGGAAAACACAGTTCGATTCCAAATCACTTCCACGGTCAGGCTTTCCAATTTTATAGCTTTCCGTCAAAAGAAGAATTCGTAAATGTGTTAAAACGTTTTGCGCTTGTTGAGCAGAGCAGTTGAGAATAGCCTTAAAAGGGCTTATCTCAAAACCTTTGGTAGGGTAAAGAGCCGAAAAACTTGATGCTATATACAATATAAAAAGCATGCAAATATTAATGATGTAAAACTCTTAAATATTTTTAAAACATATTTTATATTTAAAAAAAGTTAGTAACACGAAACTTTTGAAAGGGCGCCGATAAATACTCCAAAGGACAACTAGCGTCCGCGGGCACACTGGATTGAACAGCCCTGCTTTATAAGATAATTTTCAACTGCTGCATTAGCGTCATCCATTTTTAGGTACGTTTGTAATTATATAAATACGTAGCACCTATAGTCGTCGTCTGGTTTGTTCGTCTGTCTGTCTGTCCGTCCGCATATAACAGCCCCAAAACTACCCAACCGAATGGTTTAAAATTTTTAATATGTAATTGTTGCATAATTTTGTCGGGCCATATCAAATTTTATGGAAATAGGATGCATAGCTCAATTACAGGGACAGTCGAAAGTATTACGTTACATTACGGCCAACTGGAAAAAATAGTTTGAAGAGCATTTTGATGATGTTACACCCTTTCGAACATAATGAAATTGAAATGCATTTATGAGGTGCACTAAAAGATACATTTTCTAGAACATGCGGTACAAAGAATATTTATTATTCATTTACAGGATCGCACCGTTACATAATGGCGGGAAACATTTGTTTGGTGTGTATTTTAATTATGTTAAACTATTTCACATACAATGAAATTGATGTATAATGATAAGGTTTACTACAAGGTACTTCCTGTATAATAGAAAGAGCATAGTATTTACAGGGACACACAAACGATTTCGGATACTTACTGTATATTAGCGATGATTGCTGGAAGTACATTTTTAGCTGTGATATGAGTTTTTAAGTTTAATTAAATTTTGCATATTACGTTGGCTACACAAACGAATTCGTAAGGGTTCGTAAGGTAGAAAACTTCGTTATAGTACGAACGCACCTCATTTGCGACGTTTATCGTACAATTTCCGACTTAATTGTTAATACTTTCCAAAGTTGAAAAGTGTTTATGATTTCAGTCTGTCTACTGTTAATAATCTAACTCTCGTAAATATAACGGATTGAACCGTAATTTTGTTATCGACGTTCTATAGCACGATTTATATTGAAAATGAAGTATGTAGGATTTATAGTTCACATGGACAGTCAAAAGTATTGCTTTACATTACGGTCAATGGAAAAAAATAGTTTGAAACGCATTTTAATGATGCTGTACCATTTTATACATAATGCATACTAATATGCATTTATGATGTGCACTAAAACGTAATATTCTGTAGAATCCCAGATAGCATGAACATTAGCAGCAAGTTTGATTTTTTCTGATATTATCTTTCCGTGACAAATTTGAATTGAGAAATTCGCAGCAAATCTCCCGCAAGGTATACCACCACCCACTTGCATGAGTGGTTTGTTGTGAAACGGATGGCAAGACTTTCTTTAATTCACGAAAGTGACGAAAGCAAAAAATCCCTCTATTGAGAGAATAGACAATCAGTAGATACGCAGAAATTGCAGAAATTTTATTCGGTTGGCACCACTTTTTTAAAACGCTGTACTTATAAATACCAAAGAAGGCTCGAATTGAGAAGTACAAATATTACCCTAACTTGTTTATGGTAGTAAAAAAAAAAAAAATAAATAAAAAATAAATAAATACATGCACCTTAACGGTGTGTATGGACTTCTTCGAAGGGGTTAAATTTAGAGTGTAACAGTTGTAAACAGTTAATGTGGCATAGAAAGATTACTAATTTGCAGTAAGTTTGGAGTATTTTTGATTACTTGTTTGCTGTTAATTTGCAATAAATTTGATGCAGCATGAATTTAATTTGCATGACAAGTTAGCTGCAAGTTCAAAGTGTGGTGACTTCGGCGTTTGCGTTATCTTACTACAGTCTTGTTATGAACTTTCAGTCTTGTCATGCTGAGCTTGCTGCAACTTTGCAGGTTTTCAAAGCAAGACTTCTGCAAATTTTCTGCAAACTAAAAATGCTGTGTGGGATATGGGGTGCAAAGCATTTATTATTCATTTAAAGGACCACACAAAAGAATTCCGTTATAACATAATGGTCTATGGAAAAAATTGCCTACAACCTATTTTAATTATTGTACACCATTTAATATGTAATGAAATTGATATACATTACTGAAATTTACTACAAGATACTTGCTCTAGAATATGACGTGTACGCACATCATTTATCGCTCATTTATTTTATGTGTTGAGAGCATATAGTATACAGTCTGACATATAGTATAAAAATTTCGCATAACTATGAATGCAGTGTTCCTTAAAATAATTTTAATTGCATGTAAAGAATTTTTTTTTTTTTGTATAAATTGAATTGCGACAGGCCGAATCGGATAGGAAATTTCTGCTCGTGGGTACCTCTAAAAGAGCGACAAAAGCAATGGTTTTGATAGACGAATGGTGCTGCCATCTGTTGTTTTTAAATAATACCTGAATTTAAACATATTTGTTTGGATATCTAAACGAAATGATCTTATGACAAAAGAATGATTCAGCATTTTCTCAAAATTGAATTGAAATTACGTTTTGATATATTTTAAATTGCCGAATTTAATTTGAATGTCATATATTTTCTGAAAATATTATAACGACAGTCTTTTAAGTGACATATTAAATAATTAAACAAATGAATTTAGAAAGTTGACACTTTTTAAGGAAAACGTTGATATTAAGTCTTGAAGAAAGTATGTATGAGTTATTATTTCGAAAAATAATAATTAAGTAAATAAATATTATTAGAAAATATTACTGATATATATTACGCTTAAGAGGATTTCAAATAAATTCCACAGCAGAATATTCTGAATCATTTTCTAAATTTGCGCCAATTTTTTATATTTTATATGAATATTGATGTATTTACATTATAAAAATAAATTGGTAACATTGAGAATGTTATTTTTAATAAGTATCCAAAATATTAAGCAAATATAAGTTACGTGAAAAGAAAGGTTGATTTTTGATTTTTGACGGCCAATTATCTACACGAGGGATATAGGCCCGGGGGGAGTGCCCTCCGTGGGGGTCTTTCTAAGGGAACCTAATCCGTATTAACGCATGGAAGATCCACGGCTCGAAGAAAACCACGAAAACTCCGAACGATTAGGCCGACGGGCGCGAGTGGGATCGAACCCAGCACCTCCCGTCTACCAGCTTCGAGAGCAGAACCTCTCGGCCACTGGTGGGGCCCGTGAAAAGAAAGAAAAAGGTAAAGAGGAATCTTATAAGTATTTTATTTTGTTAATAGATGGCAGCACTAAACATAAATTGCTTAATAAAACGTCTGAAAAGAAAGAATAGTGAAACAAAGTAGAACAATGTCTCTCTGAGACAGAACTCCGAGAAGTTTTTACATTTACACACATTATCGTTGTCCATTGTGTAAAAATGACCGGCAACAAGCTACAACTCATGGACTTTATTAGCATGTAATCCTGAAGTACTTAGTTGGATACTACATACATAAAAATTTTGAAACATAATTTTTTCTCATTTTTTCTTTTATTAACATTCCTCTATTCTAAAAAAAAAAAAAAAAGTAACTAACGCTGTCATCGCTGCCGCTAGTTTTGAATTTTTGGTGAACGGAGGTCTTTCTTCGTTAATATTAAGAAAAACATTGCATACAAAAATATGAAAATCGGTGGTATTATAGAGAAATCTTTCATAAACACGTTGATGGAGACAGTTTCAAATCGAAGAACTGTTTTAAGAGATATTTAATGTTAAAGTTGGTCAAAATCGTTCCCTTAAAAAAGTTTTATAGGAGCAAAAACTATATAGAGGAATTTAATCATTTTTAGATCACTTTATACATTAGAAGTTCCCGGTGTGCAGATTGCATTTATTTTTTTAATTTGACTCATTTTTTGAGGTTTTATTTCTATTTTAAATTCAAATTTTCAGCATTGCGAGAGATATTTTGTACAACTTTTAGAAAATCGTATTATTTTAAATTGTTGCCAAATTCAAAAACAGCGCAAAGAATAATATTTCCTTCAAATTAAAAAATTATTTACACGTGACTATTATAAACAGGAAAAAAAAAACTTTCAAATCATACTTCGCAGAATACTAAGCGATATATCGCCAAATTTGGCGACAAAAATTAGTCGCCAAAAGTGACGCCAACTTGGTGATATATCTAATATTACGCCCAAATTCCGGAAGACTTCCATTATATATCAATAGGGTTTACTTGCTTACAGAGAATGAACAAATTGAGATATTTTGAATCAATGCAGATGCTTGAAGTGCCTACAAGAGTCGCATTGATCTTGTGTTGAGAATTCTAAGACAGCGTAAATAATATTTCCTTTCTAACAACAAAAGTATTTTCACGTGAATATTAAAAAGAGAAAGAAAACTTTGGTGAAAATTACGTCACATTTAAAACGATACATTTAAAACGTCTTATTTAAAAAAACTTTCTTAAGCGTTGTTAAAAAATACCGGGAGACAAAGACTCCGTGTACATAAATCATTTTATTGCCATTTGGAAAAATGGTTATTGTCCTCGTCAGGGTTGGAAATCAAAAACATATCTGAAGCCTTTTATTGGTTTAATCCGCATTTTATTCGTTTTTTGATTGGTCTATACAGTAATCTGTATTTCCCTTTACTTTCAACAGAGATGGATACTTCTGTTGCCACTATGACAAAAAAAAAAAAAAAAAAAAAAAAAAAAAAAAAAAAAAAAAAATTAATAACTCAGAAACAAATTCAGATACAGCTTTCAAACAAATTGCATTTAAAAGTACATTTTTTTCTCTATACGACAGTGTAAAAAGTAATATTGTGGGATGTTTAGAAGTTTAAGAATGAAATTTCATTTAAAATGGGTCGTCAGATTTCCAAGAAATCTGACGATGGAAAAGCCTTTTCCCGAACAGCCAATGAAAAGCTTGGATAATACATAAGTTTCAAATGGGTAATACGTCAGTTTCAGGAAATCTGACGTGTCGCAGGCGATTTTTGTCGCTTGCGATTTTTACGTGTAATAACACTATTAATGTTTAATTCATGGCGTACGTAATGTATGATCAACTCCGTGCGATTTTTTATGTCTTAAATTTTAGTCTTTGAAAAAATCATTTTCCAAATGGTCGTTATAATTTGTTAAATTGCTTTTTTTTTTTTCGATTTTATTAGCTTATTACATGTTTCACTGATCTGGTTTAATCAAAGATGAAAACAACCCGTTAACAGGGAGATAGCCACTATATTTTTTAAATATAATTCATTCTTCCAAAATTTTTTTGAAGCCGATCAAATTAGCGTGCTTTTAGAGTTTGCGGTGTCTGAACGAGGGTTGGCGAGCGTAGCTGGTAGGGGGCAGAGCACCCTAATTTAAAAAAGAAAAAAAAAGGCTCTTCAAATTATTTAGAATTATTTTGAAATTTTTACTCGGGTCTTAGGAGGCTAAGGTGACATTTACAACGCGACTTCATTTTGAAGTCACCGTGATAAACTTTTTGATACTTGTTTTAGTCAGTCACAAAATGCAACGATGAATTGCATGGTATATGGTGGTATACGTCGTATATCCTCTGAATTTTTACTTTCGTGTGTTGTAATAGAAGAATGTATTGTAATCGATATTTTTTTCGACGTTTTTTGGCGTTTTAGGGAATGAGTGATCCCGTGTGAATGTATCCTCTTTGTATCATCGAAAAGTTAAAGAAGTTATACGTAGAATTCAACCAAAATTCATAAATATATGTTTTTGGATATTACCAATAGAGTTGAATTTGGGAATATTCCACCAGAAGGGGCGCTGTAATAGCGATTTTTCTGCCATCTTCATTATATCATCGATGAGCGTATGAAGTTGTGCATAGAATTGAACCAAATTTCATCCATATCTTTTTGGCTATGGCTAGTAAGTACCAGTTGGATTTGGGGATATTCCGCCGAAAGGGGGGACTGCAATAGTGTTTTTTTGTGCTATTTTCATTATTGTATCATCGGAAAGTATACGAAGTTATGCATAGAATTGAACCAAATTTCATATATATCCTTTTAGCTATTACAAATAGGTCTCAGTTTAATTTGGGAATATTCCACCAGAAGGAGCGCTGTAACTGCGATTTTTCTGCCATCTTCATTATATCATTGATAAGCGTATGAAGTTGTACATAGAATTGAACCAAATTTCATACATATCTTTTTGGCTATGGCTAGTAAATACCAGTTGGATTTGGGGATATTCCGCCGAAAGGGGGGACTGCAATAGTGTTTGTTTTGTGCGATTTTCATTATTGTATCATCGGAAAGTATACGAAGTTATGCATAGAATTGAACCAAATTTCATATATATCCTTTTAGCTATTACCAATAGGTCTCAGTTTAATTTGGGAATATTCCACCAGAAGGAGCGCTGTAACAGCGATTTTTCTGCCATCTTCATTATATCATTGATAAGCGTATGAAGTTGTGCATAGAATTGAACCAAATTTCATCCATATCTTTTTGGCTATGGCCAGCAAGTTCTAGTTGGAATTGTGGATATTCCGCCAAAAGGGGGGACTGCAATAGTGTTTTTTATGCTATTTTCATTATTGTATCATCGGAAAGTATACGAAGTTATGCATAGAATTGAACCAAATTTCATATATATCCTTTTGGCAATAGCCAGCAAGTCCCAGTTGAGTTTGGGGATATTCCGCCAGAAGAAGCGCTTTAATAATGTTTTTTGTGCCATTTTCATTATTGTATCATCGGAAAGTATACAAAGTTATGCATAGAATTGAACCAAATTTCATCTATATCTTTTTGGCTATGGCCAGCAAGTCCCAGGTGAGTTTGGGGATATTCCGCCAGAAGGAGCGCTTTAATACTGTTTTTTGTGCCATTTTCATTATTGTATCATCAGAAAATATACGATGTAATGGATATAATTGAAATAAACTTCATATACAATATGTTTTTGTTTATGGAGGCCAGGTTTCATTTGAAAATGGGGATATTCCCCTAGAAGTTGCGCTGTGACAGCAATTTTTATGCGATCTTAGAGACGGTATATAGCAATAGACGAAGCTGTTGCTCTGTTGTATACCAGTTGCTCAGAATTGGACGGCCTCGCGGTAGCGGGATGCCGAAAAGCCGGGGATGCTTGAGGAATTGATGTAAGCTTCGGCTAATTAGACAAGATGAAAAAAAAAATAAATAAACACACACAAAAAAAAGTCCAATAATCTTCCAAAAATCCCACAAGTGTTTCAATCTAGGCATAATTTTCGACTTCGACTAGGTTTTATTTCGAGTATTAACATGGATGAGGTAGAAGAAAGTTTTGGGGTTGGCACATTCGACTAGTTTTAACCCTTTATCTACTGACGGTACTTGCAAGTACCATTGAAATAACTTGTTATAAGGTTAGTTGGGGCAACTGGGCCATGATTTTACAATGTGACTCTGGTGCTTATGACAATTCAGCTTCAAAAAGCTAATGTTCATTTGAATTAAAGTCTGAACTTCTGTAAATATGTTCAGTTAGGTTCCCTCTATCAAGCAGAAATGCTCAAAATTACATTTTAATATTTAAAAATGTAAAAATATGCATATTTCATCTTTCTTTCCTCGTGGGTCCAGTTGCCCCATAAAAATGGGGTAAGTGGACCAGGAGGGTCTATGTTCCACACGCGTTTATTTTTTTTCACGCGGGATATCAAGTCCTGTTTGAAAAAGTGTAAACAACTTAAAAAAATTTAAACCAGGCAGATCATGTAAATTATATGTCAATAAAGAGCGTTGTAAGGGAAACCTTTGCTCTCAATGTGTCTAAAAAATGAACTAAAAATGAAAATATTAGATTTATTTATACCAAAAACATAAAAATTAAGTAAGTACTTATGTACTTTAGTTTAGGTAATAAGTATAAAAGTCACATGGGTATTTTAAGGAAAAAAATAGCAAGGTAAATCTATGAACAAACGGCTACGTAAGTACTGAAGTACTTTATCTGTATATCGTATAATTTCAAGGTTTGGCTATCTCGCTATCAGGGGCAAGGTATTTGCATTCGTAAAATGTTGAAATAATTTAAAGTCACCAGTATTTACAAGAGAATCTTTTGAAAAAAAGTAAAAGAATATTTTCGCGTTTTTAATAAAGGTGAAATTTTCATTATAAAATTCCGGTGCGAATGTGGCAATTAGGAATTAAAATTATGTGATGCCATAACGGCATCGCCGCCTCTCAAGGGGTCAAGAAATTTGGTTTGATATCATCCAATATGCTTTTTTTTTTAAATTTTATTACGTAATTTTAATAAGGTATTCTATAATTTTCTTTATTGTGAGCAATAAATAATGGAGAAATTTATTTCCCGTTGTAAGAGAAACTTAAAAAAATTATTTATAACTATTGGGGTAACTGGATCCAGTATGGTCCAGTTACCCCGATACATGTCCCATTCTTGAAAAATTTATGGGGTAACTGGGACACCGGGCTTACATTTGAAATATGAAGTAAATAAGTATAGATACCTAATAATATTAACGTAGTTATATGCCTAATCTTAAAAAAAATAAGATTGTTTAATAAAAGTACTTACAGTATTTTAATAAAAAGCCGAGGAAGTTCAACCAACTTGATGTTGTTTTAAAAAAATAGACTTAAATTTTCGACAACCTATCATAGCAAAGAGAGAGTTATGATTGAGTTGGTCTTTTAGGAAGTAGAGGTTAAGGGGCATTGTTCACAAAAGCTAAAACTTAAAATACATCAACGGTTTTTTATAAAATAGCCTATGGCCTAGTTACCTCGTGGGTGCAGTCACCCCAACTAACCTTATAATTCATTTAATACATCGATTAGTAGTAATACAGTTTAGAATGTGTTATGGATGCATTACTTCATCTTGTTCCAAAAGCATTATGGGTTACAGAAAAAAAAAATTAAAAGGATGATTTCTTTTGCCTTTGGATCTTTTCAGCTTTCTTGGCATCGGGAGGGAGAGGGGGAGGGGGCGGATTTTTCAATTCGAAAATATTTCTATTAAAAGAGTATTATATTTGTACATATCCTAATTCTACAAAATACTAAGAAAAATATTTAAAATAAAAGAGTTGAGTGGGGTTATAAATGTTGCACAAAAGCCCTGTAAATTCAAATTTAATAAATCCTTCTAAAACTTTCAATCCTTCTAAAATTTATTAAATGATTATGTAAATATTCTAATGTATGTAGTTTAAAAAATTCACGAAAAATGCTTTAGAAGATAAAAATTTCATGAATTCATAATTCAGTACATAAAGGGTTAAGAAGTTCCGTTCCGTATACCCTCTGTTTTTCAAGTAAAGTTATAACGCACACTCGCTACCGCTGGATTGTCCAACCTTTTAGTTACTAGGGGCGTAATTTAGATGTTAGCAAACAATGAAGGGTGCCATTATTCATATGACTGGAAACATACAATGTTATATGAAATTGGTAGTGTTAGAGACACATATTTTTCTTCTGCGATGCACATACATTTCATAGCAATAATTATGCTCATGTAAAAATAAACTGCAGCGGAAATATAAGTCATAGTAAATGTAGAATTATATTTCCCTGAGAGGAGCTAGGCCCCACCAGTGGCCGAGAGGTTCTGCTCTCGAAGCTGGTAGACGGGAAGTGCTGGGTTCGAACCCAATCGCGTCGGCCTAACCGTTCGGAGTTTTCCATAGTTTTCTTCGAACCTTGGATTTTCTTGCGTAAATACGGGTTAGATTCCCTTAGAAAGACCCCCCCCCCCAGAGGGCACCCCACCCCCCAGGCCTATATCCCTCGTATTGATAATTGGCCTCATAAACACAACCAACCAACCCTGAGAGGAGTTTATCTCAAAAACTTTTGTAGGCTAAAGGACCAAAACCTTAATGTTGCCTACAATAGAAAAGCTTACAAATGTTCAAAATGAATTTTTTAAAGGGATTTTTACTTTTAAATAAAGCTAGTAACATGAATCATTTGGAAGGCACATGCACGTCTTATACAATGCATATGCATCTCATAGCGAAAACTGTATAAATATAGTAAATTTAGAATTATATTTCCCTTAGAAGTGCTCATCTCAAACAAAAACCTTGATGCTGCATACAATATAAAAAGCATGCAAATATTAATGATTTAAAACTATAACAACATGTATAATAATCACTTATAAACAGATTAAGTTAAATAATGCTATAAGAAGTGATGAAATATCTTTATTAGGCTAATGTCAGACGGACGTCATTTTGCACGCTTTTTTACTTACGCATTATCCCTACACAATGCCACGTCCGTCTGACCTAAGATTGACCTAAGCCTTAAGATTGACGATCGTTAAGATGAAACGATCGTCAATCTTAATAAAGATATTTTATCACTTTTTATAGCATTATTTAACTTAATCTGATTTAAAACTTTTAAGTATTTTTTAAAATGGATTTTATACTAAAAAGGTTAGTAACAGGAAACATTCGAAAGGCCGCGAAAAAATTCTCCAAAGGGCGAGGTGGTGCCCGCGGGCGTCGCACAGTGGGACGTTTTGGCGATCTAGGTGGCCAAGATTATTTTGTTGAAGTTTAATTAGTTTTTGCTGATTTTTCGAATTCATCCCTAATAAAGTGCTCAAATAGTGAGGAATAATTTGTTTATTTAACAATAATATTTCAAAATAAAAATATAGTGAATTACAAAGAATGCGCTAAACATACTTACTTTACTATTAAGTAAAAATCAATTTAATTCACACATGTAAGTTAACACTCATTTCTAATTTTATTTTTGCTCTTGAAATTTGTGTAGTCATCCTGAAAAATAAAATTTTAAAAATAAAATCATATTAAAAAAAACTTTAATGTTTTGTGCTACCATGTAAAACATATAAATGCTACCTAAATTATTTTCGATTGAAAAAATGCTGTTGTGTGTATAAATAACCTATATAAATTTTATTCAGTTTGAAATAAAATTTCTGCATATAGACGGTAATGTATCCGAATTTTTTATGTGTCCATGTAAAAGAAATACATCTGCTACGCATTTTGTTTTCAATTAAAAAAATGCTGTTGTGTATCTCAATAACCTATTGTAATTTTGTTGAAATTTAATTAATTTGAAATTTTTGTTAAAATTTCTACTCTTTAGCAACAATCTTTCCGTGATCTTTTGCGTGACCCTGTAAAAAAATGCATAATTTATACTTTCGTCCAATTATAATTTAATAGAATTGTCAAAAAACACATGTAGGCAAAGTTCCCGTTCAATCAGATAATTGAAAGTGGTTTAAAATTGTCTTGCAAAATTTGAACTAGTCTTTTACGTGGCCCTGTAAAAAAAAAAAAAAAAAAAAAAAAAAAAAAAAAAAAAGTAACTGCTGCTTTCCATAAATTATAATAATATTGCATTGTCATCAGAAATACATATCCTAAGCAAAGTTTCAGCTCAATCAGATTATTGAAATTGGTTTAGAATTATCTTGCTAGTTTTAATCTAAATTTTTGTGAATCCCTGTAGAAACAGTATTCTAAACAAACTTCTAAGTTCTTTGAATTATAATAATATTGCATTGTCATCAGAAATACATATCCTGAGCAAAGTTTCAGCTCAATCAGATTATTGAAATTGGTTTAGAATTATCTTGCAAGTTTTAATCTAAATTTTTGTGAATCCCTGTAGAAACAGTATTCTAAACAAACTTCTAAGTTCTTTGAATTATAATAATATTGTATTGTCATCAAAATTACACACGTATTCATTGTTTAGGCTCAACAGGATAATTAAAAGTGGTTTAAATTTGACTTGCAAGATTTGAACTAAACATACATACATGCACTGCAAGTTAATATGATGCTTGCTTATCAATAAAAACTTAATAATTAGCAGACATTTGCAGGAGTTTTTTTTAAGTTTCTAATACTTTAGAAATGGCACTTTGATTTAAAAAAATGCTGAATAATATGTTAAAAGTCAAGAAGAAATTTATTAACAACATCAAAGATCATCCAGAATTACAACCTTTGAAAAAAGCAGTTAAGCGGGTTTAATATCGCTTATTTTCAAACAAAAATGGGTTAAATCTGACCTTGATAAACCTGTGATATACGTTCAGCAAACTCGTGTATTCAAATAAAACAGAATAGTCACGACGTAATTTCAAACTTAGAGGAAGCTAGTGCAACTTTTGAAACTTCCTCAAACCAACAGCGCAAATGTCTTCATCACGGTCATAATTAATCGATACCTTGGATTATTTCGACAAAACTTGTACGGATCTTGAAAATGCAGACATTCAGCTACTATTTCACTCGGTTTTGCCAAATTCCGAGATAACTGGAAAAATTAATTTTGTCCACCTAGATCAGAAAAACGTACCACTATGCGCCGAGTTGGACAGCCCTACTCTAGGGTATATCCCCTGGTTTTTTTTATGGCTACAACACTGATAAAATGGGATAAGTCGACTTCACAGTGACGTGACCGCGACTTAATTTCCACTTCATGTGAAAGCAATGCAGACAATAACGGTTGCATTTAAGTCACGGTGTTATTACGCATATACAGTAGCACCTCGTTACATAGCTCTTTTTTTCTCGTGTTTCCCAAGAGAAATGAAAGGTTTTATTACAAATGCAATTTTTATCTAACTTTCGCTATAATTCAGTTACAAACTTTTTTTTATTAATATTTAATTTAAGACCATTTTATTATGCGTATGAAGTCATATTTTGGAGGCAAATGTACACTATTGACTTCAAGATTACGAGGTGCTATTGGAAAGTTCCCGGACTGCTATTACTGCGACTGTCTCTGTGAGAGCTGTGGTAAAAGTACGTCAAGGTCACATTCCCCAAACCCCCCTCTGTTCACGTCACTGCTTGACTTCAGTGTCTGAACACGCATTTGTTGCTCAGAATTTTTTTTTTTATTTCATGTTTTGAGCTGTTTGGGATTTAACATTGTGAGTATCGAATTTTGTGAGTCTTGAAATGCCTTCGTACGGCTTTTGGTGATGAAACTTTAAATCGGACAACGGTTTTTGAATGGCACGCGCATTTCAAGGCGGATCGTCATTCATTTGAAAATAACAAGCATTCAGGGCGATCAAGCACCAGCAAAAGAGATGAAAATGTGGAACGCATTGGAAAACTCACACGAGAAGATCGTCGTCTAACTATGCAAGAACTTGCGGACAAAGTTGGAGTCGGTTATAGAGTTTGCCAAGAAATTTTTAATCAGTTGAAGACCTCGATTTTCATGGACTACATAATCAGTTGAAAACCTCGATTTTCATGGCCTACATAAAGAGTTGAAGACCTCGATTTTTGCTTTACAAGACGATTTTCATTTCGGCGTCGCTCTTTGACTTTGGATTTTTCCATATCTGATAATTTGTGCTTACCCATTTTGTAACTTTTTCAATTTTTAACGATTTTATACCTTTCGATTACCTATTCAAACAATTTTTAACGATTTTATGCCTTTCTATTACCTATTAAAATAAAAATTCTTCTAAAAGTAAAGAACATCGTTGAATTTCGTTAAAAAAATAAAATGCGAGCCTCATTTGGCCCCATCCTCGACCGAAAACAGCAACAATTTCCAAATGGCTAATAATAATAATAATAATAATAAAGAAAATAAAGATACATACTTCTAATGCTTGAAATGCTATATTAATACTTGGAAATTTATCCAGAGAGAAACATCCGCCTTGCATACAATATTTCAAATGAAAATCAAATTTCAAATTAATTGCTTAAAAGGTGCAAAGGCCAACATAGTGAAAAAGATTCCATGCGGGACTAGGTTTTCACTAGGTTGGCCTTTGCGCCTTTTAAGCAATTAATTTGAAATCTGATTTTCATTTGAAATATTGTATGCAAGGCGAATGTTTCTTTCTGGATAAATTTCCAAGTATTAATATAGTTTCATTCGATGCTGGATTTAATTACGTTTCGTGTTTGCTCCATGTCGGTAGCTTACGACAAATATTCTATCTTGTGCTGCTTTTGTAGCCTTGCCAACCTGTAATAGTGAGAAGTTTCAGGCTGGGTATCGTTCCATGTGGTTTAGTCGGTAGAATGTCAGTGCGCTATACTGAAGGCCCGTGTTTGTGTCCTGGCATGGAATCTATTTCACTAGGTTGACCTTTGCGCCTTAATTAATTTGAAATTTGATTTTCATTTGAAAGCTTGAAATGCTTTCTCCGCGTTGCTTTTCAACACCAGTAACTTTATTATCACTATTTACACCCATTTCTTTTCTACTCGTATTTACGAAATTTAAGATGACCGGGAGAGTCCTATCTCCGCCATGTTAAATTCACCAACTTTATGTACTTTTTCTCAGAAATGGTGAAAGATAGAGGTCTAGATTTTTTAGAGTAGTTAAAATAACACGATTTACGTATTTTAACGGACCATTTTTTTTCTAAGTGAAACTCAAAATTAATTATGAATTATTTATTGAAAGTCATTTTTAAATTAGCATTTTTGGTAAGATTTCACTGCCTAAAATAAATAATTCTCAACAAATCATTAAATCCCTGTGTTAGAGTATACAATATAACATAATTTACGTATTAAATAAAAATCTGAGTTCTTAAGTTTAATAGATATTGAAAAAAAAGGAACATAAACATGAAAAATCCAAGTTTTGAGAAAAAGTCAATTAAAGATTTAAATGGTCATTAAGCTGTGAAGTACTCTTAGAAAAAATTAATAATTTTAACACTTCTTTTTTTATATATAAACATGCAGGACACATCGTTGGAAAGATAAAAGTTTAAACTATTTAATGATATGAAAAAGTAAAAAAAATCGATTTTTTGGTTGAATTTCGCTTTCCCGGTGCCCTTAAAATTTCTTCATCGGTCAGGTCGTGATTCACATCATAATTTATCCAGCCAAAATTTTTTCTTTTTTCTGTGATATTTTCACAACCAGAAACATTCCTTTCTGTGTTTGTTAAATCTAGGTCTTCTTAATTTTTCACAACTTTAATTGATTGCTAATAATGTATTCCAACATTTTTTAAAGTAGAGCGTTTGACTGTCTCCACTGCTTTAGCAGACCAGAATGTTGCATCCTTCCTGCTTATATATTTTAGATTATCCAAAAAATCAGCATCCAAACCAACATTTAATATTGACTAAAGCATAAATTTTGAATTTTTATCAGTTCGGATATGGGAGTGTCTACTGTAATTCAATTTTAAACACAACGCTTGAACATTATTTTTCTGAGAAAAAAACTAATCGGTGAAGTGCGAGTATTACTCTCGCACAGAGGGTTCCGTACAACAAATATATTAAGGGATCTCAGGACTATTAAAGCTTCAAAATTTTCAAAATTTTAATTTTTTTAGATGTTAAACTTCTATTTAATCTCAAAAGATTTTGGCATGATTGTTTCCGAGAAATTCCCATTAGAACAGAAGTTATGACTATTAGAATTATACCCGCTCAATAGCTAAAGCGGCGTTTCCGAAAGTTTGAAGCCATTCTTCTACAAATGACGTTTTTGGGTATAACGCGCGGGATATCTCAAAAACTTCTGAATATTTTTTCATGAAATTTTCAAAATATATGTTTCATGTTAGTCTGTATAAACTGAACCTAGAATTTCATTTTAATTGTTCAAAAAAAAAAAAAAATAAATAAATAAAATAAATAATAAAATAAATAAAAAAAATAAATAATATATATATATATATATATTTTCTAGGTTGTTATACTGTTGAAATTTCTAAAATTTTGTATTAGCTAAATACAACTTTGCATTAAAAATATAAAAATGTTTAAATACAAATTTATTTAGGTTCTGAGTAATTATTACAATCTGAAGTATAAGTAGGCACCAAAATTTTCATTCCAGTTGCAAAATTTATTTTGTAATCTTGCGCGTAATCTGTTACGCCGGTTTTCTGCTCGTAAAATGTCTGGCAGTTTGGAGCCCCCCGTAAAGTCTAAATCTGCATCTTGCAATTTTTACTTTCTTCTATCTTTACAAGAAAAAAAGTATTGGATTCGTGAAAATTTTCGACGGATTTACACGATTTAGGGGTCAGAGATAAAAAAAAAAAAACATGTTTTTAAAAAATGTCTGTCTGTGAGTCTGTGACTGTTTGTCTGTCCGTCCGTCTGTCTGCCTGCTTGTATGTATGTATGTGACACAAATTTTGTGGGCGATCTATCTCAAGAACTAATGCACGGAATTTAATAAAAATTTATATTAGGTTAGTCCCTGATATAAATTGGTGCTGATTAGTTTTTTGGTCTAAATCGCTCAGCAGGTGGCGCTGCTATGCAGACTTTTTCACGATTTCCACAATAGCTCAATCTCCAGAACTATAACACAGATTTTCACCAAACGTCAGATTCAGTTTGTCTTTGACATGAATTGACGTTTTATACATTTTGGTGTAAATCGCTCAACAGGTGGCGCTGCTATGCTACATTTTTTGCGACTTCTGCAATAGCTCTATCTCAAGAACTAATGCTTGGATTTTCAAAGAACTTCAGATTAAGGTATAACCTTGATATGAGTCAGTGCTGTTTATGTTTTGGTGCAAATCGCTCAACAGGTGGCGCTGCTATGCTGTATTTTTCAGAATTTCCTCTATAGCTTTATCTCAATAACTAATGCGCGAATTTTCACAAACTTCAAATCATATTTTCACAAACTTCAAATCATAGCAAACGCGGCAGCGTTAAGCTATAATATGATTAAGAAATAGAAAATGCAAACGACTTTCTTAAATTTCTGGCGAACCAGTTGACATACGACAATGATTTTTCTTTTGAAAGATAGAGCTCGACGAGACGAATAAACTGATAGCATTTAAAAAATTACCGTAGCTTTCAGTAGTTTTTTATTTAATCTTAAACGAAAAAATAAAGACACAAAATTCAACAAAGCGTAGCTAACGTTCCAGTGGGTGGATTAACTTCGTTTTTGTTTTATTTTGATCCTCTTGTTAAAACTTAGAATAGGTTTTTTTTTCATCTTTGTATGTTTGACGGTCGATGAGAAAATCGAAATTGTCTTTTATAATGTCCCCATAAAATTATAGAAATATCTCCTTTTCATTTTCTAATTTTCTAATTCAATAATTTATTTCGTGTTGCCACTCCCTAAAAAGCAGTACAATAATTAAAAAAAAAGGATAACACGTGTACTTTTGTTTTTATAAGTCAATAAAAATTGAAATTCAACTGACAGATTTTTGTATTTGTGAAATCGACGTCAACCTAAGCAGATAATGCATAATTATCATAAATATATATATAAACTTTCTTGATTAATATTTTGAACTGGAGTAATAGACACAATGGAGCACAAACGAGTTGATAGGAAAAAGAAAAACAGGGTAAATCCCAAGCTTCTGTTCAGGAGCTAAATGTAAGGTTTATTTTAATTATCATCGTAACATCCTGACTTACACAAGCGATAGTTATGCAGTAATATAAATACTTCACATACTAAGCATACCTTAAAAAATACCATTCCATCTATTTTTAATAAGGAAGAGATGTCATATACGCACCAGAGTACATAACTGGCGCGATAATGGCGTTATTTTGCCTGATACGGTAACTGAGCTATTGTTGTTTATTTATCAATTATTTTTTTTATTTACTTTTATTTTATTTTTTAAAATTATATAAATTGTTTTGTTCTATAGTTATTAATAATTAAACTTTTCATTATTTATTGTTATTTCCTTTTTAAAATAATAGAAAGTAATTTAAAAATAGATATGTAACTGCTATTCGAAAACGAGGTTTTCGTCAAATTTGCGTCAGAAAAAAAAAACGCACCAAACCCGTTGTTTTATACGACATCTGTGCCTTAAATAATTAGGGTTTCGTTTAACTTTAGGTACTTTTGCTTGAGATATTGTCGAAAATGTACAGCAAAAATATATGGTACTACTTGATTATCCCGTCGACCAATTTCGCCAAACTATTCGCCAAATGATACAAACTGACATAATTTTTATTTTAAGTAACGGAAGAATAAATAAATTAGTAAAACATTGGCACAGATGTCATATTCGCCCCATATTGGCGCGATTTTTTTCTGACGCCAATGTCATATACGCAACGGGTACGTAACTGGCGCCAAAGTGTCGTTATTTTGCTTGATGTTGTAACCCGGATTATGTTGTTTATGCTGTTGATGTTTTCGCCAAATTGGCAACCGAAAAAAATCGGGCGAATATGACATCTGTGCCAAAACATTAATAAAAATACTAATAAAAACTTGGGCGCAGATGTCATATACGCTCAATATTGGCGCGATTTTTTTCTGACGCCAATTTTCGAAAACATCAACAGCATAAACAACAATATCCGGGTTACCATATCAAGCAAAATAGCGATACTTTGGCGTCAGTTAAGTACCTGTTGCGTATATGACATTGGCGTCAGAAACAAATTGCGCCAATATGGGGCGTATATGACATCTGTGCCAACCTCCTTAATATATCACCTGTATCCGGGTTACCATATCAAGCAAAATAACGACATTCTGACGCCAGTTAAGTACCCGGTGCGTATACGACATTGGCGTCAAAAAAATCGCGCCAATATGCAGCGTATATGACACCTTTGCCAAAACTTGAATTAAAAATCACTTGATGAAGTAACAAACCTGTGTATCGAGTTAAATGTCAAATGAATGTAACATTTACTACCATCCATTATTGTCATTTAATCTTATAGTTTGGCGATAATTTTTTTGTCGACAAATCAAGTTGTACCAAGTATGGTACAGATATCATATACGCACCACGTTGGCGCGATATTTTTTCTGACGCTAATTTGGCGAAAACCTCGTTTTCGAATACCAGTTTCATATATATTTTTAAAAAGGGATTAACAATAAAATTTAAAAAGTTTAATTAATAACAATAGAACAAAACAATTTATATAATTTAAAAAAAGAAAATAAAAGTAAATAAACAATTTATTAATAAATAAACAACAACATTCGGGTTACCATATCAAGCAAAATAAGAAAACTTTGGCGCCAGTTAAGTACCCCGGTGCGTATATGGCATTGGCGTCAGAAAAAAATCGCGTCAACGTGAAGCGTATATGACATCTGTGGCGGTTCAAGTACACTTCGGAACGTTACTTTGAAATCGATGAGTTTCATCGCCAAAATCGCCAAGATGCATAATAATCATCGCCATTGAATATATAAATAATGCCATATTTGCAAACTTATAGGTCAAAATATAAGAGGAACCTCGGTTCACGACCGCTTCTGTTTATAACCAGTTCGGTTTATGTCCAACTTCGGTGATCAAAATTTGACTCGTTTGGCGTGCAATATCTCGGTTCCCGACCAAGGCTGCCGAATAGTTCAGTTGGCAACCCTCACATAACTCTTGTTATTAGTCAAATTTTGAGTAAGGTGTGCATATCAGAGTGCTTTGTGTACCTTTATTGCTGTAAAAAAATTAACTTTTTGTTTTACTTTTACTCAGGTTTGCGCTAATTTTAGCTCTCATTATGGCTTCTAAGAATGAAAAAGTGCTTAGTGATAGCAGTAGTAAGAAGCTTAAGCGAATTACTGTTCAATAAAAGAAATTGTAGCAAAACATGAGAACGATGTTAGTATAACCGGTCTAACTAAACAATACGATGTGGCTTAAACCTTCGATTTCCACGATAATCTACAATATATGTTACGCTATCGTATGTGTCACAGAAATCGCGATTATTTGATAATTGTTTAATGGCAACGCTCGAATGAAACGCATCTCATTGGTTATAAAACAGCATTTAATGCATCACCATACCTATAAGAAGAGTTACCATATACGGGACCCTGTTCTGTTGCAAAATACCGCTAAGTTTGTCACCAACTTGGTGATATATCGCCAAATTCCTATAGACTTCCATTGTAAACTAATAGGGTTTACTTGTTTAGAGAGAATCAACAAACTAAGATATTTTAATGCAACAAAAACTAACATCAGTTTAAGGAATTATATTAGTTATATTTAAGGGAGCCCAAGTAAATTAAATTATGAATAAAAATAACGTGAATTTGATTGAAAAACCTGGAACCTCTTAAAACAATGTGCATAACTTGGTTAAATAGTGCATTATTGTGCGAAATAAGAAAAAAAGTATTGGGAATATTTAAAGCAACTCAAGTTTATTTATATTCAATATATAATTATCAAAAAATTAAATGACTAGTATTAAAAAATGCTCTGACGAGCACCAAAAAAGGCTAATATGTTTAAGTATGAAAAAGGGTTTGACAAGTGCTTCTAATAGAGCATGAAAAAGGACAAGGAGTCCCTTCTTGGCTGCAGCTCACTGTCAATGCCAACTTTGACAAAATCATATTTGCGCTTTTTTTATATAAAAAAAATCAGCCACAGTTACGATAAAAATGTGTAGTGTAAAGACACAACCAGTAAAGACGCAGCCTGATTAAACATGAATGTAAGGCGACATAGTACCAAAAACCTTAGTTCCTACAGCGTATTACACTCATGTAGGGCCACCAAGCACGCCCGCAATGTAGAACTGTACAGAAAACTGATTTGTAGTGCAGTGCAGACTGTTGCAGCACTATGCACAGGAACAATTCCACATGTGCACGCATAACATTATATTTATTAATTCATTGATTGTTGAAATTAAAAGCAAGTGGCTGTGGCTGTACAATGTACTATGCAGTACAGCAATGCATGTAAATTATAAACGAACATTAGACGCATACACCTTTAATACGGAAGTACAAAAGCACAGTGTGAATGTGCGCTGAGGTTAAAAAATCAAAAGCATAATAGGAATGTACAGTGTAGTACAATTTATAGAGAAATAATGGTACACAGTGCACTGTACAAAGTTGCATTGCAGACGCATGCGCAGTACAACAGTGCAGTTAACATGTAAAGCGCGACGGAAAGTTTTACTAAAGTACCGCGAATTTATTTTATATGGAAAAAGCGCAAATATGATTTTTTCAAAGTTGGCATTGACAGTGAACTGCAGCCAAGAAGGGACCCCTTGTCCTTTTTCATGCTCTATTAGAAGCACTTGTCAAACCCTTTTTCATACTTAAACATATTAGCCTTTTTTGGTGCTCGTCTTTGATATGGAGGGGTGCTAAATTGATGTAATTTCTTGTACTATTAAAATGACTTAATTGACGTGATTTATATAGAAGAAAGTTTTGTGATAGCCACAACATACTAGTTTAAATATTTGAAATGAAAGAACATACTTATATCTTTTATCCCAATTAAAATTGCGTCTTAAAATCATGTACATTTTAAGATATTAAATGTTGAAAATTGTCTCTTTTTTTTTTAATTTTTTCCAATTTTAAGAGTCTGGAGACCCCTTAATTAGTAACTGTAATATTACAAACTAGTATGTTATGGCCATCACAAAATTTTCTTCTATATAAATCACGTCAATTAAATAATTTAAATTGTACAAGACATTACATCAATTTAACACCAATTCATATCAAAGTATATCTGAATTTGAAGTTTGATGAAAATTTGTGCATTAGTTCTTGACGTAGAGCTATAGCGCGAATGCTGAAAAATGTAGCATAGCAGCACCACCTGTTGAGCGATTTACACCAAAACATAAGCAGCACAAATTAATATCAGGCTATACCTGAATCTGAAGTTTGATGAAAATTCGTGCATTAGTTATTGAGGTAGAGCTATAGTGGAAAGTCTGAAAAATGCAGCATAGCAGCGCCACCTGTTTAGCGATTTGCACCAAAACATAAACAGCACTGACTCATATCAAGGTTATACCTGAATCTGAAGTTCTTTGAAAATCCAATCATTAGTTCTTGACATAGAGCTATTGCGAAAATCGCAAAAAAACCCTGCATAACAGCGCCACCTGGCGAGAGATTTACAACAAAATGTATAAAATGTCAATTCATGTCAAGGACTAACTGATTCTGAAATTCGATGAAAATCCGTGCATTAGTTCTGGAGATTGAGCTATTGCGGAAATCAGAAAAAATGCTGCATAGCAGCGCCACCTGTTGAGCGATTTACACTAAAAACTAATCAGGACCATTTTATATCAAGGTCTAACTGAATCTGAAGTTTTGTGAAATTCCGTGCATTAGTTCTTGAGATAGAGCGCCCACAAAATTTTTGCCGCATACAGACTCACAGAGTGACAGACAGACTCAGAGACAGACATTTTCTAAAAAACATTAAATCGTGTTCAGAACATTCTAAAACGTATAAATCCGTCGAAAACCGGAAGTCGAAAATTTTCACGAATCCAATACTTTCTTTTTGTAGCGATAGAAGAAAACAAAAATCGTTGTTAAAAGAATAATAAGTTGTTACCTAGGCTTTAAAAGTCGATGGCGCAGAGAGTACGCCGCCCGTGTCTTTATATACCGGGTGTCCAAAAAAGGACTGACTGATTTTAAAATTCAATAACTCGGAAGAGGTGACAGATATTAAAAAAATTCTTGCAGGAGGGTTGTGCATGAGGTCAAAAGTTTTTTACAGTGATTTTCGATTTTAGTTCGAATTAAAAACAATAGATGGCGCTGCGATCAATAGACGCTAAATTCAGGCTCGATTTTTGGTCCTTTCCGCAATGAAGAAGAGATCGGCCAAAAAATCGAGCCTGTATTTAACGCCTATTGCTTACAGCGCCATCTATTGTTTGTAATTCGAACTAAAATCGAAAATCAATGTAAAAAAAAAAAAAAACTTTTGACCTTATGCATAACCCTCCTGCAAGAATTTTTTAAATATCTGCCACCGTTTGCAAATTATTGAATTTTAAAATCAGTCAGTCCTTTTTAGGACACCCGGTATGTCCAAACGTCTTTAAAGGTTAATAGCTCGACTAACTACCGACAGTTTTTTTTTCGAAAATTATTATCAACAATCCTTTTATACTTCTATGACGATAGATACCTCGACCGCCTCTCAACACTCTTGCTGAGCGCCCGCAAAGTGAAATTTGTGCGTAACGAAAAAATGCGATTTTCTCCAAAACCATGTGACCTACGGCAGTCGCTATAATTTTTTTTGTAAGGTTTACATAAACTTCTACTACTCCTGATTTTTCCATAATTTTAGTTTCTGTAGATTCGGAAATAAAGGGGGCGGGGGTAGGGACATATTTTTACATTACATTTTCGGCGATATCTCTGATAATATAATTTCTAAAATTAAAACAAATGTATTTTTGAGTTCAGGGTTACGAGAGCTTTCACACTATACCCAACACGATATAAAAAAAGTAGATTTTTATTTTCAAGTAACTCAATTAGACCCCCCCCCCCCTACATTTTTCCTAAATACATTTGTGAATGGTTAATGATCTATAAAAAATGTGGGTCAATAGCCTTTATTACTTCTGTCAAATTTGAACTTTCGCCGTTTCATAATTTACGAGGGACAGACGGATAGACAGACAAACGAGTGATCTTATAATGGTTTCGTTTTAAGGGGACCAGGTAAGCGAAATTTGGGGAAAAAATCGATTTTTACTTTTTTATATCATTAAATAGTTTAAACTTTTATCTTTCCAACGATGTGTCACACATGTTTATATATTAAAAAAAGAAGTGTTGGAATTATACATTCTTTCTAAGAGTACTTCACAGCTTAATGGCCATTTAAATCTTTAACTGACTTTTTCTCAAAACTTGGATTTTTCATATTTGTGTTCCTTTTTTAGGGTTCCGTACTTAAAAAGTAAAAACGGAACCATTATAGGATCACTCTTGTGTCTGCCCGTCTGTCTGTCTGCCTGTCTGTCACAGCCATTTTACTCATAAACTATGGAACGTGGAAAGTTTAAATTCGGGGAAGTAATAAAGACTGTTGACCCACATATTTTTAGATTATTAAACATTTATAAATATATTTAGTAAAAATGTATAGTGGCAAATTCAGTTGCTTGAAAAAAATTTTTTTTTCTTTGTATATCGTGTGGGGTATCGTGTGAAAGCTTTCGTAACGCTGAATTCAAAAATATATTTCTTTTAAATTTAGGTATTACATTTTCAAACATATAGTCGAAAATGTAGCGCAAAAATGTGTTCCCCCCCATCTAATTCCGAATCTACTGAAGCTAAAATTATGAAAAAATTAGAAGGAGTAGACGTTAATTTAAACCTTGCAGGATAATTATAGTGATTACCCTAGGTCACATAGTTTTTGAGAAAATCGCATTTTTCCGTTACACACAATTTTCGATTTACGGGCATTCAGCAAAACTGTTGAGCAGCCCTGGAGGTACCTATCGTAGCAAAAGTATAAAAGCATTGTTGATCATGATTTTCGAAAAAAAATCGTTAGTAATTAGCCGAGATATAAACCCTTAAAGATATGGACGGTTTGGACACACATAATGACAGGGGTGACGTACTCTATGTACCATTGGCTTTTAAAGCCTAGATAACAACTTTTAATGATATATGTGTGTAATGCAATGGCCAGTAACAGTATAAAAGCAATAAACGTCAAATTGTTAAAAACAGACTAATTCAAGGGGTCTCAGGACTCTTAAAGCTTCAAAAATTTTTTATTTTAATTTTTTTAGTTGTTAATCGTCCATCTGTTCTGAACATTTTAATATAATTGTTTCCTTCAAATTCTCATTAGAACAGAATTTATGGCTTTTAGACTTATACCCGCTCAATAGCTTAAGCGGCCTTTTCGAAACTTTTAAGTCATTTTTCTCCAATTGACTTTTTTTGGCATAACGCTCACGATATCTCAAAAACTTTTGAATATTTTTTCACGAAATTTTCAAAACATACGTTTTATATTAATCTGTATAAACTGAATCTAAAATTTCCTTTTTATTGTTCAAAAAAATATTTTTTAAGTAATTATATTGTTCAAATTTTCAAAATTTTCTATTAGCTAAATACAACTTTGTATTAAAAATATAAAAATGCTTTGAATACAAAGTTATTTAGCTTCGGGGTAATTATTATAATCTGAAGTATAAGTAGGCGCCAAAATTTTTATTCTAGTTACAATATTTATTTTCTAATCGTGCGCGTAAGCTGTTATACCAATATTCATCTTATCAATTGTCTGACTGTTTGGAGCACCCTGTAAATGCTAATTCTTCATCTTGCAAATTTTTAAATACATAAAATGAAAGAACGTATTTATATCTTTCGTCTAAAAAAATTGTGTTTTAAAATCATATACATTTTAAGCTATTAAATGTTGAATATGGTCTCTTTTTTTTTTCATTTTTTCCAATTTTTGAGATCCCTGAGACCCCTTAATTAGAATGAATTACATAAATACTATGGGATTCATGACAATTTGCATTGAATGGCTCTTTCAATACGCCTCGAGTGGCTTTAAAAGTTAATTAAAAAGCTATTTGGGAAACGCGGCAAGGACCAAGGCGGCGTTGCAATTTTGTGACCTCCTTTCGAAGCGCGCTTAGCACAATGCCAAATGGGAACTTTGAACGAATGTATTGTTTTAGCTACACTTTAGAAAGAAAGGTTATTACTATGATGAATTAAGTTTTATGAAATGACAAATGAAGTTTAAATATGCATTTCTTTTATTGTCAGTACCGAATTAAGTTCATTATAAAGAGATTAAAATAATATTAAACTAGTCGGATGTGTCAATCCCAAAACTTTCTTCTATCTCATACATGTCAATACTTCCTCATAAATGCAGCACAGCAGTGCCACCGGTTAGGCGATTTATGCCAAAATCTAATCAGGGACAACTTTCATGAACTTCTAATTGAATTTGAAGTTTGGTGAAAATTCGTGCATTAGTTTTTGAGATAGAGCTATTACGGAAATCGTGAAAAGTTCTGAGTTACAGTGGAACCTCTTGGGCAATTTACACCAAAAACTTATCAGGATCAGTTCATATCAGGGACTAACTGAATCTAAAGTTTGATGAAAATTCATGCATTAGTTCTTGAGATACAGCTATTGCGGAAATCGGGAAAATTGCAGCATAGTAGAGCTACCTGTTGGGCGATTTATACCAAAAAGTAATCAGCACCAATTTATATCACGGACTAAATCAATCTAAAGTTTTATTAAATTCCGTTCAATAGTTCTTAAGACAGAGCGCCCACAATATTTGCGTCACACACAGATAGACAGACTCACAGACAGACATTTTGTAAAAACATGTTTTTCATTACCTCTATACCCTAAAAAGTATACATCCGTCGAAAACCGGTATTCGAAAATTTTCACGAATCCAATACTTTTTTCTTGTAAAGATAGAAGAAAGTAAAAATGAGTTATACAGATTAGCTGTATTTGAAATTTTTTAGGTTCCATGTATCTTTGAACTTTCATGGTATATCCATTTACATTTTTCTAGTATATACTGTTATACCCAACATTACTTTGCATAATTTTTTACAAAGTGTTAATATTCTTTTAGCAACGGGTTTTTTTAAATAATGCAATTACTAATTCATATATTTATTGTACGGAACCCTCTGTACGCGAGTAATACTCGCACTTGACCGTTTATTTCAATATCTATTAAACTTAAGAACTCAATTTTTTAAAAATACTTTTATTACGTTATATTGTATACTTTAACACAGGGATTTAATGATTTGTTGAGAATTATTTATTTTAGGCAGTGAAGTCTTACCAAAAATGCTAATTTAAAAATGCCTTTCAATAAATAATTAATAATTAATTTTCAGGTTCAGTTAGAAAGAAAATGGCCAGTTAAAATACGTAAAGCCTGTTACTCAAACTACTCTAAAAATTCTAGACCTCTATACTTCACCATTTCTGAGAAAAAATTACATAAAGTTGGTGTATTTAAACATGGCGGAGATAGAGCTTACCCGGTTCCCTTAACAATTTCCAACAAAGTTGAAAAGTGTTTATGCATTCGGTTTGTCTGTCCGTCTGTTCACGCTCTAACTCCCGTAAATATATTCGGATTTTCAAGCAATTGATAATCCATATATAGGGTCACCTAACCGTATTTGGTATTGCATATGAGTATGTGGGATTAATATTTCATTTACAGGGCTACCCAAAAAAATTCCATTACATTATGGTATATGGGGGAAAATCGTTTGCAGAGTATTTTAATGACATTACGCTGTTTCAAATGTATGGAAACTGATACAAATCACTGAATTTCACGACAGAATAGGGTATTCATAGCATTTGTCGTTCATTTACAGGGACACATAAAAAAATCGGTTACAATACTGTCTTTGAGTAATAATTGCTGAAGTGCGTTTTCAATTTCGGCTGGCGCTTTTAAATTTAACTGTTTCAATCATATACAGTGCTGCTCAAAGTATTCGGATAATTTTACGATTGTAAATGGGAACAGCTTAAATGTGTTAATTTTTCAAATGTGTTATGTGTTTCCATATGGTTGAATTAGACATAATATTTTAACTTATTAAACTATGAAGTTTTGTTACATTATTCTGAATGTATTGGGAAGTGTTTCATAATCTATGCTTGACGCATGATTTTTCTTTCTTGTTACTTTTTAAGTACAGAACCCAAAAACATGTGATATACATTATTCAAGTGGAACTCCCTTATTATGTTTATTAAAACATCGTTTACCTTGACGTTCTTCGAAAATCGTGCTAAATTACCGCCCACCCCTACCTTTTATAAAAAAGCAAAACAAAAGGCGGACATAATGCTTTACTAAAGTACTCCTTAATTAAATCAGATACTCAACATTAATACGTTTCCGAGGGAATAAATAACTCACGAATAATAAATGCTTGGGATTTAAATACTGCTTCATAACTGTCTTATTTAAGTAAAGATAAATGTACGCGGCTAACAAATAATTAGTATCGAATTAATTAAAGCGTTTATTTATGTAATAGCGAGTTATTTCCATGAACTGTTTAAAGCGTAAGGTAATTGCAGAAAATTTGATAGGTAAATTATTTAATCATATTTTCCATAATAATCTAAACTATCTGTATTTAGTATGATTTTATGATTCGCTAAATACCTGTAAATTGATGTTTCATGTTTATTTTTTGTACATGTATTTTGGTAACTAAGAACACTCAATGAATTATTTTAAATGGTTTCATTAATTATTTCATTTAATCATGAACTATAATTAGCCTGTGAAATTATATTTTATACTCGTTGCTTCAAACAAATTAATTTATTTTGTGTGATTTCTAAATAATGATTTTAAAATTTCGTGCTGTTGATTTTTTCTTATATGCACAAGAAGAAAGTGTTGGATTCGCGAAAATTAAAGCTTCAGATTTTTGAAGGATTTACAGAATTTGGGATATCCTGAACACCATTGATTGCTTTCTTAAAATATCTGTTGTCTGTCTGCTGTTTCTTACTTTGTGTGTTACACAAATATTTTGATCACTCTAACTCAAGATGCAGTTCATGAAATTTCATATTTAGTTAGGCCTTGACATCGATAAGTGATTCTTATATTTTGGTGTACATCGCTTAACAAGCGATGGTACACTATTCAATGATTTTCGCAATTTTTGTGTGTTCTCGGTATCCCTGGGATGGAATTGCACTAATATAATTGTAAGGTTCTCAATGTGAAATTTATGGCAATTAAATTTTGTTTTTTATTCCTAAACTGGGGTATCGCTATACTTATGCTTAGCTCATTAACCCTTTATCTACGGCATTATGATCTATTGCAATTTTTTTCATGTAATATTTTTTTTCAATTACTGAAATGAAAATTAAAGGATAAACATAAAATAAATATTCACCCGTGAGAAATTTAATTATTTAGAGGTAATTAATTAAAGTGGTATTTTAAAGTACTATCAGTACACTATGACTAAAATATTGTAGCAGTAAATCCACACGGTATTTCAACTGGAACCAGAAAATATTTTCGATTTAATAAGTATGTGAAATATAGACTTTTTCTTATTTACAAACAAATCGTTTGGAAAATTCCGGTACCAATCATTTAATTCAACACTTTAAAAATGAAAATGCTTTGTTCCTGAAAGGGTTAAAAAAACTATTCTTTTCTTTTAAGGTTTCAATCTTGTTAGCAGTCCTTTAGTTATGCTACGTCAATATTCCAGGGGCAACATGTTCTCTCGCATCTCCATATATGCAATATATGAATTTACATATGCCATTTCTAGCATAGCAAAAACGAGCCGGTGCCACAAGTTTTTTGATTTCCTATAAAAAATAACAATGAAACAGAAAAGAAATACCAGAGAAATCTTTACTACACTGCATTTTAGTAATTACATTTTAAAGCAGATGGAAACGATGGATAACTACACAGACGAAAAGTAAACAAGAAGTTTTTCTCCAACACCCAGTGTACTGACGGTACTTATAAGTACTACCGAGTAATTCAACTGTTAAATCAAATACATACATCATTCACCTAAAATAGCTAGTCATATTGTATTCTAAGTTCATAATGAACACATAAAAAAAATATCCAACACTCATCTTATATCCTTTACTGTGATTGCAGCAATGAAAAGACGAGCGTGGCAATCTGTACAAAATGTCGGCACAAAACACATGGACTGCTTCAAAGATAGCCTCATTCCTCTCTAAAATAACAAATCTAGAACTACTCCTGCCATGTATTCGGATAAAGTGGAGTTAGAAGAGCGTTTTTTGCAAAGTACCATTAAGATATCAGTAATATTTACTAAGGTATGAAAGTTTAAAGTGAGTGTTACTTATAAGTACCGGCAGTAGATACAGGGCTAAAGCCGGTTGGCAAGAAAATTTGCCACGCAAGCCGAACAAAACTTTTAAATTTGAATATCAGTATTTTAGTTTAGAAATTTTCACATTATCTAATCTCAAATTTTGAGCGATTAAATAATTCAGAATTACAATGGGGAAAAACTGGTGTTGAAGAATTAAAAGAAGTGTAAAAGAAGCTCAAGTGGTGTTGATCTTGTCATTTGGTGCAGAAGCTCGTCTTAATGGGTTAAACAAAATTTTATAATCGTATCCACAGTCAATTGGTGCCTTTCAGATCGCGTTGTTTGCCATAAAATTAACTCCTCTGTGGAGACAATTGTTGCAATTAATTCTCCTATATCAGCAAGCTCATTGTTGCTAGAATCGCTCCTGTTTGACGGCAATCCAGGCCGTCGACCCTATTATGGAGTAATAACCCCATGAACATTATAACTGTATCTGAGTTTCTATTGTGTATCAATGCAGTCAATTTTATATTTGAAGTTATTAATTAAAATATATACAGTCGAAGTCGGTTTATACGAAAAGCAGGGAAATTATAAAAAGTATTAAGACTGTTCTCAACTGCTAGCAAGCGCAAAACGTTTACAAATTCATTTTTTAACGGAAATATATAGAATTGGAAGGCCTGACTATGGATGCGATTTGGAATCGAACTGTCTTTTTCATTTTTTGATAAATAAATTACTTATTTAGTTATAACCGATTTTGATCACGTGATAAGGACGTTTTTCACCCTTCCTTGAGTGGTTATTCTTCTTTCGCGAGGAATTCCGGTTCAAAACGCCCACTTTGACACTCTTTCCTGAAAGATCTATTGCGTTTGCAAAAAAAAAAAAAAAAAAAAACGAAAAAAAAAAAGAAACAGTTCGATTATAACCATACCTGCTGGTTTCATGCATTTCCGAACAAAATAAATTAAAACTCGTGTCATGAAATTGCCCGTTTGGATTTGAGAATAACCTTAACAGTTACTTGTAATACCCGTGAAGATAAAGAAAATCTGAAACACACACTCATACTTAAAATAATTGCTACTATTAATTGCTCTAGTTATTTCAATACTAAAATTAATACCATAAAAGTAATAGGTCTTACCTTTGTGAGTGTTATAACCCTTTAAGGGGACCGGAAAGCAAAATTCCACTAAAAAATCGATTTTTACTTTTTTATATCATTAAATAGTTTAAACTTTTATCTTTCCAACGATATGTCACACATGGTTATAAACATATATATAAAAAACACACATATATATATAAATAAGTGTTGAAATTATTCATGCTTTTTAAGACTACTTCACAGATTAACGGTTATTTAAATCTTTAATTGACTTATTTTCAAAATTTGGATATTTCATGTTTATGTTCCTTTTTTTTTTCAATATCTATTAAACTTAAGAACTCAGATTTTTTTTAATACTTATATTACGTTATATTGTATACTTTAACATAGGGATTTAATGATTTGTTGAGAATTATTTATTTTAGGCAGTGGAATCTTACCAAAAATGCTCATTTAAAAATGACTTTCAATAAATACTTAATTTTGAGTTTCACTTAGAAAGAAAATTGTCTGTTAAAATACGTAAATCATGTTATTCTAACTACTCTAAAAAATCTAGACCTCTATCTTTCACCATTTCTGAGAAAAAGGTGCATAAAGTTGGTGAATTTAACATGGCGGAGATAGGCCTTTCCCGGTCCTCTTAATGGATCTTATCTTTAAATAAAACCCCAAAACTAAAGCCTCTAATATTCCGGGATCCAGTGACATCGTAAGCCGCGTGATCTTGGAAATGAAATTTTTTTATTTAAATCGATAGTAAAAAGTCATACGAACAAAATGAGCTAGGTATGACTAGGTTTGACAAGCCAAAAATATGTTTAATTGAATTAACTATCATTAAAAAGCTATAATAATTTACCGTTATCGTGGACATTGATCACTCTTAAGGGGTCTCAGAACTCTTAAAGCTTCAAAATTTTCGAAATTTTAATTTTTTTAGATGTTAAACTGCTATCTTTTCTGAATATTTTGATATAATTATTTTTTTGAAATTCCCATTAGAACAGATGTTATGACTTTTAAAATTGCATCCGCGCAATTTCTGAAATTGCATTTCCGAAACTTTGAAGTCATTTTTCTCCAAATGGCATTTTTGGGCATAACGCGCAGGATATCTCAAATACTTCTGAATATTTTTCATGAAATGTTCAAAACATAGGTGTCATGTTAGTCTGTATAAACTAAACCTAAAATTTCAGTTTTATTATTAAAAAAAATAGTATTTTTTAAAGCTGATTATATTGTTGACATTTTCATGAGCTAAATACAACTTTGTATCAAAAATATCAAAATGCTTTAAATACAAATTTATTTAGGTTCAGGGTAATTATTACAAGCTAAAGTAGGCACCAAAATTTCATTCTAGTTGCAATATTTATTTTGTAATCCTGCGCGCAAGTTGTTACACCACTTTTCTGCTCGTCAAATGTTTGGAATTTTGGAGTTATTATAAATATTAATTCTGCATCTTGCAATTTTTTAAATGCATGAACTGAAAGAACATACCTATATCTTTAATTCAAATTAAAATTGAGTTTTTAAATCATATACATTTTAAGACATTAAATGATGAAAGTGGTCCTTGTTTTTCATTTTTTCTAATTTTGAGAGTCCCGAGACCCCTTAAAGCATTTTATAGAAAATTTTGTGCTCTTTCAGAAAAACTTGGTATGGCAGCCTTTTTTTAGAACATGCCGAAATTCGCGGAGCAGGCGGCCGCGCGTCTGTCAAACGTCCTTATACAACTTTGTCGGCATTTGACCAGCATCCAGACGCGAAATAAAGTTTCCACCAGTAAAAATTCAAAGCAAAATAAAGGAGAAATTTTAACACCGACTGTCACCTTATAGGTGTGACAAACTTTTCCGGTAGAATGAAGTTTGTCGTACCAAGTTTTTCTAAAAGAGCACAAAATTTTCTATGCAAATACTCTAGGTTCGCAAGGGCGGCGAACCTATGGCACGCGGGAGATTATTTTCGGCACGTCATAGACTCATGTTCAAAATTAAGATAATGCAGAGTTCCCGTGCAAAGCAAGATAATGAACAAAATGGAACTTTTGATACAGTCAATTTTCAAATTTTGTGAAGAAAATACACACAAAACCATTACAATTGTTTCCTGCTAAACAGCTGATTTGTTAAGAATGGAACTTCTGTTAACTTATGTGCAATATTTTTCCCTGATAGACTTTATTTTAGGAATTATGTGTAAATAGTTTTCATTTCGTAAATTCAGATGTGAAAATTATTAAATTAATATATATTGTGTAATATCTCTATACTTCTAGAAAGTTATGATGCAGTTAAATAATTTTACAAAAAAAAAAAAAAAAAAAAAAAAAAAAAAAAGTCAATCGGAATTTTTTTTTTAAATGTCAGTTGCCACGTTTCACACCCCAGCATTTCATATAATGAAAATGCACTATTTTGAATTTAGACTTGCCGAGTTTTTCTAGATGAGGTTGCTTGTCGTTGTCATATAGATTGAATAAACTGAAATGCAACTTTATAAATCCCAATATATCTCAATATTGAGTAAAAAATTATATTGAGAGAATTAGGAGATTATCGAGAAATAACGACCATAAGCGAAAACTCCGATGGTGAAATGGAAGTTGGAATTTCGAATTCAATTCCATAGTAAGAAGGGGTTTTTTTTTTAAAGAAAACATTTTGATATATTTTTTCTGAAAGTTATTTTTATTTTTATTTTTATTTTTATTTTTATTTATTTATGTATTTTATTTATTTATTTTATTTTATTTTTTATTTTTTTTTGGAGGGGGGGGGGGATAGGCGTGAAAAGTATGAAAAACTCAAGTAGAAACCTGTTGTCATGTGTCTCCAATCCAGCTGGCATTCTCATAAGGAAAAAATGGAATACGAAGCTGATCTGAATTATTTGGCATCTAAGACGTAACAAGAGATGTGGGATTTTGTAAAATAGTTAAGTATGTTACAAAATGTTACTTATATATTTTTAATCCTAAAATGAGTATTTTAATTAATTTTGCTGCTTTGATCCACTAAATTTGTTGGCACGCACGTGATCATTTAAAATATTTTTTGGAAAAAATTGGCACGCGGATGCGAAAAGGTTCGCCGACCCTGCTCTAGAGTGATCAATATCCGCGATAACGGTAAACATTATAGCTTTATAATAATAATTAATTAAATTAATGGAAAAACGCGGTCTGTTTCCGTTCAGCTTCTTCTCATAATATGCATCACCACTCACCTCATCTTCTCACTTCTCATCACCACTAAATATGCATATTTTTTCATGAAATTTTAGAAAGATCTCGGATACAATTATATTTATAACGATTAAAATTTCAGAGAATTCAGACGCTGAGAACTTTTTTCTTTTATTTTTATTTATCTTTTTCTAAGCCAGAAAAAATATTTTTTCTGCATCTAGATAACCATATTTTTTTGCGAAATTTTTAGATGGGCTGCAAAACATTATTTTTATAACCGATAAAAAATTCAAAAGTTTCGGATGAAAAGAACCATTTTTTTCAATATCAAACGACACTATATGAAAAAAAGCAACAAGAAAATGTCTTCTTACATGCGCTTTTAACACTAAATATCAGTATTTTTTTGCGAATATTTCATTTAAAAATATAAATTTATGCAAAAACGGGTTAAAGATATAAAATCATACAGATTTGAGGTTTATTTAACATTATTATCACGGGCCTGGGTGACGTCGATGGGGTCAGCTAGTAGTAAATAAAAATAAAGATTTTAATATTGCAAATTTTATGCTTTTAAATAGCCTTATAATATATTCACATTTAAAAAATAATTAGTAAAATATTTTATTATATTCCTTGTTTATTTAATCATCAATTACTATCTATTCTCAAGAAATAAATAAACGTTTATTCAAACATCGTTTACCTTGATATCTTTTTTTAAAAGCATATTAAATTATTAAAAAACTTTTTGGCGTATACAATGCAATACTCAGAGCACATGATAATTAAATCAGATGTGGAACATCAATCTGTTTCTGAGGGAATAACTTGCGTGTAATGACTTCTTAAGATTTAAATGTTGTTTCCTAAGCGTCTGATAAAACAGCCTTATAAAATATTTACGGTTAACAAATAATTGCAGTCGAACCTCTATTCAACGAAGTCGCTAAATCCCGGAAAAAAGTTCGTTATATGGAAAATTCGTTAAATAGGGATTCACCTTTTAAATTACTTTAAACTACATAAAACAGATTTTAAATTCATAAACACTAAATACTTTTAATAAAAGTAATTAATCACATTTTTTAAAATAAATTATATCGATTTGTTTTATTTATTTTACCCACCAATATCCATCATCAATTCATTTTTTATATGTGTTTAAATCTTTGAAATCTGTAAGGAAAACAAAACATTGTCCGGGAATACACTGTATTTTCTGTTTAAAGTAAATAGTTTTACATTAAAGTTAACGAATTTTAATGACCTTATCGTATTTATTATTATTATAACAAATAATTTTAACCATACATTAACATATGCGTCCTTAAATTTAGTTTCTGAAAAACTTTGTTAATTTTGTCTGAGTTTTTTTCTTTTAAAATGTTTTTTCTCTCATAATACGTCTCGCATCTTTGCAATGCACCAAAACCTCCTTCATGCGTATTTTATTCTAACTATAATCCGCGTCGGATTATTTCAAATGATTTTAGCATTTCATCATACGAAGTTTGTTAATTCCTGCATCATGATCATTTCCATTATCATCATATTCGCCTTCATCGCAATTCATTGCTGTATTGTTTTTATTTTTCACACTGTCGAAAATATCCAATTCGGATAGTGTTTCCGAGGTCTCACTTTCAGAATTAAGTGAAATACAAGCATCAATCAGCCACATCATGATTAATTTCTTCTTTTTTACCCGACTGAAAAGAAGGGTTATGTGTTTCACGCGTATCTGTGTATGTGGATTTCTTTATACCCTCGAAACATCCCAACGGCTGGATGGATTTTAATAAATGAGGTCTTTATCATTTCGTCTTAACGGCCCGATGGTTATAGGCTAGGTTTTGTTCTTATAAATTCAAAATGGCGGTAGGGACGAAAAAAATATTTACACACCCTATTCAGTGGCATATCATTGGATAGGTCTTTCAAAATGAAGACGATGTTTCATTGACTATTTTACAGTCAGAAGCTCCGTTAAAATATTATACGATTTGGAAGTTGTGTATGTAGGATCTCTAGCTTTACTGCAACTCTAACCATCATAGACATCTATAGACCTCATCAAAACAGTGTTTATAGATAGGAACTAACAATTAAACACAACTTAAAAGTTATCAATACAAGTAAATAAAAAAAAAAATAGGTAAGTAATATAAACAAGTAACATAAAAAAAATATCAATCCCTACTTAGGCGAATAAGAGAATTTTTTTTTCTACCATTCTTCTTTCCTCTTGAATGGCGCTTAAAATGCCTTTATTAAGAAGAGGCCTCTCTCGGTCTTAAAGTACCTTGATCAAGAAGAGGGCTCTCTCGATTATTGAATATTAATTAATTTAATTTAATTAATGAATTAATATTTGAAAAAAACTGGATTAACATCAAGTGTCATCCACTGCAAGTTAAAAAAAATTTATTTGAGCTTGATTGGATGAATAATAAGTATTTTATTAACGATTGAAAATTTGAACAAGATATATATATAGCGAGAGTGTGAGCTAATAGTAGGAATTGAAAAAAAAAATAGTTTCACATTGATGAGAAATAATTAATTAGTTCGCTTTTTACGCAGTCGGGTTTTTTGATTTTTCAAATTTAATTGTTTATTCTCATCAGTATCCACATTTTTTTAAGTTACTCTAAGGGATTATCATCTTCGTCCTCCGTACTTACCGAATCCTCATTGATGGCAAAGAAGGTGCCTGGTAAAACCAGTTCAAGGTCATTGAACGTCATAAAATGTGTTTAAAGAAAGAATAAGTTTGAAATGTCCAGAAATATTTTGAGAAATGGGGAGAAAAAAAAATTAGATGACAAGAAAAAGTTCGTTAAATAGAGAATGCACTTCGCTATTTGGAGATTATTTTACGAAGAAATTCGCAAAATTCTCTTGGTTCCAAAAAAAAGTTCGCAAAATAGATGAATTCGCAAAATGGAGGTTCGTTAAATAGAGGTCCGACTGTAGTACAGAATTTATTATACCCCGTATTTATTTAATCATCAATTATCTATTCTCTAGTAATTAATAAAAACAAAAACGTTAGTTCAAAAAAATTCTATGGCTTTGTTATTTAAATTACGTAAATTAAACACCTTTAGAAATTTAAGGGGTCTCAAGACTCTTAAAATTGCAAACTATGAAAAAAAGAGGCCATTTTCAACATTTAATATCGTAAAATGTATATGATTTTAAAACACAATTTTTATTGGGATGAATGATTAAAAAATGGCAATATGCAGAATTAGCATTTATAGGGGGCTCCAAACTGTTAAACATTTGATGAGCAGAAAATTAGTATAACAGCTTATGCGCAGGATTATAAAATAAATTTTGCCATTAGAATGAAATTTTTTGTGCTTAATTATAATTCACATTATAATAATTACCCTGAACATAAATACATTTGTATTTAAAGCATTTTTATATTTT
The DNA here is from genome assembly GCA_963932465.1 of Maratus speciosus. Taxonomy (NCBI): domain Eukaryota; kingdom Metazoa; phylum Arthropoda; class Arachnida; order Araneae; family Salticidae; genus Maratus; species Maratus speciosus. The sequence continues at coordinate 248,058,825 of OZ010799.1, forward strand.
TAATACAAAGTTGTATTTAGCTAATACAAAATTTTGATAATTTCAATAGTATAATCTCCTAAAAAAATATTTCTTTCTAACAATAAAAAGAAAATTTTAGGTACAGTTTACACAGAATAACATGAAACATCCGTTTTGAAAATTTCATGATAAAATATTCAGAAGTTTTTGAGATATCGTGCGCGTTATACCCAAAACCGTCATTTGGAGAAAAATGACTTCAAAGTTTCGGAAACGCTGCTTCAGCTATTGAGCGGGCATAATTCTAAAAATCATAACGTCTATATTTAAAATGAAAATCAAATTTCAAATTAATTGCCAATAAAATTTCCATGAATGAATATAGTCATAACCACTGTTCTATGGGAATTTCAAGGAAAAAATTATATCAAAACGTTCAGAAAAGATAGGAGTTTACCATCTAAAAAAAAATTAATATTTCGAAAATTTTGAAGCCTTAAGAGTCCTGAGACCCCTTACAACGTTTTTCACAAAATTCAAGCAAAATTTTAGTCTTAAGAACTGCATTTCCTCAGCATTTATTGAGACAAAACATACGAAGTTGAAAATTATTCCAAACTTATTTTCGTAGCACGTTTATTCAAACATAGTTTACCTCGATATTCCTTTTCAAAAAGCATATTAAACTATTGAAAAAAATTTGGCTTATACAATGCAATACTCAGAACACATCATAATTAAATCAGATTTGGAACATCGATCTGTTTCTGAGGGAATAACTTTCTTGAGATAGAGTCTCTAGGGTTTAATCGTTGTTTTCTAACCTTTTAACACTTAATATCAACATTGTTTCGCGAATTTTTCATCTAAAAATATAAATTCATACAAAATCGGGTTAAAGATATAAAATCATACAAATCTGAGGTTTATATAAGGCTATATCACGGTCCTGGGCGACGTCGGGCGGGTCAGCTAATAATAAATAAAAATAAAGACTTTAACGTTGCAAATTTTATGCTTTTAAATAGCCTTATGAAATATTCACGGTTATAGCAAATAATTAGTACAGAATTTATTATATTCCTTTTGTTTTTAATCCCCAATTATCTATTCTCTAGTAATAAATAAAAATAAAAACATTAGTTCAAAACATTCTATGGCTTTGTCATTTAAATTACGTAAATAAACGCCTTTAGAAATATAAAGCGTATTCACCAAATTTAAGTAAGATTTTAGCCTTAAGAACCGCATTCCCTCATCCTTCATTGAGAGAAAAACACACGAAGCTGAAATTTATTCCAGATTTATTTTCGCATCGCGTTTATTCAAACATATCCCTTTTCTAAAAGCATATTAAATTATTCAAAAAATTCTTTGCGTATACAATGCAATACTTACATGGAACATCAATCTGTTTCTGAGGGAATAACTTGCTTGAGATAGAGTCTTTAAGGCTTAATCATTGCTACCTAACCTTTTACACTAAATATCAATATTGTTTCGCGAATTTTTCATAAATATAAATTCATACAAAATTGGGTTAAAGATATAAAAATATACAAATTTGAGGTTTATTTATGGCTATTATCAAAGGCCTGGGCGACGTCGGGCGGGTCAGCTTGTAATAAATAAAAATAAAGATGCATAAAACATATAAAAATAAAGATAAAAGAAAGATAAATTGCAAATTTTATGTTTTTAAATAGCCTTATAAAATATTCACGTTTAAAAAATAATTAATACAGAATTTATCATATTCCTTGTTTATTTAATCACCAATATATATTCTCTAGTAATGAATAAAATAAAAACATTACTTAAAAAATATTGTATGGCGTTGCTATTTAAATTAGGTAAATAGGTGCCTTTAGAAATATAAAACGCATTCATAAAATTTAAGCAAGATAAGCCTTAAGAACTGCATTCCCTTATCGTTTATCGAGAGAAAAACATCCGAAGTTGAAAATTATTCCAGACTTATTTTCGCAGCGCGTTTATTCTAACATCGCTTACCTCGATATCCGTTTTCTAAAAGCATATTAAATTATTCAAAAAATTCTTGGCGTGTACAATGCAATACTCAGAGAACATGATAATTAAATCAGATGTGGAACATCAATCTGTTTCTGGGGGAATAACTTGCTTGAGATAGAGTCTTTAGAGTTTAATCCTTTATCTACTGAATTATGAATTCATGAAAATATTATCTTCTAAAGTATTTTTCGTGAATTGTCTAAATTACATTAGAAGATTTACATAATCATTTAATAAATTTTAGAAGGATTTTAGAAGGATTGAAGGATTTAGAAGGATTAATTAAATTTGAATTTATGGGGATTTCGTGCAGTATTTATAACCCCACTCAAATCTTGTATTTTAAATATTTTTCTTAGTATTTTGTAGAATTAGGAAATGTACAAATAGAATGTTCTTACAATAGAAATATAGAAATATTTCCGAATTGAGAATCCCCCCAACGCCAAGAATGCTGAAAAGATGCAAAGGCAAAAGAAATCATCCTTTTAAAAATATTTTTGTTTTGTGTAACCCATAATGCTTTTGGAACAAGATAATGTCATGTATCTATAACTCATTCTGAACTGTATTACAACTAATTGATGTATTAGATGAATTTTATAACAAGTTATTTTAATGGTACTTATAAGTACCATCAGTAGATAAAGGGTTAATCGTTGCTTCTTAACCTTTTACACTAAATACCAATATTGTTTCGCGAATTTGTCATCTAAAAATATATATTCATACAAAATCGGGTTAAAGATATTAAATCATATCAATTTCAGGTTAATTTAAAGCAATTATCACGGGCCTGTGCGACGTCGGGCGGGTCAGCCAGTAATAAATAAAAATAAAGATATATAAGGTATATAAAAGTAAAGATATGTAAGATATATAAGATATATAAAAGTAAAGATATATATAAGATATATAACAATAAAAATAACAATAAAGATGATATTGGAAATTTTATGGTTTTAAATAGCCTTATAAAATATTCACGATTAAAAAATAATCAGTACAGAATTTATTATATGATTTATTTAATCAAGAATTATCTATTCTCCAGTAATAAATAAAAACAAAAACATTAGTTAAAATAATTCTATGTTTTTGTTATTTAAATTATGTAAATATAGAAATATACAACATATTCACAAAATTTAAGCAAGATTTTAGCCATAAGAAATGCATTTCCTCATCATTTATAAAGAGAAAAACATAGAAAGCTGAAAAATATTCCAGACTTATTTTCATAGCGCGTTTATTCAAACATCGTTTACCTCGATATCCCTTTTCTAAAAGCGTATTAAATTATTAAAAAAACTCTTGGCGTGTACAATGCAATACTCAGAGCACATGATAATTAAATCAGATGTGGAACATCAATCTGTTTCTGAGGGAATAACTGGCTTAAGATAGAGTCTTTAGAGTTTAATCACTGTTTCCTAACCGTCTGATTAAATATGCTTATAAAATATGTATGGTTAACAAATAATTAATGGCGAGTTTATTAAAATCTTTATTTATTTAATCACTAATTATATGTATCTATTCCCCTTAGAGCATGTGGTACTTATAAGAATCTTTTGACGAGTGAATTATTTAATTATCAGTCTGTATTTTGTACGTTTCTTTGCTAGGAATAAATAGCTTAATTTAATTATTCCTATTATGTAATTTTTATAAATTAATAATTAATTATTTATTATATAATTAATTTAATTATTCTTAATCTTAAAAGTTTAGGGATAAATAGATTAATTAATGCGAACATATAAGAAATGTGTTTGTTCAGAAACTAATTCGCAAACAAATACTAGATAATGTGTTTGAGAAGTGTTTTGATGTCTCCTTTTTGTTTTTGCCATGTCGTTTGTGAAAAAATTTGCAGCTCGTGTTTGAAGAAATTGAAATTTGTAAACCATTTTAGAGAACCACTACTTTGATAGGAGCAAAAATTTTATTTTAAATTTTTTTTTCACTTGAAGTAGTTTTTAAACAAACGAAAATTTTATTTATCAGTTGAAAATCGATTTTGAAAGCAAAACTGTGATTTTGGAGTTTTAGGAAGAAGAGTGCGCTCTAGTGATTAAACAATAATGAAAATTTAAGTTTCTTTTTTCAGAACAGCGTTTTAAAAATCAATGTATTTAAGATACTGAAAGATATTTAATTTTTAAATTTTTTTCAATATGAAATGAAAAGAAATCTAATAAAAAAAATGAAAAATCTGAGGGTCACGTTCATTAGGTTTTATCTTTGTCTAGCCCGAACCAAATTAGAAGACTTCTGCTTGTGATAGATTCCCTTCTCATCGCCAACGGACACACACACAAATAGAGAAAAACATCTTTCTTTTGTTAAAATAGACTTAAATTATTTATTTCTATACAGAAATCTTACATGTAAAGTGTGTTGGTGCTTTTTTTTTTTTTTTTTTTTTTTTTTTTTACTATACATACGCCAATAAAATTAACGATCAAGGCTGGTTGGTTGGTTGATTGGTTGTATGGGGTTTAATGACGCAAAATCCCATTAGGGACATGCATTAACGAGCAAGGAAAAAAACATTTGTAAATAAAATTAATATTAGAAAAAAATAAAGGAATAAATGAAAGGTAAGTGTAAAAAATAAAAGCTAAATGTGTCTATTGAAATACGTTTGTTAGAAAATAATGATGAAGGATATGAATGATAACCTTTTCTAGTACATCAGTAATACCTTTGAGTAGCCAAAATTTAAGCAAGAATAATTACAGATAACAGTGCGTATAAGATATAGGAAAGAGAATTCTCAGGATAGATTGGATTACTGCAATGCTTCGATGTAGATAAGATTAATTCTTTAGGGAAAGTTTCTCTTATTATTAAAAAATCTTCTTTAACAAGTCAAATTTTCACATGCGGAACTTAAGGAAATCCTACAAACGTGTTCTATGCTCAAGAATATTTATTGAAAATCTAGTTATTGTAATAAATGTAGTGCATTAATTGTATTGTTTCTAAAAATATATTTACTATTTACATTGATTCCATTAACAAAACGAAGAGTTTGCTTAAAATATTTAATATTAATTAAAAAATATATAAACCATAAGAGTTATTTATTAATATTAAAGGTAATAAAATAATAGTTTGAAAGTAAAAATGAGATTAAAGAACAAGGAAGATAGTGATGAAAGATATTTGTGAATAAAATTAGAGAAGAATAAAAAAATAAATGAGAAAAATAAAAAGCAAAAGTAAAAGTAAGGCAAATAAAAGTGATGAAACAGGAAAGTGATGAAAGTATAAAAAGAAAAAAAAAGTAATGAAAATAAAACAAAAGTAAATATTTCCGAAAAAACTTAATAGTACAGAAAAAGAAATAAAGGGAAGTGTAAAAACTAAAAACTAAATGTGTGTATTGAAATACGTTTGATAGAAAATAATGATGAAGGATGTGAATGATAATCTTTACTAGTACATCAGTGATAGTTTTGAATAGTCAACATTTAAGCAAGAATAACTACAGATAAAAGTGCGTATAAGATATAGGAAAGAGAATTCTCAGAATAGATTGGATTACCGAAATACTTCGATGTATATAAGATTAATTGTTTAGGGAAAGTTTCTCTTTTTGTAGAAAAATCTTCTTTAATGAATGAAATTTTCTAGTGCAGAACTTAAGGAAATCCTACAAACGTGTTCTATGCTCAAGAATATTTATTGAAAATATAGTTAATGTAATAAATGTAGTGCATTAATTGTTTCTAAAAATATATTTACAATTTATATTAATTTCATTAACAAAACGAAGAGTTTGCTTAAAATATTTAACATTAATTAAACAAATATACAAACTATAAGGGTTATTTATTAATATTAAAGTTAATAAAATAATAGTTTGAAAGTAAAAATAAGATTAAAGAGCAAGGAAAATATTGATAAAAAATATTTGTGAATAAAATTAGAGGAAAATAAAAAATAAATGGGAGAAATAAAATGTAAAAGTAAGGCAAGTAAAAGTGATGAAAAATGAAAGTACTGAAGGTATGAAAATTAAAGAAAAAATGAAAGTATGAAAAGGAAAAATAAAAGTAATGAAAATAAAAGCAAAAGTAAATGTGGAAAATATATGTTTCCGCAAAAACTTAATAGTAGAGAAGAAAAAAAGGTAAGTGTAAAAAATAAAAACTAAATGTTTCTGTTGTAATACGTTTGATAGAAAATGATGATGAAGGATATGAATGGTAATCTTCTCTAGTACATCATCAATACCTTTGAGTAGCCAAAAATGAAGCAAGAATAATTACAGATAACAGTGCATCTAAGATGTAGGAAAGAGAATTCTCAGAATAGATTGGATTACAGAAATACTTCGATGTATATAAGATTAATTCTTTACTGAAAGTTTCTCTCATTGTTGAAAAATCTTCTTTAGCGAATTAAATTTTCTAGTGCCGAACTTAAGGAAATCCTACTAACTTGTTCTATACTCAAGTATATTTATTGAAAATCCAGTTAATGTTATAAATGTAGTGCATTAATTGTATTGTTTCTAAAAATATATTCAATATTTACATTTATTTCCTTAACAAAATGAAGAGTTTACTTAAAATATTTAAGATTAATAAATATATATATAATATAAACTATAAGAGTTATTTATTAATATTAAAATTAATAAAATAACTGTTTGAAATTACAACTGCTTCGTTCCATACCAAGAACGTTTATTAGAATTTCAATTAAGGCAATACTATTTTAGCTGTATTATTATAAAACATTTATTTATCACGTTATTTTATAAAACATACACTTTGAAAAAAAATTGTTAACATTAATGGAAAATAGTAAAAAAATGGACTATAAATTAACGTTAAAATTAATTAACAAAATTTTTGTTTGAAAGTGAAAACTTCATTATTTTATTTAAATATGAAATCCTAGTAATTCGATCTAAGAATATTTATGGAAAATTCATTTAGTAATTAGCTAATAAATATAATACATTATCTGAATTGTAATAAAAAATATATTGCATGTATTACGTAATTTTATAAAAAAAAAGAATATTTTGATTTAAAACATCTAATATTAAATAAGAAATATGCAAATGTAATGAATTGCAAATTAATAATAAAATAACCTAAGAAATTTAATTTAGAAGTAAAAGCGTCATTATTTTAATTAAATATATATTTATTTAGCATTTATTTATGTATAATTTAAACTGTTTAATTGCATGCAGGAATCTCTTTTTAAGATATAGCAACAGGCAATATATATATTTCGTTTAAACTATTTATTCAGGATTTCTGAATTGTTTTCGCATCGTCAATCATAATTTAATTAATCTCAGACTATTAATTGATGAAAGCGTATTTTTTTAATAACTATTACACTCTTTACCTTTATTTTATTTTACGCAGTATCCCCTGTTTAAGATAGTTTTCTAAGATAGTTAATTATATGAGTGTAGGAGAAAAACAACTAAATATTGTCTTTCATGGGGAAGTGTGTGTGTGTGTGAGAGAGGAGGGGGATGCAGAGCCTCCTGACAATTTCCCTTCTGTTAGCGCTTTATTTTTGTAAGCGAGCTGTGTATCCTCTTTGAAAATTCAAAGGAGTATGGCAGCAGTATTTCAGACAAAAATTTTCGATTTATTATTTAAATAGCAGAATTGTAATGGCCTTATTTAGTCATAGAATTTGTAATGATTTTATGCGATTAAATAAGAGATAAATTCTATTAAAAAATTGTTCCACTAAAACTATATGCATCCTGATTTTATGTAACTTGGAAATAATAAATTATGCTATTTTTTTCAAACTCATTAGTGAAAAATAAATACAGTGTAACTTCAAAAATCCGGCATCAAAACTATCTTTTTCCCTTCCTTTTTATTTTAGACTTTTAAGTTATGGTAGAAGAAAATAGAAATTGTTTATGAATTAAAAGCTTTAAGATCGAAAGTAAAATGCAAAAAAGTAATATTTGACATTTTTTACATTTGTCAGAGGCGATTATTTTCTGAACAAATTTTCCGGGAGCTGCACTGTTGCTCAGCAATGGCGTGGAGACTTGTACACAAGTTCTTTGGAGCCTCTTTTCTGACGCTGTGCTAAATAGAAGTGTCGATAACGATAGTAACAGCTCCGAAGACGAAGACAACAAGCAGAACAAGAACAACAAGCAGAAGAAAAGATGTCACTAGAAAAATGCATAAATTTAACTTGAGAATTAATAGCTACTTTAGAAAACAAGACTGTATTTTCAAAACAGATCCGTACTAGAAATTTCGTAATATATATATATATATATATAAACTTGTTAAAAAGCTGTAAAAAAATTGAAGCAAACAAACTTGGCATCGATGTTTCCGAAATTACACGAGAAGAAATAGTTTCAATCTTTATTAGATTTTTCTTTTTTGTAACATAGAAAATATCAATTAATTTAAGTTTATTTTTATATTTAATTTTCTCTTTTTCTTACATAATTATCACTTAATAATGAAATAAATAATGGCTAAAGGCACCATTAAGAATATAGTACTACTTTTGACATTCCTTCAAAAATCCGGCATAGCCTCGGTCCCGAGGATGCCGGATTTTTGAAATTATGTTGTATAACTAATTGAATCTCAAAATACAGGAAGTGGCAAAGGACCTCTCCTTTCCCCTTCCCTGCAAGCGGCCATAAGATGAAAGGGAAGAGAAAGAAAGAATCAAATGAACATAAATCAGATGTTGTCGTCTCCAGTTATTGCAACGATATAGTCATTGTTCATTTTTATATCCTTCTTTGCTACTTTTGGGATATGAAGATGCGATATATCTACATTTTCTACCTTTTTAACATTCATAAATCGTTTCCTTCGTGGGGAAGAAAAACGTGCACGAAATGTTTTATTGGAAATATTAAGATTTCTGTAAAATATGAAGAGATATCATTATGGCTATGGAAGTGATACCCTGGCTTTCTTTTAATAAATTAAGATGCGATATATGTGCATTCTACGGTCCTTTATCACTCTTAATGTGTTTCTTGTAAAGAAATGAACAAGCGTTTTTATAAAACTATATATAAAAATCCTTTGAAAGCATCAAAGTAATTTAATATTTTCTTAAAAATACATTTAAAAGACAAAAAAATACCTTTATTTACTCAGATTCGACATGTTTCATTGCTCTGACAATAACATTCTCAAGAATGAAAATAATGCAAATATTTTCGCAAAAAAATTTAAATTGAAAACTGGAAACAAAAACCAGGCGAACTCAAGCATAATGAAATGAACAGCAATATTAACTAGTTGGATGTGCCAATCCCAAAACTTTCTTCTATCTTATACATCTTAATATTTCAATAAACGGTCAAGTGCGAGCATTACTCGCGCACAGAGGGTTCCGTAGAATAAATATATGAATTTGTAATGGCATTATATATATATATATATATAAACGTTGCTAAAAGAATACCAAGACTTTGTAAAAAACTATACAACGTAGGGTTGGGTATAACTGTATATATTAGAAAAGTGTAAATGAATATAACATGAAAGTTGAAAGAGATATGGAATCTAAATAATATCAAATATGGCTATTCGTATAACTCTTTTTTTAATATTATCCTAATCTGTTTATGATGAACTTAATTCGGTACTGACAATAAAAGCAGTGCATAGTTAAACTTCATTTGGCATTTCATGAAACTAAATTCAGCGTAGTAATAACATTTATTTCTACAGTGTAGCTAAAACAAAACCTTTGTTCAAAGTTTAAATTTGGCATTGTGCTAAGCGCGCTTCGAATTCAGGTGTCAAAGTTGCAATGCCGCCATGGTCAGTGCCGCGTTTTTCCAGATATGTGTTTAATTAATTTTTAAAGTCACTCGAGGCGTATTGACAGATACAATCAATGCAAACTATCGCGAATCCCACAGTATTTATGCGATTCATTCTAATTAAATATTTCGAGGATGATGCCCTTAAAAAACGGACACCTAATTTTAATTCCAAAACAGACAAACGGCACCAAGAATATTTAATTAAAATTTTCCTTTTATCATGTACGTGAAAATAAGCAAGTTCGCATTTTCTAATAAATTCGTTTATAAATTCTGGTGTCAGTTCATTATTTCATAAGTTTATAAATAGAATTACTCCGTGCGGAAAGGATTAAGTGGTCGCAGGACACTTAAAGCTTCAAAATTTAAGAAATTTTAATTTTTTTAGATGTTAAACTCCTATCTTTTCTGAATATTTTGATATAATATTTCCCTTGAAATTCCCATTAGAACAGAAGTTTTGGCTTTTAGAATTATACCCGCTCAATAGCTGAAGCGGCGTTTCCGAAACTTTAAAGTCATTATTTTCCAAATGGCGTTTTTTTGGGCATAACGCGCAGGATACCTCAAAAACTTCTGAATATTTTTTCATGAAATTTTCAAAACATATATTTCATGTTAGTCTGTATAAACTGAACCTAAAATTTCCTTTTTATTGTTCAAAAAAAAAAAAAAAAAAAAAAAAAAAAAAAACATTTTTTTAGGTGATTTTACTGTTGAAATTTTCAAACTTTTGTATTAGCTAAATGCAACATTGCATTAAAAATATAAAACTGCTTTAAATACAAATTCATTTAAGTTCAGGGAAATTATTACAATCTGAAGTATAAGTAAGCACCAAAATTTTCATTCTAGTTGCAATATTTATTTTGTAATCCTGCGTGTAAACTGTTATGCCAATTTTTTGTTCGACAAATGTCTAACAGTTTCGAGCCCCCTATAAATACTAATTCTGTATCTTGCAACTTTTTAAATACATGAAACGAAAGAACATACTTATATCTTTCATCCCAATTAAAATTGTGTTTTAAAAATCATATACATTTTAAGACATTAAATGTTGAAAATAGTCTTTTTTTCATTTTTTCCAGTTTTTAGAGTCCCGAGACCCCTTAAATTAGTATGTTTTTAACAGTTTGACGTTTATTGCTTTTATACTGTTACTGGACATTACATTACACATATATATATTTAAAAGTTGTTAACTAGGCATAGAGTACGCCGCCCCTGTCCTCGTGTATGTCCAAACTGACCGTGCCTTTAAGGGTTAATATATTGGCTAATTACCGATGCTTTTTTTCGAAAATCATTATCACAATGCTTTTATTCCTCTGCAACGATAGGTATATTTAGCAATGCTCAACAATTTTTCTGAATGCCCCTAAATCGAAATTTGAGTATAACAGAAAAATGCTAATTACTCAAAAACTATGTGACCTAGGGTAATCGCTATAATTTTCCGGCAAGGTTTATATTAACGTCTACTACCACTAATTTTTTCATAATTTTAGTTTCTGTAGATTCGGAATTAGATGGGGGGGGGGGGACATATTTTTGCGCTACATTTTCAACAATATCTTTGAAATTATAATACCTAAAATTAAAAGGAATATATTAGGTAGCTTTCATTACAGAAAGCTACCTATTGCAGCCGTTCGGAGGAAAGCGGTTTCAAAAAATTTTGGTATATTTTCATCGATCATGACCCCCAGACCCCGAATCCACCCTCCGTTCAAAATTGATATATATATACACACACACACACACACACACACACATATATATATATATATATATATATATATATCTGACCTTTGTCATACTGTAACTCTCGTATTTATGAATCGATATGGATGTAATTCGGTGTGTACATAGTACATACCAATGTCTCGACCGAGTTCGTTGGCCAGCTTCATCCGCCATTTTGTTTCAAAATGGCGGCCATTTAAAAAGTTTTAAAAAATTTAAAATTTGAAATGTGGTACCAAAATTTTGAAAATGGAAAAATATTTTTTTCTTATGTATTTGACCTTTATACAAAGACTCCGGAGCAGTTTTTGTTTCGTCTATATCTTAAAAAGTGGCTGAGTTATAGCATTTTGAATTTCTAGCATGGCTGACAATTTGAAACGTCCTGAATTTTGTCACGCGATAAAAGGCGTATTTATGAACCGATTTGGATGTAACTTCGTTTATACATAGTACATACCAATGTCTCGACCGAGTTCGTTGGCCAGCTTCATCCGCCATCTTGTTTAGAAATGGCGGCCATTTAAATTTTTAAGAAAAATTTAAATTTGAAATGTGGTACCAAAACACTGAAAATTGAAAAAATATTTTTTTCTTATGTGTTTGACCTTGATAAAAAGATTTGGGAGCAGTTTTTGTTTCGTCTATATCTTAAAAAATGGCTGAGTTATAGCATTTTGAATTTCTAGCGTGGCTGACATTTTGAAACGTCCTGATTTTTGTCACGTGATAACAGGTGTATTTATGAACCAATTTGGATGTACCTTGGCGTGTACATAGTACATACAAATATTTTGACCGAGTTCGTTGGCCAGCTTCATCCGCCGTCTAGTTTCAAAATGGCGGCCATTTAAAAAAATTAAAAAAAAAATAAAATTTAAAATGAGATACCAAAAAGTTATAAAATGAAAAATATTTTTTTTGTATGTGTTTTACTTTAATACAAAGATTCCGGAACAGGTTTTGTTTCGTCTATATCTAAAAAAATGGCTGAGTTATATCATTTTGAATTTCTATTGTAGCTGACATTTTAAAACGACCTGATTTTTGTCACGCGATAACAGGCGTATTTATGAACCGATTTGGATGTAACTTGGTCTGTCTCTGTACATAGTACATACCAATGTCTCGACCGAGTTCGTTGGCCAGCTTTATTAGCCATCTTGTTTCAAAAGGGTTGCCATTTAAAAAAAAATAATTTAAGGTATTAAAAAATTGGAAAATGAAAAAGATTTTTTTTATGTGTTTCGCCTTGATACAAAGATTCTGGAGCAGTTTTTGTTTCTGAAAATTTGTTCTTTTGTTTATATCTTAAAAAATGGTTGAATTATAGCACTTTGAATTTCTAGCATGGGTAACACTTTGAAACGATCTTGTATTTGTCACGCGTTAACAAATGTATTCGCCTATTTCGATGTAAGAAGGCATGTGGATAGTATACATCAATATCTCGACCAAGTTCGCTGGCCAGCTTCATCAGTCATCTTGGTTCAAAATGGCGGCCATCAAATTAAAAAAAAATTATATTTAAAGTGAGGTGCAAAAAAATCAGAAATTGAAAAATGTTTCTTTCTTAAGTATTTGACCTTGATATAAGGATTCAGGAGCATTTTTTGTTTGTCTTTATCTTAAAAAATGGCTCAGATATAGCAGTTTCAATTTCTAATGTGGGTGACATTTTGAAAAATCTGATTTTTTGCCTGCGACAGCACTCGTATATATCAACCGATTCAGATGTGAGAGAGCATGTGCACAGCAATTACTAAGGTCTCGACCAAGTTCACTGGTTAGCCTCATCCACCATGTTGTCTTAAAATGGCAGGCATTTTAAGAAATCGCCGAATTTGGCAGCCAAATATAAGTTACCTTAAATAAAAGCAGCATGGATAAAGCTGACTAATTTTGCGAAATTCTCATTCATAATGATTTAGTATTGATAAAAATTAGTATTGAATCTCCTATATTCGGTTTCCACTAAATTGAGCTTCGTGTGTTTGAATAATATAAGTTGGCTCTTTTAAAATAAGGAATATGAAAGCTACCTCTTCCTCCCGGCACTGGCCGGAAGGACTTTTTTTGAGTTCAGCGTTACAAAAGCTTTCGCAGGATACCCCACATGATATAAAAAGAAAAGATTTTTTTTTCGCGTAGCATAATTAGCCCCTTTACTTTTTTACTAAATATATTTATGAATGTTTATTAATCTGAAAATATGTGGGTAAATGGTCTTTATTACTTCCCCGAATTCGAACTTTCCACGTTCCATAGTTTACGAGTAAAATGGCTGTGACAGAGAGACAGACGTACAGACACAGGAGTGATCTTATAATGGTTCCGTTTTTACTTTTTAAGTACGGAACCCTAAAAAGTAGTTACACATGTTAATACTTCAATATTATTAGTTCAATACTATGCCAACTTTCATTTTCTTCATAAATTTCTGCTTCAGTCAATTAAATGGACTAAAAACGAGTTAATCTATATCATGATATTTGTTAAAACCAATAGTTATTCCTTATTCTGTTGTTATCAGCTGTTTGCGAATAACGGACTTAGTAGGAAGCGAGTTCCCGCCGCTGCACGAGCCGCCGATGGACAATAGAACTACGAAAAATCGAGAAAAGTGTACAAAAATCGCTATCACACAGCCCCTTTACCGCGCAATATTTTCGAATTCAAGTATGACCTGTTGGCCATATCCAAAATTATGCACAAAAAATTTGGTTCAATTTTATGCATAATTTTATGCACTTTTCGATGGTACAATAAAGAAAATGGCACAAACATCGCTATTAGAGCTCTCCCCTTCCGACAGATTTTTTTCAAATTCAGGGAGGACTTGCTTGCCATAGCAAGAAACATACGCAAAAAATTTGGTTCAATTCTATGCATAACTTCATACACTTATTGATGGTACAATAATGAAAATGGCGCAGACATCGCAATTATAGCACCCCCTTCTGTCGGATTTTTTTCAAGTTCAGGGAGGACCTACCGACCATAGCCTTACGCATACACAAAAAATTTGGTTCAATTCTATGCATAATTTTATACAGTTTTCGATGGTACAATAAGGAAAATGGCACAGACATCGCTATTACAGCGCCCCCTTCCGGCAGATTTTTTTCAAATTCATGGAGAACTTGCTTGCCACAGACAGAAACATGCGCAAAAAATTTGGTTGAATTACATGCATAACTTCATACACTTTTCGATGGTACAATAATGAAAATCGTACAGACATCGCAATTATAGCGCCCCCTTTAGGCGGAATTTTTCTAAATTCAGGGAGGACCTTCGTGCTATGACCAAAAACAAACACAAAAAATTTGGGTTCAATTCTATGCATAACTTAATACACTTTTCGATGGTACAACATTCAAAATGGCACAAAAATCGCTATTACAGTGCTCCCTACCGGCGATTTTTTTCAAAATTAAGGAAGGACCTGCTTGCCATAGCCAAGAACCCAAACACATTTTTTGGTTAAATTTTATGCATAACTTCATACACTTTTCGATGGCACAATATTCAAAATCGCACAAAAATCGCTATTACAGCGCCCCCTACCGGCGAATTTTTTCCAAATTCATGAAGAACCTGCTTGCTATAGCCAAATACTTGAAAAAAAATTGGATCAATTCTATGAATAACTTCATGCACTTTTTGATGGTACAATGGCGACAGACAGACACACGGACAGACGGACACACGGACGGACACGCGGACAGACAGACATTTTCTATAAACATGTGTTTTGGGATCTCTGACCCCTAAAACGTGTAAATCCGTCGAAAACCGGAAGTCGAAAAAAATTTCGATTATAATACTTTCTTCTATTGAAGATAGAAGAAAGTAAAAATAGATATTTGTGAAAGTGAATTATTTTATATTATTCATTTTACCGGGTGTCCTAAAAAGGACTAACTGATTTTAAAATTCAATAACTTGCAAACGGTGACAGATATTTAAAAAATTCTTGCAGGAGGTTATGCATGAGGTCAAAAGTTTTTTTACAGTGATTTTCGATTTTAGTTCGTATTACAAACAATAGATGGCGCTGCGATCAATAGACGCTAAATTCAGGCTCGTTTTTTGGTACTTCGGGACCAACTCAATACATTTTTATCTCCTTTTTCTGCATGGAAGAAGAGAAAGGCCAAGAAATCGAACCTGTATTTAGCGCCTATTGCTTACAGCACCATCTAGTTTTTGTAATTCGAACTAAAATCGAAAATCACTGTAAAAAAACTTTTGACCTTATGCATAACCCTCCTGCAAGAATTTTTAAAATATCTGTCACCGTTTGCAAGTTATTCAATTTTAAAATCAGTCAGTCCTTTTTAGGACACCCGGTATATAGGAATGACAAACAGAAAGCTTAAAACTAGGAACAAAGAACACATTTCAGACATCAAATACAACAAGAAAACTAGAGCTTTAGCTAGACTATACAAGGTGTCTACTCTCAACGGTATCCAATGTCTAATTCCTAATCCGTTAGTCATAGACATACAGTTGCAATTACAAAAAATGTTTTAAATAAGCTAAAGAAGTATTTTGAAAGCGTTTTAGGTCAATCAAAACATTTCTTAAAAACAACAACAACAACAACAACAACAACAACAAAAAAAGAAATTACATTTTTTTTTTACGGTCCCCCGGTCCTATAAAGTTAAATTTAGTTAAATTTTCCTGTTACACTGAGAAGTAAGACAAAAAGTTCCGTTATTCTACAATTAAAATTGACCGAGTAATTCCTGTTTAAAAAAGAAGCATATTTTTTACTGAAAATTAGGTGTCATTCACAAATTTAGCAGAAATATAACTTCGTCAGATATATTAAAAAAGTGGTTGAGAGTAAAATTAACATTGCACTATAAATTTGAAATCTTTATCATTTTGACATATTGATGCAAAATATACAATTTGTAATAAACATATAAGAAGAAAAAAAAAACAGAATTTTTGTTAAATAAAATGATGAAAATTAACAACCTCGATTCTTTACAAAATGATACATATTTTCAAATGTCATTAGATTACACTAGCCTGCAAAAGTTGGGTTATGTCATGTTTCTTAGCTTTTGACAATTGATTCTTATGTTTTCTGCACCGCTGCTTCCGAAATTAATCTTTATTTTTTATCATCACGTAAAGATTTTTTGCAAATCGGAAATTTTAAAGTTAAAAACAGAAAAAATAGCGAAAATTTGATATTATAAAACAGATGTGAATGTAGTGTTTTTCACTTTTGATAATTTATTTTTATGTGCCTTTTACCGCTGAATCCGAAAATGGCCTTCATTTTTAACCATCACGTCAGGAGTTTTCGCAAATTGTAAATTTTAAAGATAAAAAGTTCAAAGTTAAAATTGAACCTCCTCCACGACCTCATCAGACCCCTCAGCTGTTTAGCTGTAAGAATCCCTGTATAAGTCAAAAAATGGAATAAATTATTAAATAATAATAATACTAATAAATACATCTGCTTTATAGTATCAGATTTTTGCTGTTTTAACTTTGACATTTGCGATTTGCAAAAAAATCTAACTTGATGGTTAAAAATAAAGGTCATATTCAGATTCAGTGCTAAAAAGTACATAAAATTCAATTATCAAAAGTTTAAAAATACAGCCATATCTATTTTATAGTATCCGATTTTTGTTATTTTTTAACTTTGACAATTTATGATTTGCGAAAAATCCTAACATGATGGTTAAAAATTAAAGTAATTTTCGGATTCAGTGCTAAAAAATACACAAAAGTTAAAAAACACAACCATCGCAGTCTTGTGTTATCTAATCTAAAACTTTTCCTTAATTTTTTTGGCGGTAATCTATTCGAAATTTTTTGTGTTATATCCTGTAAAACAAGTATAAATGGTAAACCGAAAATCATAATAATATTAGATTGTCATTGGGTTTACGTCAGTACGTAAAATTTAATCTCGATCGGATATTTGAAATTGAGTTAAAGTTCGAGTGCAAATTTTGAACTGTAAAAACATACATACAATATAAACACAATAAAAACATATAAAAGAACATAATTTTTGTTAAAAGAAATCATGAAACGAAACACTTTGAAATCCTTACAAAATAAAACATATGTTAAAATACAATATTTTAGCCAATCTGAAACTTAATAAAAGTTAACTCAATCGTAATACTTGTACGGTTTTTTTTTCAAAGCACAGATACAAATGAAATAAGATCTTCGAGCACTTTAAGCACTTGGTATATGACCCCTCAAAGCATGGAAGAACTCATTTGTGTTCAGATGCAGAAAAGTGGTCTAAGTCATGCATTTTTAAAGTTTCATATCTCGGTCAATTTTAGTGTTATATGAACAGGACTTTTTTTGTCTTACTTGTCAGTGTAATAGGAAAATTTTACTAAATATAAGTTATAGGACCGGGCGACCGCATAAAAATTTAAATTTCACAATTTTTTAAAAAATGTTTTTATTGATCCAAATCGCTTTTTAAATATTTCTTTACCCCATTTAAAACATTTTTGTAATTTGAACTATATGTCTATGACTAACGGTTTAGGAATTAGCCATTGGACACCGTTGAAAGTGAAGAACAAAGAACCTTTGCAGATTCATTTTAAAAATAGTAGAATAATTTATCCATCAAGATTTTATTTGCCATCCATTATCCGGGAATCAATAGAGCTCTTATTACGCAGTGAGAATATATGCAATGATTCAGATTCGATAGAGCTTACCGAAATTTAGAAAGAGAAGCCCTACAGAATAATGAAACAATAATATAAAATAATTCAGGTTTACAAATATCCATTTTTAATAGTGCAGTTAATTTTATTACGCTTGAGTTCGCGTAATTTTTGTTTGCCAGTTTACAATTTAAATTCTTTTGCGAAAATATCTGTATCATTTTAATTCTTGAGAATGTTGCCGTCACAGCAATGAAACATGTCAAATCTGAGTAAATAAAGGTACTTTTTGTCTTTTAAACGTATTTTTATCACTTTAAGTAAATATTAAATTAGTTTAAACGTTTTTATTACAATTAGGTCTTCTTTCTATGGAAAATGTTCCATACCAGCGTAAAAATTTCAATAACTAGAGAACAGGAATTTTGCTTTTTCAGAATTTAATGTCGCCCCCGACATTTCCATTACTTTATTTTCTTCTGGTGGACTGGTGGTTTCTATTATTATGAAACAGCCATTATAAATGAAGCGTTAGGTGAAGATGAAAGAGCAGTCGTAAAAAGTTAGAACTCTGATTTTCTGGTCAGAATGTAAAAAAAAAAAAAAAAAAAAAAAAAAAAAAAATGGGCCATAATTTTTTTTGAAAAAATAAAAAAAAAAATAAAAATTATGTCCATTCTATTATAATCATTCTATTATATTCATTATAATATTTTTTTTCCATTCTGACCAGAAAATCAGAGTTCTTTTTAAGGCTGCTCTTTCATCTTCCCCTAACGTTTCATTTATAATGGCTGTTTCATAATAATAGAAGCCACCAGTCCATCAGAAGGAAATAACTCAGTTAAGCGGGACTCAGATAATCGGAACTCTACTGTAGTGCAAAACATATTTCACTTTTAAGACTTAAAGCGCACGCTTTTATTTTATGTAATTTGACGTCATTTGAATTAATATAGATACTCAAAATTAAATATAGTTTATAATAGCTCCATGTTTTATCATAAATCATTCATTTATATTTTTCTCAAAATAGCTCGCATTTTAATTAATTTTTTTTCAATTATTATGAAAAAATGGCAACAAAAAGATATAATTGCTATTTTGTATTTTTCAACTATTTTTTCTTTACTTTCTACAGAAATGGAGTACTTGAGTTGCCAAAATGAGACAAATGTAGCTAAAAACTACAAAAAAATTAATATTTCAAAAATAAATGGAGATGCAGTTTTCAAACAAATTGTATTAAAAAGTACTCCATCCCCCCAACACGACGGTATAAACATTGAAAATGTGCGATGCTTAGAAGTTGTAAAAAATGCTGTAGAGTATTTAATTGCAGAATGAAACATCGGATTTTGTTTTACGGCTGGCTTATACAAGGTAATGTTATTTATTGGAGACAAAATAAGCTGGGAGAAAGAAATAGCATACCGGGGACTAAAAAAAAAATCTTAATATACATGGTTCCTAAAATGATTACTCTGATTTAAACTGCGTATAATTTTATTGCCTTTTATTTGCAAACATCGTATTTGGCACAGACACACAAAAGTTGATCAAGTTTTATTTAAGACACTCGATATGAGCTCTGCGAGTCACATGCAAATTGTTCAATTGTCTTCGACCCTATTTCGACTGTACCTGTTGCTAAAAACTTTTGCGTCAATATTTTATCAACTTCACATCTGGTGGTTGTTTTCCATAGCGAATTTGAAACTTCTGTTGCACCGTTTTAGGTAATTTCGTCTCAGCTAACCACACAACACGCTGTGTCTTTTCTTGTGTAGAAGCCATGTTTTCAGATTAAGTAGCAGCAGTGTCCCTAGTGACAAATCTTCATATTAATATCGAAAACCAGTAAAACTTGACGACTGATCCAACGCATCTGCAAAGAAAAATAGAAATCAATGAAATTGTTAAAGAGAAAGAACATTATGAAACCAGTGTAAACACTTTGGGACACACTGTACAGTCGTGGAAAAAAAAGTAAACACCCCTTAATAACTCTGCAAAAAAATATCATAGAAGAAAGTTACTGGTACCACACGATTGGTAATAAAGTCTACTTTTAAAAGATGTACATAAAATTTGCTTAGGGGGCCATCTACATATTAAAACAAACAATAACTTTGTTTTTCTCAGTAGCAGTACGCAATTCTGACAGAATAAATGAACTCTACACCCTTCAATTAGACTAATAACAAATTTTTAGGCAATTCGTACGATAAGTTTCTGAGAAATTAATTATTTTAAAATGAGCGCATTTTAGGGGCTGTATCCAAATTGAAGTTCGGTACTGGATTGTTAACCGAGAGAGCCCCCTTCTTGATCAAGGCATATTAAGCGCCCCTGAAGCAATCATTGAAGACTGCTAGATTACAGGATAGCATAAGAAATTCCAAAATATCTAGTAACTTCTACCATAGACGGTCCCTTAAACCTTCATTTTGCCGTTTTATAAGCATAATTTGAAAACTACTTGGAAATAAAATGTGAAATTTTGGATTTCCCTAAAGCAGGACTTAATAAATCTAAATCCATCAAAAAAATTGTAGGTTGCAATTCATTATTTTTTCGAATATTAATTTCATAATTCATAATTCATATCATAAAATTATAAAAATTGCAGATTCAACGTATTTATGTTTGGGTATTTTAGTATTATTGCTACACAGAAAATTAGCACACTAGGAGTATAATTTCAGGAGATATTCATAAAAATAAGAAAACGTAATTTAACATTAGAAGCACTCAATTTTGAATGTTTATAATTCAAAAACCTATCATTCAAATGACTTGAAATTTGGTGTCTAGGCATAGTTTGAACCGAAGATTTGAAATATCTTGTTAAAATTGGGTATTGCCATTAAAAAAAATGAAGCTTGGGTTTGTTTTAATATGTAGATGGCCCCCTAAGCAAATTTTATATACATCACTTAAAAAAAGACTTTATTTCTAATCGTTCGGTACCAGTAACGTTTTTCTACGATAATTTGTTAAGGGGTTAGTAGGGGTGTTTACTTTTTTCCCCCACGACTGTACATACTTCACTTTTCACCTCATTTAACAGCGAGCTCCGCATTGCGAATTTGCCCCTACCATTATTTCAGATGTGGGCTTTTTTAAAAACTTGCTTTCATTAATTTCCATTTTTCATTAGCAAAATGAAATTTTGTATAAAAATAAATTTCACAGTTCAATTCCTCATTAAATTTGGTATAGGAATCATGTGTAATATTTCATTATCGCTATATTGCCAGAAAAGTATACGCGCAGTTCATGTTACGGAGTCCCAGATCGCACTAATGTGGAGTGCCGAGGTGTTGAACCGAAGTCTAAAATCTGCAGTTTAAGTTGAAAATACATAAAGATTAAACAAAAATAAATAAATATCACAGTTCAATTCCTCATTAAATTTCGTATAGGAATTATGTGTAATATTTCAATATCACCAAATTGCAAGAAAAGTTATCGTGCAGTTCAAGTTGCGGAGTCCCAAATCGCACTAATGTGGAATGTCGAGGTGTTGAACCGAAGTGTAGAATCTGAAGTTTAAGTTGAAAATAAATAAAGATTAAACAAAAATAAATAAATATCACAGTTCAATTCCTCATTAAATTTCATAGAGGAATTATGTGTAATATTTCAATATCACTAAATTGCAAGAAAACTTATCGCGCAGTTCAAGTTGCGGAGTCCCAAACCGCACTAATGTGGAGTGCCGAGGTGTTGAACAGAAGTGTAGAATCTGCAGTTTAAGTTGAAAATAAATAAAGATTAAACAAAAATAAAAATAAATAAATATCACAGTTCAATTCCTCATTAAATTTCATATAGGAATTATGTGTAATATTTCAATATCACTAAATTGCAAGAAAAGTTATTGTGCAGTTCAAGTTGCAGAGTCCCAAATCGCACTAATGTGGAGTGCCGAGGTGTTCAATCGAAGTGTAGAATCTGCAGATTAAGATGAAAATAAATCAGGACTAAATTAACATAAAAATAAATATCACAGCTAAATTCCTCATTAAATTTCGTATAGGAATAATGTATACTATTTCATAACCACTCTATTTGTGGAATCCCAAATCGCAGTAGTGTGGAGTGCTGAGATGCTGAACCGAAGTGTAGAAATTGTAGGTTAAGATGAAAATAAATAAGGATTAAATTAAGAATAAATAAATAAATATAAATAAAATTTCAAAAATACCTTTTTTTTATGTCAAACACTCTTTAAGGCACAAATGTTTCTTGTTGAACTTGTTTAAATAAATTTAATTTAAATAACTTTAGTTTTGTCAGTTTTAGTTTGTTTTAATTGTAGTTTTACCATATATATATTTATAATGAAAGTTAATTAAAAATTTTATGAACTAAAACAAAATTTAAATTAATTAAAATTGTTTCAGTCTCAAAATTAAGTCCAGTTGAGTACTGTCGATTCAATTTTGTTGCTATGGAAGCAAAAACTTCTCCGATATTGAAATGTATACTGCAGCATTCTTCATCTGCTGGCTTTTATTTTGGAATACGCTTAAATATACGAAATTATATTTTTCAATATGAAAATATTTTTTAGACATGAAATTATTTTTACAGTGATAAAATTAAATAACTGCAACAACAAGCAACATAAATATGCAATACAAAAAAATATATGCATTAAGCTTTTTCACTGTTTAAGTTTAAATTCATTAAATACTATTTACATGTATTCTAAAAATCAATTAACAAGCAATTTTCCGATGCATTAAAATCGTTTGCTTTTGGCGAGGAAAAGTGCTGCTCGCCAAATTGCGTGACGCTGTCGTCTTTTCGCGCCAAATGCTCGAAAGTTTTTTTTTTTTTTTTTTTTACAGACTTTCTACTGTAATTCCGTCGCTAAATTTGACTGATCCTTTATTACATACACAAGTATTATTATTATTATTATTATTATTATTATTATTATTATTATTATTTCAAAATATTTCGAGTATGCCCGGTAAGAGGCCTTTCTTGTAAGTAAACAATTTGGAAAACGCATAATATATTTGAAAAGCCAATTTCAAGAATTACCACTAACACTCTAAATAAAAAGGATCTATCGTAGAGTCAAAACATGCCCAATCTTTTTATAGTGACTATTCATTCTGAGCAAAAGTGAAATTTTTTACGCTCTGAAAGAGTGAATAGTCACTCCTGGGAAGTGAATGTTCACTCTAAACAGGGGTGGATAATCACTCTTTCGGAGGAGTGACTATTCACTCTTACTAAAGGAGTGCGGTTTTACACCCCTGGTAGGATTTAAAAGTCACTCTTTCATAGGAGTGAATGTTCATTTTTTATAGAGTTAATTCTTTTTTTATTTTGCTTTTATGGGCATTTTAAAAGAATCAGATCTTTTGCAGCATGCAATGAAAATAGATACAAGTGTGGTAAAGATTGGAATAAAATACTTTATTTATTTAATTCATATTACATTCATATTACAATATTTATTTAATTCATAGTGACATTCAAACATTAATTGAACTTTTAAGGAAAAATTCGGTTAAAGTTACACGTGAATTTAAATTAGATTACTGGCAGAAATAAACTAATATATTCTATTCCAATCTTATCCTTTGTGTTTGCTTTTATTGCATGCCCTATAACGATATTACTTTTAAAGTTTTATAAATATTTTTTTAATAGGTGGACGTTATAAATTTAACAATGTTTGATTTCATTTTAATTTTATTTTAAATATAAGTTCCTATCTTTTTACCGTACTTTTTCCGTGATTTATTGCTATTTTTGCAAAGTCCTATTGTTATAAAATATTTTTCATTTTTCCACTTAAAAAACAATGTTTATAAACCACATCTTTTTAAAATGAGTTCTAAGCATCTCTCTATTCTAAAAAAAAGTAACTACCGCTGTCACCGCCGCCGCCGCCGCCGCCGCCGCCGCCGCCGCCGCCGCCGCCGGTTTTGATTTTTTTGTGACCGGAGGCCTTTCTTCGTTAATATTAACAAAAATAATGCATACAAAAATATGAAAATCGGTGGTTTTATACAGAAATGTTTGATAAACACGCTGATGTAGACAGTTTTCAAATCGAAGAATTATTTTAAGAGTTATTTAATGCTAAAGTTGGACAAAATCGTTCCACTAAAAAAGTTTTATAGCAGCAAAAACTATACATGGCAGTGTAATCATTTTTAGATCATTTTATGCGTTAGAATTTGCCGGAGTGCAGATTGCATTAATTTTTTTTATTTTGATTCATTTTTTCAAGTTTTATTTCTATTTTAAATTCAAATTTTCAGCATTTCTAGAGATATTTTTTACAGATTTCAGAAAATTGTACTAATTTAAACTGTTGCCAACTGTATAAAAAGCGCAAGCAATAATGTTTGCTTCAAATTAAAAATTTATTTACACGTGACTATTATAAACAGGAAAAAAACTTTCAAATTAGAATTAAATAATTACGTATAAAAAGCAGGAACTTATTAAAAATTACGTCATAAGAAGTATACACGTGAATTTTAAAAGAGAAAGGATATTGTAAAATAATAAATTCATTAACATGTGTTAGAAGTCTTAGGAGAAATTACGTCATATTTTCGTCACATTATAGTTATTACATAAAATGAACACAAAATAACATTGCAAAAAAGTTTAAATTTAGAAATTGCGCTAGACATTTATTTGATATTTTGAGAATTAATTTAAAATATCTCACTTAAAAGAACTTTCTTTTCGCTTTGTTAAAAAATACCAGGAGACAAAGACTCTCTTTACTTAATTCCTTTTATATTAGCTTATTTTGAAATGTTGTTACACGTGTATACGTCATCAAGTTATTTTTATTTCGACGTTTTATTTGTGTTTTTATTAACGTTGTACGAATTTATTTGTTCTTTCGTTATTTAAAATAAAAATTATATCAATTTGTATAATTTGGCGAATGGTTTGGCGATTTATATAATTTGGCGAAATTGGTCGACAGGATAATCAAGTAGTACCGCAGCGGATTTGGCGTTAAAATTCCCCAATCAAAGAGAAATGAATAGAAATTCGTTTATAGGGAGATCGCCACTGTTTTTTAAATTATAATTCAATCTTTCGAAATCTTTTTAAAGCCGATCAAATTAGCGTGCATTTAGAGTCTGCGGTGTCTGGACGGGGGTTGGCGAGCATAGCTCGTAGGGGGCCGAGCCCCCTAGTAATTTAAATATTAAGAATGTGTATTTTTCTTTATCCGCTGTGATTTATTTTTGTTTTATTTAATATTATCATGGAGTCTAAATTTTAAGTTATCTGGAATATGTATATATTTTTCTTTTAAACACATTCCTTAATTTAATCATAATTTCTAAAATCTGAAAAATGGAATTAATACAGTACTTATTAATGAAACGACTCGGTAAGCCATATTTAATTTAAATTTTTTATTCCTGTAGATATTGTATTTTGTGAGTATGAGCAAAATGGATTTTATATGTTTTATAGGAAAAGGTTGGTCTAGAAAATAGGAAAAAAAATATAAATACATTACATTTATTTGTATCTGTATGAATTTTAATAAAAATAAAATAAATGACATACCACAATATTAAAATATTTATTTGCTTAAAAGACGGTATAAAAACACATTAAAAGTAAATTAAAAATCTGTATTTACATGTTTCAATTCTTTTACTGAGTCGTCATTAGAATGTATAACAGAAAATTACAAATGCATATGAAAAATGGAAAAAATCACCGAATATAAACAAGAATTTTTAAAAAACAAGCATTTTATGATTTTTTTCCATTTTTCATAGGCATTTGTAATTTTCTGTTATACATTCTGATGCCGACTCAGTAAAAGAGTTGAAACATGTAAATATAGATTTTTGATTTACTTTTAATGTATTTTTATAACGTCTTTTAAGTAAATAAATATTTTAATATTGTGATATGGTTAGTAGTGGACGTAATTTTGACTTACTACTCGCACTTATTTACATTTGTATCATTCATCTATGCTGGATAAAGTAAATGACTTCATATGAAATGTTCTTATTGTTTGAAAAGCACTTTAACGTAAAAAAGTAGTTAGTAATCTCTTTAAAAAATATTCAGTCCTATATTATGTAAGTAAATGTGAACTTTTAAAAAAATGTACTAAAACAGTCTTATTGGTAAACTTCAAAACAGGCATAAAAACATTTTATTTCATTGCTTAAATATCATGTTTTATTTTTTAGTGCCAAAAATTAAGTGTATCAAAAACGTAGAAAATGCGTTTAAAATAGAAGGAAATTTAATAACAGATGCAGAATGTCTATAATTAATTTTTTTTTTATATTACTCAGTCTCGAAATTTTAAAATCATAAATCGCAGAAAAATGCTTACATACAATAAAAAAAATAATATACCAACCCTTTCGTAATATCACATTCATCAAATATCCTATTTAACTCCGAAACAATAATAATGATGATAAATACTCTAAGTGTATTAATTAGAAATCAGTAATAAACAAAACAAAAAAAAAAAAAAATAAAAATAAATAAATATCATAGAACGTCAAATTAATGTTTACATCGTGTCTGCTGTGAACTGAAAAAATCGAGATATCTTCTGAGTCAGTCAACCTTGCAAACGAAACAGATAAAACTTTTTTTTTCGATCGTTGGCAAAAGTAGGATTACAGTATTGAATGAGAGGAATAAAATATTTACACTCATTTTTTTTATTCACATTGGCCGAACTAATGAAGTTTTGATTTTTTTTGCTAAGCATTGTGTGATATTCAATTGTTAAAACAATTACAGTAAACTCTCTGTAAGGCGGACACTGTGTATCACTATCTAACTCGGAAAGATTTTCACGTCCCTGCGAATCCATAGACATAGAGTAAAATTTGTCTAAGGCAGAATATTGTCTACTACGGAAAATTTCCTCGGTCCCGATCGACCTCCGCCTTAGACAGAGTTTACTGTATACTTCAAACCGCTACATGAAGAAATATAATAGACAATCACTTTTCTAGGAAATCAATTTTCTAGGAATAGAAATCAGGAAAACACGCCATGATAAATCTTTTTCTATACGACATACAACTATTTAGCTCATAATCTTAACATATCTACATGAATAAATGGTTAAAATTAAATAAGACTTACCTTATGTGTTCCATAAAGAGTCATTTTAATGATATCCTAATCTGTTAATCCTAAGACGGCGGACGAAAAAGTGATCATTTTTCTTATCTTACAAGGGTGCTGTCGCCTTCTGTTCTGATTGGTTAATAAGCAATGCATACGTAAGTCACTCTTTCAGGAGTGACTAATTCACTCTCGATAACGGAGTGAGACATTTCACGCCTTTCTAGAGAGTGGAAAATTCCACTAGGAGTGTATTTTTACAAAATTCACTCCAAACAGAGTGAAAATGCCTGCCACTTTTTCAAAGAGTGAACTGTTCACACCTCCCAATTTTAGAGTGAACATTCGGAAAAATATCCGAATTATTTCGTGCAGCTCTGTATATGATCTACACATAATTATACTACGCTACATAGTACTATGAAATTTAGATCAGTTAGGGTACGCTTAGCACAGTTGTAAATTCTCCTTCAGCAATTTCCCTCAAGAAACGGGAGTGTACTCTAGATCTTTTGTGCTGCCCTGTATATAATCTATAAAATTTATACCCGCGAAATAATATATAAATAAAATAAGGAATCTATATACAGTAAACTCTCTGTAAGGCGGACTCTGTGTAAGACGGAAATCTGTCTAACTCGGAAAGATTTTCAAGTCCCTGCGAATCCATAGACATAGAGTAAAAATTGTCTAAGGCGGAATATTGTCTACTACGGAAAATTTCCTCCGTATCATAGCAACGTATCATAGCATCCCGTGATCATAGCAACTTTTATGTAGTTTTATTCGATAAAAATAATTTTGATTTTTAAATCAAAACGGAAACCTTTCATATGAAAAGCGAAGAGATCAGCCCATAATTGTTTATGGCAATACGTGACTTGGACTATTATAATATAGATGAAATGATTTCGATAGAATAATATTTGGCAACTTATCATCTGCGCCTGGCTAACATTAAAGTACCAAAATGGCCGCCTTGAATATAATAAGCGAAGTGGTCCCCCCGGATCTGTTGATGATAGTCACATGACTTAGGCTATCATTATAGAGATTGTTTTCAATTGTAAAAACAGCGCAAGAAATAATATTTCCTTACGATTAAAAATTTAGTTACATGGCGACTATTAAAAACAGAAAAAAAAAACTTTAAAATTACTATTAAATGAGTACGTGTTAAAAGCAGGAAAATATTGAAAATTATGTCATGAAAATTGTATTTACACGTGAATATTAAAAGAGAAAGGAAACTTTAAAGTAATAAATACATTAATATGCGTTTAAAGCAGTAAATTGTAGTAATTACGTAACATTTAAAATGGTCAAATAATGATACTGCCAAACAGTTTATATATATCTATGCGAGACATTTATTTCACATTTCGAGACTATTTTTTTAAGTAATGTTCTCAATTCTAAGACACCGCAAATAATAATATTTCCTTTATAAAAACAAAAGTATTTTCATGTGAATGCTAAAAAGAGAAAGAAAACTTTAGTGAAACTTAGGTCATATTTAAAACGAAACATTTAAATGTCTGTATTGTACTATGTCAATCGTTTTATAACACTGTTAAAAATACTGGGAGGCAAAGACTCTGTTTACTTAATTCATTATATTTTAGCTTCTTTTCAAATGTTTAACTGATATTCTTTAATCAAACACGAAAACAACCACTGGATGTCTTAACAGAAATTAATTCGGCCTTAAATTTTCGAAATCAAAGGGAATGGAATGGAAACCCGTTTACAGGGAAATCGCCACAGGTTTTTTCATTATAATTCAGTCTTCTGTAATCTTTTTTAAAACCGACCAGATTAGCGTGTTTTTAGATTCTGCGGTATCTTAACGGGGGTTGGCGAGCGTAGCTTGCAGGGAGCAGAGCCCCCTAGTATACATATAATTTTAATTAATTTTTCAATTAATTTTCAGAAGTCAAATATACATTATTGAATAAATAATACAGTTATTGCATTCAGAAAATAAAGGAAGATAGTAATAAAGAAAATTAGGCACAATACGTAACGGAGATACATAAGTATACCTCGGTTCATTAAAAATCAAAACAAATGAGACAAATAAATAAATCATAAATAATCGATCTTTATCAAATATATATTTTTAATGTGTTCTATTATGTTAAATCTTTAAAACGTTTGTAAACAAAATCTGTCAAAAATTAACTCTTATGTATCAAATAAGAAACGTATTTTTGTAGAATGAATCAAATTAAAAATTTCAGGAAAAAAAAAAGAAGTACAATATCTGCTTTATTAAATGTAATAATTACTTTCACTTAAAATATATTCATTTCCTCCAATTATTGTCATAAAAAATAGTTTACAGACTCTATGTTTCGAATTTCTTTAAAATATACTGTAATATTTAACATCATTTATGCAAAATCATTTTGTAACCCCCTAAAAAATATAGAGACACAGAATTCCATCTTATGTATATCCATGTTTATCCTGCGCAAACAAATAAATAAATAAGAAGAAATCACACCATCTTTTTTGATAACATCTGCAGGTACTAATTAAATAAATAAAAGAGCTTGGAGGTAACGTGGTGAAGAAAAAAAAACCTGTGAACGCAAATCCGACTTTATCGTCTGTCTAAAAATAAAGCTTTGATTTACTTTTAACTGCTTTGTTAAAAACAATAGAGATTTTCTCACGATAGCTTTATCTTTCTTCATCTACTCACCCATCTCGCTAGCTACTATTTTATTTCTGTCTATCTATCTATCTGTCTATCTATCTATATGCCTATCTATCTATCTATCTATCTATCTATCTATCTATCTATATGCCTATCTATCTATCTGTTTATTCCAGTTACATAGCTAGAAACTCTCCTATTTATCTTTTTTATTCTTTTATATATATATATATATATATATATATATATATATATATATATATATACCGGGTGTCCCAAAAAGGACTGACTGATTTTAAAATTCAATAACTTGCAAACGGTGACAGATATTAAAAAAATTCTTGCAGGAGGGTTATGCATAAGGTCAAAAGTTTTATTACAGTGATTTTCAATTTTAGTTCGATTTACAAACAATAGATGGCGCTGTAAGCAATAGTCGCTAAATTCAGGCTCGATTTTTGGTACTTCGTGGCCCGGATAATACATTTCCATCTCCTTTTTCTGCATGGAACAAGATAAAGGACCAGAAATCGAGCCTGTATTTAGCGACTATTGCTTGCAGCGCCATCTATTGTTTGTAAATCGAACTAAAATTGAAAATCACTGTAATAAAACTTTTGACCTTATGCATAACCCTCCTGCAAGAATTTTTTTAATATCTGTCACCGTTTGCAAGTTATTGAATTTTAAAATCAGTCAGTCCTTTTTGGGACACCCGGTATATATATATATATATGCCTGTCTATCTATCCATCTATCTACATATCTCTATTTATCTATCTCCCCATCAATTGTAAACATTAATGCCAACATAAAATAACATAAAATTTTTGTATTCGAATCTCTTAAAATATATGGCCATATTTAACTAACCACTTCCCCAAAATCCGTTTTGAAAAATCCCTAAAAAATATAGAGACACAGAATACCGTCTTATGTATCCCGATATTTATACTGCGCAAAAAAAAAAAGAAGAGAAAACTTGGAGGTAAAGTGGATAGAGAATGAATCTCTTGAATGCAAACTTGACGTTATTGTCTGCCTTCTCGCAACGATACAGTTATTTCTTTCTTTATTTTCATTTAATGATTTTGGGAAATCAAGACAATGTATCGGCTCTATTTTTATCTTTTACTATTCATATTTTGGTTTGATCTTGATTTACTTAAATTATTGCATTAAAAAACACAGAGTTAGGTATTAGACTTTTCAGCTTTCTGCAAAAATGAAAGCAGTGATTTGGTTTTTGTCAAAAACATTAGGCATTTCTTTACGTTATCTTTACCTCCCTTCTCTATATCTATTCTTCAATCTAGCTATCTACTGTTTTATCTATATCTGTCTACATACTGTCTGTCTAACTATTCTCCTACGTAGCTCTTACGTAGCATTCTCCTACGTAGCATTCTTTTATATCTATCTATCTATCTATCTATTCTTATATTTATCTTTTTATTCTGCAATCTATCTATCCTTCTACCTATCTCTATATATATTCTTATACTTATCATTTTATTCTCCAATCTTTCTATCTTTGTATCTATATATCTAGTTAGTTATTCTTCTAGTTATCTTTTTATTCCCCAAGCTATCTATCTATCTATCTATATATTCTTATACTTATCTTTTTATTCTCCAATCTTTCTATCTTTGTATCTATATCTAGTTAGCTATTCTTCTAGTTATCTTTTTATTCCCCAAGCTACCTATCTATCTATTCTTCTATTTTGTTTATTCTCCAATAAATCTATCTACCTATCTATTCTTATATTTATCTTTTTATTCTCCAATCTATCTATCCTTCTACCTATCTCTATATACATTATTATACTTATCTTTTTATTCTTCAATCTTTTTATCTATGTATGTATATATCTAGTTAGCTATTCTTCTAGTTATCTTTTTATTCCCCAAGCTACCTATCTATCTGTCCTTCTATTTTGTTTATTCTCCAATAAATCTATCTATCTATCTATCTGTCTATCTATCTATCCATCTATCTATGTATCAATCTCTCTATCCATTGTAAATATTAATGCCAACATAAAATAACATAAAATTTTTATATACGAATATCTTAAAATATATGGCCATATTTAACCAACCATTTCCCCAAAATCCGTTTTGAAAAATCCCTAAAATATATAGAAATACAGAATCTCATCTTATGTTATCCCGATGTTTATCTGCGCAAACAAACAAATAAATAAATAAGAGGAAATCACACCATCATTTTTGATAACATTTGCAAGAAACAAATAAATAATAAATAAAAAAGAGAACATGGAGGTAAAGGGGAGAAAGAGAGAGAATCTTGTGAACGCAAATCCAGCGTTATCGTCTGTCGCTCTCTCAACGATATAGCTGTTGCTTCTACATTCATTCTCTTTTGCTGCTTTTGGGAAATGAAGACGGGATGTACGCCCTCCCCCACCCCCTCTAGCCTTTTATCATTCATAACTCATTTCTTGCGCGCTTCTCCGGAGGCTAGAGCGAATGCGTGAGGGGGAACAGCTGAGTGCTTTACTGCGGAGAAAGTGTTCTGGGATCGCGCTTGTGTATGGATGCGTGTGTGTTTTGTGTATTGATCGGGGGCTTTTGTCATGGGAGGGAAGACACCGGTTGCTCTGTTTTCCGTTCAGGTTTCTAAGCAGGAAGTTTTCGTACTCGACATCTTGTTGCTCTGGCACTGATATCGACTTTTAAATGTTTTAATAATTTTGACAAACTTATGTAATAGTAAGAAAAAAAAATCATGCGTTATGCATATATTATGATGAAGTAACATTAGTTGTTTTCGTTACTTGTTTCGCACACAACTAAACTTCAAACTTTAAACTAAAAAAGAAACAAGCTAAAAATCTCGCATTTTTTTTTCCTGCGAAATATTTGTAGCATTTAAAAACGTAGTCCCACACAAAGTATTTAGAAAAATTTACCAATATTGTTTTATACATTCCACTATTTCTGCTGCCTTCTGTAGAATAGTAGATAACTATAATATTCCAGCTTGCTATACTTTAAAATACTGAAATAGAGTTTCTTGAAAATTATATTTCATCAAAAAGAAGAAAAAATTCAAAATACAAAAGAAATAAGACATAAAACTTGTTTCATTTTCATGAAAAACATAGCATAGCTAGTATATGGAAATCTTTTTCTAAATAATGTATCTAAAAGAATGCAAAATATTTTTTGTATCATATTACACCATTTATGTTGTCCTGTTTAAAACAGCAAATAACTGTATGCTTTTAGACTGCAATATTTTGAAATAGGATTTCTTGGCCATACTTTATGAACAAAGACCAAGAATCAAGACTTAAACTAAAATAAACAAGCTTTGTCCTCTGCAATGTATTTTTGACGAATCCAAACTTTCTTTAAGTAATCTATTTTTTCTGAAGCTCAGTTTATGACAATTTATAGTGTTTCTAAAATAGACAAAGACCGTTCATATTGAAACTTCACACACACACAGAATATAGTTTATTAAGTTCATTATAAATCTGTCTGAATTTGGGATAACTTGATTTAGAGAACAAGACATTTTGCATGTTCCAGGAAAGAGTTCTGTTACGTATAAATTGAAAAGAATTAGGCATTAGCGGGCATCTTAAAAAAAAAGATAGTTAAGCATCGCAAACGTTTCCACAGTTACACTTATCGTTAGGACGTTTTCCCATTTTATATAAATAGCTGGGAAAGCTCCGCGAGAAGAGATAAAATAAGCAGAAAGCTGTGAATAACACAAAAAAGACTTGTCTGGGACAGGAATTACTGAAAACGTATCATGACCTTTTTCACTGGTGAGCCACTTATTCCTCCAGATATGGACAATATTATTATTAAAATGCCTTTTTACTAAAGAATGAGGAATAGAAACATCGAGTACAAAGTCATATTCACCTTTCTCAATAACTGATTTAGCCAATCTGTCGGCATATTCGTTCCCAACAAGACCTATGTGGGCTTTAATCCATCCTATTAATATTTAATCCAACTAATAAGCTTGTTATTAAGAAGATGGAAGTTGGAATAGATATTAAACAGTAATTCATTAGCTGGAAACAAGTTCTTCATGGAGTAAATCGAAGAAAGGCTATCCGAGTAAATATGGAACTTCTCAAATGCTGAACGACTACACCATTTAATAGCCCTATCATGAGCTGCCAGTTCGGCCTAAAATACTGTGTTGTATGTATTTAATCTGTAGCTACTTTAAAAAATAACCCTTTGATTCAGATAAACCACAAAAGCAGCTCCCACTCCTTCCTGCATCTTACAGCCATCAGTGAAAAGAATAGGATGACGGAGAGATGGCAATGCACTTGTAACAGGCTTAACAAATCCAGTATGATGACTAACTACTACAAAAATAAGGGTTTTCAAAAGTGTTGATATTGCGTGCCAACTTATCAGATGAGACATACAAGCCATCAATCCAGCCATAACCACGTTTCTTGAAAATATCATAACACAAACGCAACTGCTCCAGCTCTATTTCTAAAGGCGGAATCCCCGAGAGGACACACAGTGCCTCAGTCGAAGCAGTTCTGTAAGCACGAATGATTGACAGCAAACAAAGTCTCTGACAAGAATATAAACGTTTTATTCCATGATATTTAAGATCCTTGTACCAAGCCTCAAAGCCATAAGAAATTTATTTTTTAACAACAGAATTATACCAAATTTTCAAATAATCAAGAGGAAGACCTCTGTCACGAATACGGGTTTTTTGCATGGCACTGGTAAAATTACTCACACACACAAATACAAAAGAACTTCCGTAATCTTTTAACAATAAAATTTCAACTTGTATTGCTTTGAGATTCTGAAAAAACAATATTGAGTGACCCCGCCAGTAGTTAATACCCTTCCAGTAGTTGATAAATGTTTTGAAATAGTGCGCCATTTCAGGCAGAAATGAGTTTTATACGTGGCATTAGACATAATATTTTTGTCTGAATGTTCGAGCATCTATTGTCACATTGTTGTCACCTGCTTTCAGTAATAGAAGCAATTTTATGAAATCTTTTTATTAGAAAGTGCAAAAATTTAGTTTTTGATCAGTTGGAGACAATTACGGTAAGTTAAAATAATCCACTTCCATCTTGCTCATTTCAACTAATAGTTTTATAAGAATTATTGTTAATCACAACCCAACACTGTAAAAAAAAAACGGACTAAAAAACGGAAATACTACTGGCAATCTAGACGCCAGTACTATTTCTGTATTTTTACGGGAATTTCCCCCATAAATTACAGAAAAACTTCCGTTTTTAATCAGAAAAACGGAAATTTTTCTGTAATTTATGGGGAAATTTTTCCGTAAAAAAACGGAAATAGTACTGGCGTCTAGATTGCTGCTGGACAGATAATTACACTTGTTTATTTCCTATTTAATTTACATCCAAAATTGTTAATTGGTCCAAATCATCCAAGCAACCTCATAGTAAATTGGTATATAGTTTTATATACCTTAGATAAATTCAAATAACATAAGTGATCGTAATTACGTAATTCTAGTAGAAGAGCAACGCGAATAATTAATAAAATTACATTATAATCCGCGTAAAACTGTAATTATTAAATCTAATTAATTACGAATAAAATTAAGAGTTTGCGTTGTGAATTTTTTTAGATGAACTCTTCCACTTATGAATTAATCTAAAATTTATGCTGTAAAAATAAGTTGACACACCTTAAACATTGTCAATTAAATAATTACAGAACCTTTTTAAAACTTGATTAAATATTTTATTTACATTGAACACAACTATATACAGAAACACATAATATTAATTAAAAAAAAAAGAAAGCAACACTTTTGTTTGCTTCTCATTATTTCATGTATATTTAATCTTTAAAAAAAAAAGACAATGTTTTCATTTACTCTTATTATTATATATTTTTCTTTTTGCAAAAATGAATAATTCCCTTTCATTTTTAAATTACCTTAATTATATTTAATTATTGGTTTTGTTGGATCTCAGATTGCTCTCTACCATAAAATACCATAAAAGGATATTTATAACTTCTCATATAATTTAAAAAGGTAAAAGAAAAAGATTAAGGTAATACCTTATATCATATACGGGATGGTGGCCTTTATTCATCAAATTCAGAGATGTCGCGTTGCTAAGGATCATATCCACATGTCATCTGGATTCAGCTTCTTATCAGAGCGGCGAATTCGGGATGGCAGGATGCATAGCTACGGACCGCAGTAGAACAATCAATTTTATTTCAACATCAGGAAGACATCCTCAATTAGGCTTGCTTAGGCCCACTCCGATATGTCCATCTCGCCTGGGCATTACTAGGGCTTTCTGGATTCATTGCATGGGCTTTCAGGAGAGCTCCTGCGTCTTCGACATCTTTTTTTAGACTCTCTTTTTCAAACCTTTTTCTTCTGGCACACCAACTCTTGCAGTGGGTGGAACTATTTGTCTGGTCCTCCCTTATTGGATGTGAGAAGATTTTGCATTATCCTTAGCTAGACCTATTAGCTAACAGTCTGCAAATGGCCCCTTACATATACTTTAATATTATTATATGCCTTAAAGTTTGGGTGGTCTGAAAAGCCATAAATTTATCCCAACACTTTTATTAAGGCCATAAATTTATTCCAACATTTTTATTATTTTACGATTTCTAATTATACACCACTTTCCACTGGCTTGTCATAAAACGACACCATGGCGTCTGGCTATTGTTGTTATCTGAGATCCGAACTATATTCAACATTATACATTCATTTTACAATACAATAATTTTTTTTAAAAATATATATTTAATATTTAAAATCAACTTAATAATTTTTGTATGAACTTGCACTCCTATTTTACTTAAATATATAAACATTATAATTTTACACTCATAATTATATTTTATAAAAAAATATTTATACAAACAGAAATAACAAATTACGCAATTTTACTTTGATTTAACCAACATGGTGCGGGAACATATTGTTATATGTTGCCCAGCATCTCTCCCGGTGGTCAGAAAAAAAAATAAAAACTGATTGCTGGTTTTATTTTTTTTTTTGTAAAGCATAAAAGAATGTACGTGTCCATATGACTGTGTATCTACACAGTTTTTGAGCTAAGTCTGTAATGTTCAATTATCAATGGTTCTGGTATATTTTATAAGAAGTTCTTCTATTTTTCATAACAGAAAATTCAACACATGATAGCATAGTTGTCTGTTGGCATTCACATTTATAGAAGACATCTGTACTGAAAATCTGACATCTTCCTCGAAGCCTTTTTTCTTTACCACACACATGTTTAATAATTTTGTAACTTTACAGTTTAAGTGCCCAAAAATACATTCAAAGCTATAATTTTGTATGAAACTAATATGCCGAAATAAACCTAAATACAGGAAAAATAATGGCATACACATTTGACATATCATTTTATCACATATAACCTTATGACACAGTGTTTCATTTAAAACACATTTTATACTGAATAAAAGTAAATACAATGCTTGCATGTTATATTTTCACATAATTAATCTGATGTATTCAAATCATAATCAGAAAAATATTGTATACAAACTGGTTACCTTATTTTATTTATTTATTTGTTACTTCTAACTTGTATGATACGTCAAAATATACAAGCTATTTCATCTCCTTTAATATATCATTACGTAATGCTCTCCAACTTCACCCGAGACGAAAATCAAAACAGGGTAGGAAAAAAAAAAGGAAAAGAGAATAAAACCAGTTTTTGACCTTCCCCCATCCTCCTAAAACGAGGGGTCGGTCAAGCTACTAATCACTTTTTGCTGAGGTGATTTGGGCTGTGACAAAATTTTACGACTTCCAAAAGTATGTATTTAAAACCATTTCATGCTTGTAATTACCTTATTAATTAGTATAATTTCTTGATATACTTTCTTCTTAACTAACTGTGCATGCCTGTATGTAATTTTTAACATAATCTATGTATAAACAGTGTATGTATTTGTATCATATCTAATGTAAACCTTCTGCTTTTTTTTTATTATTTTGCAGGGGAAAATGGCGATTCTAGCATTCGAATTCTCCTGCCTCGTACTGCAACTGAAGCGAGCGTGCCTTTTATGCTGTCAGGTTCAGATCTAAACAAAATTGCCTTTCAGGATTTAAGAAAAAATGCATATAATTTTCTTTAACTGATTACATTGTATATTTTTTTAGACCTTTCTAACAAACACAAATTTTGATTCATGATATTGTTTACTATTAAAATGTAAACAACACGGAAATATGACTTCTACAGCCTCTCAAAATGCAAAATATGCATTACGTTGACCTTAAAAATGCACCTTCATTTAATACTATTAAATAGTGTTGTCAGAAAATGCCATTGGCGAAGAAGAGAACAATTTTTTGTCTTTAATTATTATTTATTTAGCCAACAATTCTATCTTAAAATATTGTTAAATTTTCATATTTATTTATTTATTTATTTATTTTTTTTTTTTACTGAATGAAATAAAAATTTATTTATTCAAAATTTTATTTATCATTAACATTCCGTATGTGAATTCTACTGTCTAAAATTTAATGATATGTTTAAAAATAAAAGATAATAAATTATTATTATACATTAATAATTATTATTTAATTATAAAAAAATGTTATTAACACACTTGTATAATTTTAAAAATACAAAAGCAAATGATAATTACTACGTAAAATCGTATGCAGCCATCTATGAGTACCCGGCCGGACCAAAGAACTTCTGCCAGCAGAAAAATCTTTGTATACTCACAAACAATCACATCCAATTTTTTTTATAGATCAAGTTTTTAAAATAATTACTGTACGTACTATAAAAAAATTAAGTAAATAAATTTATTAAGCCATACTACATATTTTAATAAAAATAAGGCCCATATATATAAATATATTTATTTATTTATTTTGTTTCCTTATGTTAAATTGGCCAAATTATATAAAAAAAAAATTTATGAACTCACACACTCAAATTTATCAATACTATGTATATTTATATGTGTTTAATTTAGAATTGCATTTAATTCTAAGGGAAAGAAAAGAGAAAAAGAATGCTTAAATTCTAAAATAACATAAATTTATAAAATATTTTATTTAAAAAAAAAAAATCTAATTTTTAGCTGATTTCAGCAAGATGTCATTTAATATTTATATTAAATAATTTTTCTAATACATTTTATTAATTATTAAATTCGCATATTTTTATATATACAATAAAAATATAATAGTCTTACATAAAATTTTACACTATAACAATGTTATTAATTAATTTAACTTGGATTTAAGCCTACTTTAATTCTAATTGAATACTGTTAATAAAAGTAAATTAGCTTATCAAATTAAATATAATATAAACTATGTTTGTCTAATGTTAATTTTGCTGAAAATTCCATAAATTTTAACTGTAAATGCTAATTGCTATACCTTTTGTTATTTATTTTGAAAACAACACGAACTTATATTTTTTATTTATTATTTTTTTTATTAAATCTAGGAACTATACACTGAGCTAGACACTCCATAAATGTGTAAAACCTAAAAATCAAAAGTTTTCCTAAATAAAACTCAAAATGCTGCTTTTTACAATATAATATTACTAATTTTATTGTTTCTGAGCATAACATCTAGTAATTATACCATACTTAATTTTTTCTTCGATTCCTTTTTCAGCCAAGAATCCTGAAGTTAAGGACTAAGTGAAGAGTAAATACCCTGATCCATTGATAAATAAGTTTTCTACAAATATTTTGTTGGTGTTGGTGCATACCCAGCCGTAGGCCAAAATTGCACCCTATACAGAAAGCCTTTGGTGAGAAAATTTTAATTTTACTTCAATTAATTATTTGTGTATTTGTTTACTATAATTTTGTGTTCAATCATATTGAAATAACTTGCCTTGTCCATTGTTATATATATATATGTTTTTTAAAAACCAATGTGCTACACCAAAATCCCTTTTTTTTTTTTTTTTTTTTAAATAACACTTTTGTTCATAAAACTTATCCCTGCTGTCTAAATTCTAGACTTTAGCATATAAGTTGTAATTGAACTACCGGAATAAATCTTAGCACTTTTTGTATATTTTATTATATTTAGGCTTATAGCTGACCGCTATCCTAATATAAAGTGCACTAATAATTTATTCCTTGTCAACCATATTTTTATATAAGAAAAAAAAATATATATGAGTATGCTATAAAGCTGTTATAACTACCCTGAACCTAATAGCTTACACCTACTCATTTTAAAGAGTAATTCTGAAATTCTGTCATCTAAATTGTAAGGTTATTAGCAAAGGCTACCCTTATAGAAAACAAAAAAAATTCTCTCTTTTTTTTTTTTTTTTTTTTTTTTTGAAAATTACTCCAACATTATTCACTATTAAATTAATTAAGTTTTAATGTTATTTGGCTTCGTTAAGATTTTATATTTTCTAATTCATATTCGAAAAAAAAATATATATAACTTTTGCCTGGAGAGAAATATTTCACTGCTCCAGTGAAGTTTTGTGAAGCACATTTCATAATTTTATAAGTATGTTTTCGGGTGCGCCCTGCACATTTGCTCAATATTGTAACCCTGAGACAAATTGGCGTTCCCATCTTCCTATCCTTTCTTATTATTATTTTGAATTTTAAAAAGGCAAGTTATTAATTTTGTTTCACCCCCCCCCCCTTTTTTTTACCTAAAAGAGAAAAATTTATTTTTAAATTTTGAAAATTTTTTTAAATTTTGAAATTCGATTAATTATTAATTTTATTTTATTTATTTCTCTCGACATGAAAATAATTTTAATATATTTTTAATGGTGACTAAATCATAATTTTATATTGTGAATCCAATTTACACGTCCATCACCTGTCTGTCCTCACCCCTTACTTGTCCCTTTTATCATCAGTTTTACCCTTTTTTTGATACTTTTTTGGATACTTTTGAGCATTCTCTTTTAAATTCTCATTTTTATCCTCATTTGGATAATAATTGGCATGACTCTGAGGTTGAGTATTCCTATATGGCACATGCTGAGGGAAGTAATTTGGTGGGGGTGGGGGATATGGAGTATATCCATAGTAACCACCTGTGGGTGCATAAGATTGAAAATGCGATTGCTGGTTTGGGTTAACAAATCTAGGATTAAAATTCGCTCTCGGTTGATACTGTCCATTATAAGAGTACCTTTTATTAAAATGCCGACCTGCGAAATCTCTGCTACCCTTATATGTATTTTTATTATCATTTTTGTACCAGCACGTTTCTAAAGTATGCGAATTTTTTTTACATAATTCGCACCATCTGCTTGATGCAGTATCTTTTGTTTTAACTTTCAAATTGTTTATTTCGGAAGTCAAAATTTTAATTTGCTCCGCGCTTTCCATATTTAATTTTAACAATTTGTCCAAATTTTCCTCAGTGGAGGTTTTTGTAATCGAATTAATTTCCTTTGATGCAACTTGATTGTATGCATCTTCCATTTGTTTCGCAAATTTACATGCGTCGTTGAAATTTTTCGGCGCCATTCTTCGAATGTCCAAACTTAAATCTGCCCTAACTGATTCTAAAAATCTTGTGAATTTTATCATTTCAAATAAACTACCATTACCGTTGTCAATATTTTGGCCACTTTTATGTAGGTAAAGTTTTGCAGCCGTATTGAATTCACTGATAAAATCAGCGATAGCCTGCGCAGGTTTTTGCCTAAGAGAAAAAAAATTGCTTTGAGCCGCAGAAAAACTTGTTTTAGTAGAAAAAGTATCGATTAATTTTTCTTTAAATTTACCATAGTCTTTTTCTGTATTAAGATTTTCTTCATTAGCTAATTTATCTCTAGCACTACCGACTAATTTTGTTTTTAAGAGCGCAAGTTTCGAAACATTCTCTAATTCCGTTTGTTTAATTAGATTATCGAATTCGTTCACAAAAAAATTAATATTAGACTCTTTCTTTCCATCAAAGACGGGGATACAATTCAACAGCGTATCAACACTAGGTTGAGTCATTGTATTCTTTTTAGTTTTTTGTAGCGAATAATTTAGAGAAATAATTTTATTTTTCTGTCCTCTGGTTTTAACTCCAGAGGTATTTAAATCTACACTTCTCCTTTTAAATTTTCGCTTATTGTTGGGCATAACCTTTTAACAGAATATTTCTGTTTATCATACTTTTTTCTCTATATTACAACATATGTATGAAAATATTCTAGATTGCATAAATACATAAAAACAACAGCACTAAAATTAAAAAAAAAAAATTTCTTAGCAGATGAAGTTGTTTTGTAGATTATTCTTTTACACACATAAAAAACCCCTAAAATGTTTATAATACACGTATATATATAAAACAACATAATTTCATTTAACAGAAGAATATCTGTCTTTTTCTACAGAAACAACAATCTTATTTTTATATATATATATATATATATATATATATATATAAATATTGTACCACTACTTCGTAGTACGACTCATAAATTTTCTTTTGTATCACCTTGATACAATTTCAAAAATCATGATCTATTGACATTTCAATCATTTTTATACCAGTCATATTATAAAATTTTACCCATTATTCTTATCATTATTATTTATACAGTATATTAAAAAAAAATTTATTTTTACAAATGTGTCATCCGTGATGTGAATGCCATTATTTCTCAATGGTAACTGAGATCCAACCAAAAGAGAAAAGAGAGAAAAAAAAAATTGTAATTCCTAAATTTACCTATTATAAATCCCAGAATTAATTTTTTCATTTCCTTTTTTTTTTTTTTTTTTTTTTTTATTGCTAACATATATTATTCATTTTATCAGTGGTGGAAAATGGGCGCAGAGGAGGAGCCTATTGACATCACTAAATTTTAGTAGTATTTTTCGGCTTATCTAATAACAGAATTTCTGAGTTTTTATTAAAGGGAGTAATACTATAAAATGTTAGTGGTGTCAATAGGCTCCTCCTCTGCGCCAATTTTCCACCACTGATTTTATTTATTTAAATTATATGTGTGTCATTATTGTTACAATAATAAAATTAATTTTAATAAAATTTTAATCAATTAAACTTACATACCTAAAATATCTTTAAAATTGTGACATTAAAATAATACTTAAATTTATTTTCCTTTATTATTATTATTATTATTATTTCTAATGACCTCAGATGAACGTTCCTGAGTCATAGCACCATTTTACTTTAATGAGGGGGGATGCTGGACAGATAATTACACTTGTTTATTTCCTATTTAATTTACATCCAAAATTGTTAATTGGTCCAAATCATCCAAGCAACCTCATAGTAAATTGGTATATAGTTTTATATACCTTAGATAAATTCAAATAACATAAGTGATCGTAATTACGTAATTCTAGTAGAAGAGCAACGCGAATAATTAATAAAATTACATTATAATCCGCGTAAAACTGTAATTATTAAATCTAATTAATTACGAATAAAATTAAGAGTTTGCGTTGTGAATTTTTTTAGACGAACTCTTCCACTTATGAATTAATCTAAAATTTAAGCTGTAAAAATAAGTTGACACACCTTAAACATTATCAATTAAATAATTACAGAACCTTTTTAAAACTTGATTAAATATTTTATTTACATTGAACACAACTATATACAGAAACACATAATATTAATTCAAAAAAAAGAAAGCAACACTTTTGTTTGCTTCTCATTATTTCATGTATATTTAATCTTTAAAAAAAAAAGACAATGTTTTCATTTACTCTTATTATTATATATTTTTCTTTTTTGCAAAAAAGAATAATTCCCTTTCATTTTTAAATTACCTTAATTATATTTAATTATTGGTTTTGTTGGATCTCAGATTGCTCTCTACCATAAAATACCATAAAAGGATATTTATAACTTCTCATATAATTTAAAAAGGTAAAAGAAAAAGATTAAGGTAATACCTTATATCATATACGGGATGGTGGCCTTTATTCATCAAATTCAGAGATGTCGCGTTGCTAAGGATCATATCCACATGTCATCTGGATTCAGCTTCTTATCAGAGCGGCGAATTCGGGATGGCAGGATGCATAGCTACGGACCGCAGTAGAACAATCAATTTTATTTCAACATCAGGAAGACATCCTCAATTAGGCTTGCTTAGGCTCACTCCGATATGTCCATCTCGCCTGGGCATTACTAGGGCTTTCTGGATTCATTGCATGGGCTTTCAGGAGAGCTCCTGCGCCTTCGACATCTTTTTTTAGACTCTCTTTTTCAAACCTTTTTCTTCTGGCACACCAACTCTTGCAGTGGGTGGAACTATTTGTCTGGTCCTCCCTTATTGGATGTGAGAAGATTTTGCATTATCCTTAGCTAGACCTATTAGCTAACAGTCTGCAAATGGCCCCTTACATATACTTTAATATTATTATATGCCTTAAAGTTTGGGTGGTCTGAAAAGCCATAAATTTATCCCAACACTTTTATTAAGGCCATAAATTTATTCCAACATTTTTATTATTTTACGATTTCTAATTATACACCACTTTCCACTGGCTTGTCATAAAACGACACCATGGCGTCTGGCTATTGTTGTTATCTGAGATCCGAACTATATTCAACATTATACATTCATTTTACAATACAATAATTTTTTTTAAAAATATATATTTAATATTTAAAATCAACTTAATAATTTTTGTATGAACTTACACTCCTATTTTACTTAAATATATAAACATTATAATTTTACACTCATAATTATATTTTA
The DNA here is from genome assembly GCA_963932465.1 of Maratus speciosus. Lineage (NCBI taxonomy): Eukaryota > Metazoa > Arthropoda > Arachnida > Araneae > Salticidae > Maratus > Maratus speciosus. The sequence continues at coordinate 248,103,618 of OZ010799.1, forward strand.
TAAAAAAATATTTATACAAACAGAAATAACAAATTACGCAATTTTACTTTGATTTAACCAACATGGTGCGGGAACATATTGTTATATGTTGCCCAGCAATTGCCAGTAGTATTTCCGTTTTTTAGTCCGTTTCTTTTACAGTGAAGGATGCTATTTTAAGGATTAATTTTTAGACTTTCGCTTGATCAACTACTGGGAAAATGGCAATTAAAAAAACTATTTATTTGTAATTTAGTTGCTATTTAATTTCAGCAGATTTAATTTTGGCCCAATATAGGACATACATTCAGGGTTGTAGCAATTATGTTAGTTTAGTTCTAAAACTTAAAAGGAAAGCAATATCAAGTTGTAACGAACGTTTTCCGCCAAAAAAAGTTCTTAATAAAGTTAGAAAAAAAGCATAAAAGCAGTACTTTTAGTGCGGGTAGTAATCATCACTCGAATCTATGATTTTCTGCCAACGTTTTGGTAGTTTTTAGAAGCCTTCGGCTCAGAAATTTGGGGGCCGCGAGTCCAAAAACAGATCAGCATCATTTCGGACGGAATGTGCAGAATTAAACATAGCACTAGCAAGATGTAGGTGCGGGTGGGAAAAAAGGTAGACGTCCGAAGAAGAGATGTCGGGTCTATATGGTGGGTGTGGCAAAAGATCCCATTCGAGTCCATACAGAGTCCAGCCGGTGAATGCAGACACATGTGATCTAGCATTATTTTGATGAAACATTACCTTCTTGCGCCGGAACTCATTTTGATAGCAGCGTCAACACGGACTAGCATCTTGCTATACACCAGACACTCTTTGCGGATAATACCATGGCAATCCCACCAGATACAAAGCATTATCTTTTTGTTAGTCAAATTGCGCTTTGCGATGCTGCCGACGGGCTGGCCGGGAGCAGACCAATCCCCTTTTCGGATTGGGTTGTTGAAGTAAATCCACTTTTCGTCACAAGTGACTATTCGGTCCAGAATTTTGTCCTTGCGTTGATATTCGAGCAGATTAGTGCTGGCCTGAACACGTCTGCTCTTATCTGCTTGAGTCAGCTCATGCGGCACACAGCAATTGAACATGTACGTCAAGTTTATGTGATGCATAACCGGACTAATGGATATGGCACTAACGTTTAACTCTTTAGCTAGGAGTGGTTGAATACTGATATTCTTCCACAAGTTCTCGCAGGCGTGCCTCATTAACATCAGTAGGCCGGCCAGAGCACTCTGCTTCTTGAATGTCATAGTCCTTGTTTTCGAACTTTCGGTACCAAACCTTCACAGTGTCATATGATACAACAGTAGTACCTAAAGCTGTACACATGATTCGGTGACATTCTGTAGCTGACTTTTTGCAACAGAACTGGAAGTAAATGATGGTTCTAATCTGGTAGCGTGATAGTTCCATTTCAGACACCTTGTACTTAATGATAACGATATTTTTCTTTTACAAATTTCACAACACAGTGTTATAAAGCAAGTTCTTTTCTTTCAAATGCCAAAAATCGTTTGACAAAATACGAGCAAGCATGTCAACGCGAACTGTTTGAAAGGACGATATTAGCTATGGCGGGAAACTTTCGTTGTTAGGAGAATCCCAAATATTTTTTATATATTACATCATGCCTACTGCTTTCTTTACGACAATTTACGGTGTTCTGAAAATAGATAATATTATAACATACTGAAAGTTACACACATACAACCTTTGTGAATTTTTTAGCAATAAGCTTTCAGTTTGTATTATTTTGAAATATTGAAATAGCCTTCCTTGGGCTTATTAGGCTATACAAAATAAAACTGAAGCCTTAATTTATGATAATTATGCGAAAACACACAAAATTATATTATGTAAAATGATCACAATTGTCAAAAACATTTACAATAAATTTTAAAGAATTGAAAACTTTTTAAAAATTGTTTAATGATTTCTACAGCTACGTTTACGACAATGTTTTGAAAATACGGAAAGGAACTCGATCACACGCACAACTTTTTAATATTTTTTAACGATAAAATTTAGGCTTGTTTTACTTTGAAATCTTGAGATAGAATTTTTCGGACTAATCAATTCGAAATCTATACAGCTTAGCCCTTAAATGCGAGATTTTTTATTTTGTTCGAAAAAAATATATATGATTCTCGGAAGGGTTTATTACACAGGAAAAAAATAATGAAGAAATCAGAGATACATTTTTCATATAATATGTCAATCTTTTCTTCTGTTGCACATCTATAATATAAGTAAAATCTACTGTCGTGTGGCTGTTTTACGCTAAAATATTTCAAATTAGTAAATATTTTAAGAAATATGTCTCCAAATACCTTATTTAAAATAATTATTTATTTTATAAAACTTAAACTTTAACCCTTTAATTCCCATGATAGAATACGTTCTAGAAATTGCGTACTTCAGAGAATCTGACTTTACACCAGGAAGTTTCAATGGTTAATTTCGCTTTATTTAAATACGAAATGTCTGTTATTAACTAAAGCAGATAATGCTATTTTAATTTTCTGTTGTGAATTAGGTATATACAGATAAAAATAATCTATTAAATTCAAAACACTGTTGTTTGCAAAGCTGCGCACTAAAGGGTTAAGAAGCAAAATTCAAGCATTAAAGTACAAAAGAGAAAAATCCAGAAAATTTATTCTGCAAAATATCCCTGGCATCCGAATATTTTGCTTCACAGTGTATTTTGAAGAATCCAGAACCTTATCTTTATGCATATTTAATCGCTTCTAGAGCTGTGTTTATAACGATTTGTGTTTTTTCGAAAAGGTAAAAGCACAAAGTATTTTTAATACAAAACTTTCAGCATGCATTACTTTGAAATATTTCAACAGCTTACATTAAAATATTAGCTCACACAACGTCTTTCGAAGAATGCAAAACATTCTTTATATATACAGTGAAACCTCCCTGTGCGACCACCTCTCTGAACGACCATTTTTTCATGGAACGAAATTTATTCTCATAGGCTCAATACTAATTTTACCTCCATTCAGAGACCATCCCAGTTGAACTCCCTCCATGAGCGACCCATTTCTTTGAAGAAAGTGAAACAAATTCCGTTTTTTCCTGGTCGCTTGAAGAAAGTTTTATTAGAAAAATAATTCCGGAGAGCGCATTGTTCATTAAACTTCTAAACTAAGTTTAGATATATATTTTTTTTATTCCGGTAACTTTTACGTGTTTAAACCACTTTATGCCTTTTTTAGGCAATGAATCTCTGATGACAAATTAAGAATGACGGTCAGTAAACTCCCCGGTCCTATTCTGTCAGGAAACTCTCAAAGAAATAGATAAATTAAGGAAATCGTCATTATTATTTGTTCCCATCCAAAAAAAAAAAAAAAAAAAAAAAAAAATACATTTATTTATTGAACTTTGAAAGGACTTGGAAATATAAGTTATAAAAGGTAAAATCGTAAAATCAAACCAAAGGTCAATTTATTCATTTTTTAAATTCTGCAGTAATTAATTTATGTAATTAACTTTTGTTTTGATATTTAAATTTTTATATTTTTTCCTAATGTGAAAAATAAATTTTAGTAACATTAATTGTTACCTTTTTTCAACAATTAAAATATAGATTTAACCATAACTTCCATTAAGAGACCAACTCTCGGAGCGACCATTTTTTATTGGAACGGAACATGGTCGCTTTAGGGAGGTTTTACTGTATATTGTATTAGCCCTCGATATGCTATTTCTTTCAGACAATAATTAAAGTATCGCACTAAAAAATAACGTTACACCTAACCATAAGCGACCCGTAAAGCGAAACAGGTGTATCATTGTACAGTTAAATACTAATAATCTACTGCAATTTTTAAAACTACTAATCACCGCACATTTTCAAATTTTGAACCGTCGTATAGAGGATAAAAGTACATTTAAATGCAATTTGTTTGAAAATTGCATCTCAATTTATTTTTGAGACATTAATTTTTTTGTAGTTTTTAATGCTATTTTTATAATGGTGGCAACTGAAGTACTCCATTTCTATAGAAAGTAAAGGGAAAATAGTCGAAAATAGTAGACTACTGTATCTTTCTGTTGCCATTTTCTCATAACAAATGAAATTTTTTTAAAAATTAAAATACGTGCTATGCAAGAATATCGCCTGCTATAAAAATGTATTTTAAAGAATATTTGTTTTACTTAATATCTCCTCATTTACTCAATTCCTATGAAAAAGGAACTTTAAAAAAATATAAACGAATGATTTCTGACAAAACGTGGAGCTATTATAAACTATATTTAATTTTCAGTATCCATATTAATGTTACAAACAAATGAAGGCATGTGAATAATTAGATAGCCCATATTTTTTTGTCGAGTTTACAACATCCCTTTTTGTTGGGTTTGTGTATTATTCCGCAATAATGATGTCCTATGTGTACTTTTCTATATATGTTGTTTAAGATTGAATCGTAAATGTGGAATTCTTCAGCGGATGCAAATGACGCCATTTCATATAAAATAAGAGCGTGTATTTTAAATCTTAAAACTGAAATATGTTTTGTACTATCTATCTACTATCTATCTATTTATCTATCTATCTATATGACCATTTTACAATATTACAAAGCATCACCATTTTTAAATAAAATTTATAAATTGAGTACCATGACACGATATGACATGATATAGACATTATACACATTAAATTGTATCAACAATTATTAAATTAACTAATCACTAATGGATTTTATAATAACTAGATCCAATCACTTATAAATGAAGTGTTAAAAAAACACAACATTTAAAATATGCGAAAGTTAAATATTATTAGGAAGATGAATGTATATATATAAAAAAAGATAAATAAATAACGATAAATATGTAGGAAATCCTAAATATTTGAAATATTTTGTCAAGCTTTATGTTACAATAACAATTTAACCAATGAAAAAAGACCAGAAAAAAATGAATCATTGTTAGCACCAATAAATTCATTGTACGAAATGTAGGATATCAAAATTGAATATGGGAGATTCTCACAATCTTTTAACTTTCATGTCCCTGAATAATAATTTTTTATTTAATACACTTTTTTATGTTTTTTTTAATTTCATATACTTAGGAACATCCCATTGCATGATTGCACAACAATATTAACGAGATAAATAAGTTTTGGACGATGCTGGGGGTCCAAACACATGTAAAACTCATCTACCGTCCCGTGTCCCTGATGCTGATTTTGAAGTTTGGAGCTGTCTGGATAAAAGTTTTTCAATAAAATAATTCGATGTAATTTTTTTCTGAAACTGGAACTATTGTTTTATATAAATATGTAGCTAAAAATTAATCGGCACCCATTTTTAGGGTTGATATTATTTTTTGAACTCTGTCCCTGGGTTTTAGATTTTTTACCATACCTCTTCTAAAATTATACAGAAAATCACTTCAGATGCAGTGACAGGATCTTTTTCAAGTTTTTGCTCATGCAGAAGTACGCTAGAGAAAGAATATCTAAAATTCTTTGACAGGAAATTTACTGCAGAATATAAATCAGCATTTAAATATCAATTTCAAGCACCGTGGCTTTATTGGTAGTTTTACCGTCCCCAAGGTTTATTCCTACACTTTTCGAGGTAAATTAAAAAAAAAAATAATTTAATCCAATGTTAACAACTGTTTCGAAAAATCAATGAGCATTGTGGCTATCACTTAGTCTTAACATGGTTTTCCTAAAAATAGGTGGTAATTTTCCTTATCGTTCCATCCTTACCGTCTCTATTTTTACCATTTGGTCCCTTTTTTTACCATTTCGTCCCTTTTTTTTACCTTACTGCCCCTTCTTTAACACCCTTTAAGACAATGTTATACAAAATTTTTTTATTAAAAGTACTACATTTGTATTATTTCTTACGTGAATGTCCTGTGGGTACTATTCAAATTCATTATAAGTAAAAATTTAGAAGAAAATAAAAAGTTACAGGGGTAAAATGGTAAGGAAAATTAAACTCGCAAGTTTAACCCAAACCTCAGTTAAATAAAAAATTTTTCGCTGCTGACCATTGTTTCTTTATTTTAAATCATTAAGGCATTCGTCTATCAGATTAAAATGTTATTTTAGCAAGTTTAATTTCGCCAGATTCCCCTCCCCCAAAAGTCAAAAGATTGTGAGAATGCCCCATATACATTAATTCAATAAGAAATATAGGGTCCTTCTCACAATCTTTTGACTTTTGGGAAAAAATCTGGCGAAATTAAATTTGCTAAAATAACATTTTAATCTGATAGACGAATGCCTTAATGATTCAAAATAAAGAAAAAATGGTCAGCAGCGAAATTTTTTTTCATTTAACTGAGGTTTAGGTTAAACTTGCGAGTTTAAGTTTCCTTACCATTTTACCCCTATAACTTTTTATTTTCTTCTAAATTTTTACTTATAATGAATTTGCATAGTACCCTCAGGACATTCAAATAATAAATAATAAATATGTAGTACTTTTAATACAGAATTTTTGTATAACATTGTCTTAAAGGGGTGTTAAAGAATTTACGGTAAGGTAAAAAAAGGGACGAAATGGTAAAAAAAGAGACGGTAAGGATGGAACGGTAAGGAAAATTACCACATATTTTTAGGAAAATCATGTTAGGACTAAGTGATAGCCACAATGCTCTTTGATTTTTCGAAACAGTTGTTAACATTGGATTAAATTAATTTTTTTTTTAAATTTACCTCGAAAAGTGCAGGAATAAACCTTGGGGACGATAAGACTACCAATAAAGCCACGGTGCTTGAAATTGATATTTAAATGCTGATTTATATTCTGCAGTAAATTTCCTGTCAAAGATTTTTAGATATTCTTTCTTTAGCATACTTGTGCATGAGCAAAAACTTGAAAAAAATTCTGTCGCTGCATCTGAAGTAATTTTCTGTATAATTTTAGAAGAGGGATGGTAAAAAATCTAAAACCCAGGGACAGAGTTAAAAAAATAATATCAACCCTAAAAATGTGTGCCGGTTAATTTTTAGCTACCTATTTATATAAAACAATAGTTCCAGTTTCAGAAAAAAATTACATCGAATTATTTTTATTGGAACAATTTTATCCAGACAGCTCCAAACTTCAAAATCAGCATCAGGGACACGGGACGGTAGATGAGTTTTCCATGTGTTTGGACCCCCAGCAACGTCCAAAACTTATTTATCTCGTTAAAATTGTTGTGCAATCATGCAATGGGATGTTCCCAAGTATATGAAATAAATAAAAAAAAAAAAACGCAAAAAAGTGTATTAAATAAAAAATTATTATTCAAGGACATGAAAGTTAAAAGATTGTGAGAATGCCCCATATATTCATCGGTGGCGACGCTAAATTCAGAAAAAATCAGAATTCCTGCTTCCTAGCTTGTTATTTATATTCTGTTTATGGCAACAAATATCCATTAATTGATTTGAATTAATATGAGTTCTTTTCTCTGATGTTTTACACTAATGGTAGTGGAGCACGCGTTTATGAATGCTTCCGTGTACAACCAAACCTCCAAAGGAAGAACAACTTTTACAGGTAAGGACAAACCTTTAGGAGGAGCAGCAATTACGAAAGAATAATGGAGTGGAATTTTGATAGCAATATGACATTGAAACATGGTATTGAAGCAGTATGATAATGAAATGAATTTTGATAGCAATAAGTCCAATGTAGAAAGGAATTTAAAAACATCCCCCCCCCCCCCCCGTATCAAAAGCATTAGATATCCTGTACATTTTGTGTTCATTTAAAAAGTAGTTTACATATTTTTTCCTGCATCAAAAGCATTAGATTTCCTGTACATTTTGTGTTTATTTAAAAAGTATTTTACATATTTTTTCCTGCATCAAAAACATTAGATTTCCTGTACATTTTATGCTTATTTAAAATGCATTTTGAGCAGTTTTAAAACTGTGAATAATAGTAGTTAGTTGTTAGAATTTTGATACTATTGACCAGGGTTAAGTTTCTAATAGCATAATTATTTGCCTTGTATTAAAATTATTTAAGATATTATGCCGGCATTGTTCCTTCATGAATTAAATAAATAAATAAACCTAGGGAAATAAAACTTAACGATGGAATATTTGGTAAGGTAAAGGGCAAAGATCTGTAGCAGAAGTAGCTATCAGTTACAAAAGATTAAGAAAATAATAATGTAATGACATTAAACCAATATAACAGTACGATAATAAATGAATTTTGATGACAATATGCAAGTTTACTTTCATAATGTATAAAAGAAATTTTAAAACGTTTTATCTTTCTTAATATGTTTCCTTCCTGCACTTTTAATATTTATTCGAATTTAATTTAAGAAACTTTTGGATTTAAAAACTCAGTAGTACTTACCTCTAAAATAAGATTCTTTTATTTTCTCTTGAAATATTTTATTCAATCAAATTTTAATGAATTCTATCTTTGTGAAAGGTAATACATTTTCTTGCATTATATAAACTGAAGCAAAATTTATCACTTGAATAATTAAATACTTTATGAAAGTGATTGTAAATGGTAATATTAAAGTAAAAACTATAAATTAAAAAAAATTAGAATAGAACTTTTAAATTCTACTGTTAAATAACTGAAAAAAAAATTAGCATATCCCTTTGAAAGATAGTCTAGTGCTTAGATGAAATTTGAAAAAAAAATTCCCAGATAAATTTTACAGCTAATAACAAATTTAATGGCAAATGAATATTGGAAAATGATTTCATATAATACTACAATTATATTGAATAGTCAGATAATGAAGTGAAACTGATAACAATATACAAGTTATTTTTGTAAAGTAAGGATGGGAAAACATTTTTTTTTTTTTTTTTTTTTTTTTTTTTTTTTTTAAATCAAGAAGAAATAATTGTCTTTCTTTTATTCTGTATATTTATTTGAAATAAATTTAATAAAGATACAAGGACATGACCATATCAAAGCACAGAAAAGCTTTCTGTGATATTAAGGCTATAAAATTTCTGAATATAGTACATTGAAACGCCAAAATAGTTTTTCCAGACTTACTTAACTGTGAACAAAATCGAAAAACAAGTAAGAAAAAGTTAAAGTTTTTGTTTTTTAAGATACATCATTTGTATCAGAAAAATTTGCATTATGCAAAGTATTTGTAAGAATCCAATATGTTTTTCATATTTATTCGAAACCTTTTTTCTGTGTTGTGCAGAACAAAGTAAATTTATTCACTCATTGAATTAATGTCCGTTTTCTTTTTCTGCAAAAGTGATATTCTAGCATTCGTTTAAGTTAGCTTTCGTGTATAACAAGGCTTCTAAAAGAAGAACAACTTTTACAGGTAAGGACAAACCTTTAGGCGGAGAAGCAATTACGAAAGGATAATGGAGTAGAATTTTCATGCCAATATGACACTGAAATATGGTATTGAAGCAATATGATAATGAAATGAATTTTGATAGCAATAAGTCTACTGTCATAATGTAGAAAGGAAGTTACAAACATTTTACACCTGTATCAAAAGCATTAGGTGTACAATTTTGTGTTTATTTGGAAGGTAATTTAACCCTTTATATCCTGAATTTTGAATAAAAAAAATTGCTTCACTTGAACTTACGTTAATGTCTGAGATACACAGAACAACATGTATAATAATATTTTGATTTTTAGATAATTTTTTTTTATTAAAACTAATTTGATAAATTGGTAGTTAGAACTATTTTGCAAAATATTTATAAGAGTATTTAGATTCATTAACAAAAAATACTGTTATGGAAATCTCATAATTCTTATAAAAACAGTGTAAATAAATGTATTTTGATCCTACTGTAACAGTGAAGTGTTTTGTTGGTGCAAATTTCGCGTATGAATTTTTTTAATAGGATAAAAGCTACACGTAGGTAAATGGGTGAGAAAATAACCACATTGAAATATATTTAGCTTCGATTGTTTCACTATGCTTTCTAAATATGATTGAGCAGATTATTAGGATGAGCGAAGCTAATCCTCTACTAGGCTACACAAATTATATTTTGTCGTACACTTTACAAAAAAACTATTCATTATTTTGACTTGAAATTAAATATAAAAATAAATTATGATATGTAGATTTGCACAATATTACTTTTTTTTACAGAATAACCTTAAAAAATTATTATTTAATTTAATTTAATTTACATATTTTTCCATTACGGACGCATTTTTGAAAAAAAAAAACGAAGCACGTATATTTTCAGAAGAAAAAAAATTATTGAGTTAGTAATTATACACAGAATCATGATTAATTAAATAGTTTCACGATTTCTTTTATGAAATTTTTAAAATAACTATTTTTAATGAAAATTATAGCATATTTTTAATGAATTAAAATTTGTGAAAATCCAATTATTTATATTGAATTATAAAAGTTTTTTTCAGTGTTAAGAATTCAGATACACAATTTATTCTTATTATGTGAAATCATTTACGCAGACGATACTTACGCATTTTAAAAGAATTATATTATGATTTTTTTTGATAAAGTGGCAACAAAAGAATTGTACACAAATAAAATTAATTGTTAAATTCGTTCTATCATAAATAAAAAAATCCGAGGTAATTCTTAGTTATTTGGCTGAATTTACATTTCTAACATTAAAATGCGCCAAAATATAAAATAACGTTTTTGCTTAGTAAAGACGCAAAAAAGAAAAAAATATATATCGTTACTTTCAAATATTTACCCTATTAAATAATGCTTCGCAAATCCAAACAAAGCATGAATTTTGCTAGTTTTGTATGAAAAGTGCAATCTATTTTTATTAGTAGACGAATTAAATAAATTTTACATTGAATTTTCTTTAATGATACTTAAAAGTACAGGTAGGATTATAAAGGGTTAAAACATGCATTAAAGCTCTTAGAAGCAGTAGTTGGTACTTATTAGAATTTTGATAGTATTGTTCTAATGTCAAGTTTCTAACAGTATAAAAATTTATCTTGTATTAAAATTACACTAGCCCAATAAATACAAATAAACTAGGTGAAAATTTGGAAATGCTAATGTTGAATAACTGAAAAACAAAAACAAAACAAGAATTATAGAACAGGAATTCTGCTTTTTCAGAATTTAGTGTCGCCCCCTGCATTTCCATTACTTCATTTTCTTCTGATGGACTGATGGCTTCTATTATTATGAAACAGCATTTCATGATAATAGAAGCCACCAGTCCATCAGAAGAAAATAACTCGGTTAAGCGGGACTCTACTGCAGTACAGAACATATTTCAATTTTAAGACTTAAAGCACATGTTTTATTTTATGTAAAATGACGTCATTCGCATCCGCTTAAGAATTCCACATTTACGATCTACTCTTAAACAACTACAGTAAAGCACATCACTATCGCGAAATAATGCCCAAATGCAGCAAAAAGATGCCGTCATTCAAGAAAATCGACAAAAAAAAAAAAAAAAAAAAAAAAAAAAAAAAGGCTATCTAATGATTCATAGATACGTACAGTTAAATATAGTTTATAATAGCTCCATTGTTTTAACAGAAATCATTCGTTTATATTTTTTTCAAAATAGCACGCATTTTAATTACATTTTCTTTCGGTTGTTATGTGAAAATGGCAACAAAAATATATAATTACTATTTTAGAACTATTTTTCCTTTACTTTCTACAGAAATGGAGTACTTCCGTTGCCAATATTAAGACAATGGCTCTAAAAACTACAAAACAATTAATATTTCAAAAATAAATGGAGATACAGTTTTCAAACAAAATGCATTTAAAAGGACATTTTTTCCCAATACGACGGTATAAAAATCGAAAATGTGCGATGCTTAGAAGTTAAAAAAATTGTTATAGAGTATTTAACCGTACTGCTTTGTTTTATGACTGGCATTATTTTTTGGAATACACAAAATAAGCTGGGAGAAAGGAATAGCATACCGTACCGGAGGCTAATAAATAATAGTATCTAACTTTGTAGAGTGGTCCAGTCCTTAACTAAAATTTAGAAAACATATCTGGCAAATTTTACTATTTCAGCATTGTTCCTTCATAAATTAAATAAACCTAGTGAAATAAATATTAATTATGGAGTATTTTGTAAGGTAAAGTACAGAAGCTTGAAGGCGAAGGAATTATCATTTGCAAAAGATTAAGGAAATAATGTTAGTAACATTAAAACAATATAATACGATAATAATATGAATTTTGATGACAATATACAAATATTATACTGACATAATAGGAAAAGAAAATTAAAACAATTTTTTTTTATTTCTTAATATATTTATTGTACTTTAAATAATTCGGAATAAATTTTAAATATCTTTTAATCTAAAAATTCAACAGTATTTACGTAGTATGAATATTTTTGATATTTTTGATAATTTAATATTTGAAATATTTTTATTCAATCGAATTTCAAAGAATCTTAGTCTCGTAAGAGATAGCAAATTTTATTTCACTATATAAACTGAATACAAAATTAATCACCTGAATAATTAAATACTTTTATGATAGTGATTGTAAATCACAATATTAAAGTAAAAACTATAAATAAACATAAAAATTTTAGGTAAAAACTTTGAAATTCTAATGTTGAATAACTGAAGAAGAATTTGAATTTAACTTTGAAATTCTAATGCTGAATAACTGAAAAAGAATTAGCATTTAACTTTGAAATTCTAATGCTGAATAACTGAAAAGAATCAGCATTTAACTTTGAAATTCTAATGTTGAATAACTGAAAAAGAATTAACATTTAACTTTGAAATTCTAATGTTGAATAACTGAAAAAGAATTAGTATTTAACTTTGAAATGTGATCTAGTGCTTAACTGAAATTTGAAAAAAGAAAAAAAAATACAAATAAATTTTACAGCTAATAACAATTCCAATGACAGATGAATATTGAAAAATGATTTCATATAATACTAAAAGTATATTGCATGATCAGATAATCAAGTTAAATTGATAACGATATGCAAGTTATTTTTATAAAATAGGGAAAGGAAAAAGGAGTTTTTTCTTTATCACGAAGAAAGAATTATCTTTCCTTTATCCTCGATATTTATTTGAAATAAATTTAATAAAGACACAAGGACATGATCATATGAAAGCACAGAAAAGCTTTCTCTGATTTTATGGCTATAAAAGTTGTGACTATAGTATTTCGAAACACCGAAAGTCTTTCTTGAACTTACTTAACTTAGAATCAAAACGCAAAACTTATTAACAAGTAAAAAATACATCTAAAGTTTTCGGTTTTTAAGAAACATTCTTTGTATCAGGAAAATTTGTGCTACACAATATATTTGTAAGAATACAAGATCTTCTTTATATTCATTCATTCCTTTTTGCTATGTTGTGTACAACAAAATAAATTTATTCACTGATTTGAATTAATGTGAGTGCATTTTCTTGTTTTACAATAATAGCATTACAGCGCGAAGTTAAATTTGCTTTCGTGTACAGCTGTTCTAAAGCAAGAACATTTTTTGCAGGTAAATACAAATCTACAGGAGGAGTAGTAATTAATGAAGATTAATGTAACAAGGAGGTTTTCATAGAAATATACAGGGTGTCCGAAATGTCTTTCCTTCCCTGATTACAGAATTTATACAAATCCGCTATATATAAGGCAGACACGTGAAACTGATGCATATATGTTGGAAAAACTAAACAAGCTTCTTTTTGCAGGTTTCCGTAACTTGGTTGTAGTGTAGAAATGCCAGTTTCAAGGTAACCGGACTACTTATCGAGAACTGGCCAACCATCAACCTCAGTTGGAAGGGTGGAAGAAGGGATCCTATGCACGCGACCTGAAGTAGAGGCTAAAATTCGTCTGCTGGCAGTATTTACTGGCGGTATTTAGCATAGCAGTCTATGGAGTGTGAGATATTAATGCTTGTTTGTTAAAAATATCTCAAAAAAAGAAATCTTTGTTTTTGTAGCATATACTTAATATATCTACCTTATATATATGAAATCCTAAAGAAACGAATTTATGAAACGGATATATGAAACGGATGAAATGAAACGGATATATGAATCGACTGATTAAACAACTGATTATGTTTCAAGCGATTTCTCCTAAAATATGGAATACTTTGCGATGAAATTAACACCAAAAATCAGCATTGATCCGCAGATCTCAAAACTGGTATTAGAATTTTTAAATTCGAATTAGTTTTCGAAATATTAATTTTTTTTCTAATTTTATATACATTTTTCTAATGATGGCAACTCAAATTTTAATCAAACAGATATATATATATATATATATATATATATTTCATATTTCAGAAAAGGTTGACATGGTAACCCGGCTATTGTTGTTTATTTGATAATAAATGTTTATTTAATTTTATTCCTTTTATAAATTATATAAATTATTTTGTTCTATAATTATTAATTATTTTTTTATATTTCCTTATTTATTATTATATTTCCTTATATTAAAAAATACATCTGGTACTATTTAGTTATTCCGTCGACCAAATTTGCCAAATTATATAAATCGCCAAATTATACAAATTGATATAATTTTTATTTTAAATAAAGAAAGAACAAATAAATTAGCATAACATTAATAAATATACAAATAAAAAGTCGAAATAAAAATAGCTTGATGACGTAAACACGTGTAACTTGCTTAAAGTCAAGTGAATGTGACATTTACGATCAACCATTATTGGCAATTAATCTTATAGCTTGACGATAGATTTTTGGTGGACGGGATAACTAAGTAATACCAAAAATGCATATGTAACTGGTATTTGAAAACGAGATTTCCGCCAAATTTTCGTAAAAAAAAAAAAAAAAAAAAAAAAAAAAAAAAAAAAAAAAAAAATACGCCAAACCTGCTGTGCGTATATGACATCTGGCCAAATATTACCACTTGAAAAAAAAAAAAAGCTAACTGACGAGTTGAAAAAAAGCTATTGGCGAGATTTGCATCCGGGTAGCGTAACAGTTTCAAGACTTCTTTGCAGTCATGGAAATTTTATATAGTTTTATTCAAAAAAAATTTTTTGATTTTTTAATCAAAATGGAAAATTTACGGTCCGATATTGGCGCGATTTTTTTTCTGACGCCAATGTCATATACGGAACGGGCACTTAACTGGTGCCAAAGTATCATTATTTTGTTTGATATGGTAAGCCAGATGTTGTTTTTTATGCTGTTGATGCGTTCCCCAAATTGGCGTCGTTAAAAAAACGCGCCAATATGGGACTTATATGACATCTGTGCCAAACTTTCATAACCTATCTATAACGGAAATTATTTTATAGTCTCTGTGAAAGGTATATCTTACAAATTTACATGCCTAGGCGGAAACCTGTTTAAGACGTAATATTTTGCGGTTCTTAACGATTCTGTTTTTACAGATTTTACTGTACTTTGTTCAGTAAATAATGGGAAAATGGAATCTATTTATAACGGAATTCCGTTTTAAGAGTAACAATTGCATTATTTCTACGATAGGGATAGTATGCAATTTAATTATGCAATGCTAAATAAGAATTTAGCTTCATTCCTTAGAGATTCCGCTTTCACAGATTTTACAGTAAAATATTGTATTGTTTATTTATCATTGAAAAACTTGCTGAAACGGAATCGCAAAAGACCAAAGAAAAAATTTCGCCTTTTATACATTCCATTTAAGATCCTGGCTCCCTATGGCCCAGTTCGGGTACCATTGAACTTTTTGTGCGCCATGCATTTTTAATTCCCTAATTGCGTCACCCTCTCAGTGCATAACCTCTCAATGCATGGTGATCCAGGTTACAGGTTCGTTCGGAAAGAGGTTTGCTGAGAACCCACTAGACTCTGCCGAAGGCAGTAGGCCCTCCGAAACTAGATTCATTTAAATGATTTTTCAAAGATATAAAATCATGCAAATTTGAGTTTTGTTTTAGATTTTTATAACGGGCCCCGTAGTGTGGGTCAGCTAGTTTAAAAAATAAATGTTATACAGACAAGGATGTGATCATGTTGAAGCACATACAGGATTATTAATACACTGGCCTCCAAAAGTTAAGGTACAGGGACTGGATGCTTTCAATTGCACACGTTTTGTCGAATATCTACCAAAATTATTGGCGAATTGCTCTTGACATTCTGGGATGAAAAGAACATGTTTGATTTCATATTTCTGGGTGAAGATATAGTCGGGAGGACAATTAGGGGACTAATAATAAAATAATATTTGCGATCACCTACGTAACGGAAAATGCTGGAAATGGTTTATCACTGTGTTAAATAACTATTTGAGTCTTGTTCAAAGTTTGTGTGCATTTATGTAAGCATAGCACTCATATTCGTGAAGATGTTAACGTTTTTGTGAAAAATTCAAAAGTTTTTTGCTTATAGCATACAGAGTTTTCAACCAAATTTAACACAACTTTCCGAAAACTTGCCAAAGAATAGTAGCAACAGTATACTGGAATTAAAACACGAATATTTTGAATATTTGATGAGATAAGGGCATCGAGCGGGGACGAGCGTCTTTTACAGAATTTTTAATCTATAGTCGCCGGTTTTTTTAAACAGAAATTTTAACTTAATTGAATCGGGAAAATGCTCAGATTAAATAAGGCAAAATTTACAATAAAAATTTACTGGGGAGAATAATCCCCAATTCTGAGCACCTTACGCGGCACGAATGCCGGTCGCTCGTCTCCAAGGGTTTAAGTCTTTCATTTGACTTAACATCGTTTTAATATGTGAAGATGGAACTTAGTGATCGATTTTTAAACCATATGATAGAATTATAAAAATTACGTTTACAGGGGTGTGTCCGACGACAATACAACATTTTAATATTTTCCGTCTTTAAGTATAAATTTATACATAATTTTAAGGCGCTTTTCCGCGAGCCCGCCACATGCGATAAATCGCTGTAAACTCTTTTTCCTGTAAACTCTTATAATTATATGACAGTTATAAGAACAATAGATTTAATGATTCAAATAATGATTGAGGGTAATGATTAAACGCTCGCCAAAATAGGCCAAATGACTGTATCACTGTAAAAATGAAGCATTTTAAAGGCTAAAGTGTAGAAAATAAATTATAAATAAAAAATGAAGAGTCTAATATATAAAAAAAATTCGCTTTTAACATTTAATGGTTTAATATTCATTAATTTACAATTATTTGTTGAAAAATCAATACAGAAATCCTAAAAAAATAGATTAAATAATGTTTAATTTTTCCTTTCCTATTGTCATAACTTAAAAGAAAAATTTAGCCAGAAATTGTGTATTTTTTAATAAATTCACTTGCTGGTGTTTTCTACCAAGTGTAAAAAAACACCAGTGAATTTTTCATAATCGAGTTTAATGCCCACGTCAAATAAATGTATTGTAACGGAATTTCTTGTGTAAAAAAACATGAAATGCAGTAAAAAACTAGTATGGTGTGGCCATCACAAAACTTTCTTCTATATAAATCACGTCAATTAAATCATTTAAACAGTACAAGAAATTACATCAATATAGCACCAATTCATATCAAATTATATCTGAATTTGAAGTTTCATGGAAATTCGTTCTTGAGAATAGAGCTATAGCGGAAATACTGAAAAATGTAGCATAACAGCGCCACCTGTTGAGCGATTTACACCAAAATATAAACAGCACTAACTGGTATCAAGGTATACCTGAATCTGAAGTTTGGTGAAAATTCGTACATTAGTTCTTGAGATACAGCAGTGGTGGAAATTCTAAAAACTGCATCATAGCAGCGCCATCTGTTGAGCGATTTGCACCAAAATATAAACATCACTAATTCATATCAAGAACAGACAGACAGACAGAGTCACAGACTCACAGACAGACATTTTGTAAAAACATGTCTTTTGGAATCACTGACCTAAAACGTGTAAATCCGTCGAAAACCGGAATTCGAATATTTTCATGAATCCAATACTTTCTTCTTGTAAAGATAGAAGAAAGTAAAAATTAGACGAGATTTTCAAAATGAAAATTGAAAGCTCATACAAGAGTGTTTAAGAAAAAAATCTATTTTTACTTCTATACTTATTTATATATTCCATCATTTTGACCATCTTGCTTACGGCATCATATATTCAGTCATTGATTTGAGTTAATATGAGTGCTTTTTCTTGTCTTACACTAATGGCACAAGAACACGCGTTTGCTTCCGTGCACAGCCAGACCTATAATGAAAGAACACTTTTCACAGGTAAGGACAAACCTATAGGCGGTGCAGCAATTACGAAAGAATAATGGAGTAATGTTTTGTCGAGAATATAAAACTAAAAACATATTGAACAGTGTGATAAGGAGATATTAATAGCATGGAACGAATTTTAACCACATGCAAGTCTGCTTTTGTATTGTAAAAAAAATTAGTGAATTTTTCATAATCGAATTTGTTACCCACGCCAAATAAATGTAACGGAATTTCTTGTGTAAAAACATCAATTGCAGTAAAAATATTTGACGCGATTTTCAAGATGGAAATTGAAAGATCATACAATTGTGTTAAAAAAAATATATATATATATATATTTTTTTTACTTTTATACTTGTTTATATATTCCATCATTTTTACCATCTTGTTTACACATCATATATTCAGTCATTGATTTGAGTTAATATGAGTGCTTTTCTTGTCTTACACTAATGGCACAAGAACACGCGTGTTAAGTTTGTTTCCGTGCATATCCAGACCTATAATGAAAGAACACCTTTTTACAGGTAAGGACAAACCTATAGGCGGTGCAGCAATTACGAAAAAATAATGGAGTAATGTTTTGGCAAGAACACAAAACTAAAATCATATTGAATAGTATGATAAGGAGATATTAATAGGCTGGAATGAATTTTAATAACATGCAAGTCTTCTTTTGTATCGTAGAAAATAGTTTTTTTTTTAGCTATCATGACGAATGCTCCTTGTACAGTAACTTTGAGTTATTTGTACCTAGGCATAAAACACTTTAAATAATACCTGAGTCTACCATGTTGCTTTAGCGCTGTTGTATATTAACTAGTTGCGTGGTAATCCAATATGCTGTTTTTGAATTGCATGAAATCATTCGATTCTTTTGGGGAAAATAAAATTTAACTTTTTTGTGAATCTTGAAGGCAATTATAGTACAGGGCTATTACAAATGAATCATCGGGTTTTGATACGTTACTACGTGCGAATTAGGAAACGTATATGTTTCCATGACAGCTCAAACGAGAGGGCGTTAATTACAGCTTCGCGCTGCGTATGTGTCATGCGCGTGTGGTTGCCATGGTTGCCGCGCGAACGTCAAATTCAAAATGGCGACTGGGCAGCAGAAATTTTCCACACAGTTGGTTTTGGAATGCAAAGTTCGCTGCTAGCGCGATTTGTTGATTTCTTGAGATTACGGAGGAAACTCTCACTAACTCCGTTCACTGTTTATTCAGTAACGCTTGGTCGGCCGGAACTTTTGCCTTTACATAAACAACCGGTTTCTTTGAACTGCCGATACCAGCGCAGAATGCTTTGTTGGGTTGGTGGTTTGCATTTGTATGCCTTCCGGAATGCCCTCTGAACGGTTATAAACGATTCACAATTTGAAAATTCTAGTACACAAAACGCATTCTGCTGTCCAGTCGCCCTTTTGAATATGACGTTCGCGCAGCAACCATGGCAACCACACGCGCATGACACATACGCAGCGCGAAAGTCTAGTTAACGCCCTCTCGTTTGAGTTGTCATGAAAACATATATGTTTCCTAGTTCGCACGTAGTAATGTATCAAAACCCGATGATTCATTTGTAATAACCGTGTATTAATTTTATTAAATAGAATATTTCAAAAATTAAATTTGCAATTTAAATCAAATACTTTCCCTATAAAAATGCACATATTCTATAACTTTATTTGCCAATAGCTTTTCGTTTTTCCAAGATTACTTCTTCTGCATCGCTAAAAATGATCCTTTTATATTTTCTAACGTGTCAGACAAAATTTGCGCTGTTACAGACTAACTATTTTAGTGGATAATTTATGGTAGCGTTTGGTAAAGAAAGATAGAACGGTATGCAATATACAAAAACCATCCCTGAAGTATTATCTAACAAACAATGCAAGTCTCATCAAAATCCTATCAGTAGAACTTTTTAAAAGGCCAATCCTTCATAATCGGGTTAACTTGATTATAAAACTTTTTCCCATAATCCTGTAACTAACATAGAACAAAGAACAAACAATCTTCTTGAAACACCATCAAAAATTTGTAAATGCGCTAGGCCTTTCGAAAGATCTGAGTCTTTCTTCGTCAGGCGCAAAAAAGACGTCCTTCTACTATGAAAGCAGAGGCAAGACTGAAATGAGAGACAAGGGAAAGGAAACAAGCTGAAGAAACAGCCAATAGGAAGTTAGAAATCAACAGCCAATAGGAAAGTAAAAAACAACAGCCTATCACAGAAGAGAATAATCAAAACAAAAGAACACAAAGTAGGAGGGGCAAAAAATGGGAGGGGGAAAAATACATATAATCCAAAATGGGAACACATGAAATTCAAAATGAATAAATAAATAAAAAAAAAACCAGACAAATAATAATACAAAAATAAATTAAATGGTAGTACTGAAAAGGTTTTTCCAAGCTGCAGAGAGCATTGTGGAATCAGATTTATCATTAACAATAACATCACGATTAAGATAAATAGCTAAATTTTCAAGAAAGTCCAATTCAGAGATACTATTGGCATTAGAGATAATTTTAGCATTTTGAAAATTAAAACTATGGCCGGAATCCCAAGAGTGCTTGGCAATAGAAGATTTAGAAAATTCTTGATTGATTACATAACGCGAGTGTTCTTTTAAGCGGATTTCGAGATTCCTTTTAGTTTGACCAATATAAGATAAATCACAACCATTACAAGGAACTTTATAAATTCCCCATTTACGAAGATCAGGAACAGGAGATTTAGTGGAGAGGAATTTGAATTTATTGACAGGTTTAAAGATAATGTTAAAATTGAAACGCCGTAAAACTTTAGCTAACTTGAAACATAAAGGAGGATAAAAGGGGAGGACAACCAAATTATCAGGTTTGCTTTTGACAGATTTGGAAAGAGTAGAACTATTAGATGGTCTATTGAATTTCTTCACAGCATTATTGATAACAGACGGATTAAAACCTCTTTTGACAGCAACGGTTTTTAAGTAATTAAGCTCTTCCTTAAGGGATACAGAATCGGAACAAATTTTGAGAGCACGATTTACATACGTGTAAAAAACACCGATTTTTTGGTTGACAGGATGATTTGAGAGAGCATGAGGTGGGTTAGAAACAGAAAAAGGTTTTCTATAAACACAAGTTTTGAAAGAAGAATCGCATTTGGTAACTAAAGCATCAAGGAAAGGAAGTTTATTAAAATTGTAATAAACTTCCTTTCCTTGATGCTTTAGTTACCAAATGCGATTCTTCTTTCAAAACTTGTGTTTATAGAAAACCTTTTTCTGTTTCTAACCCACCTCATGCTCTCTCAAATCATCCTGTCAACCAAAAAATCGGTGTTTTTTACACGTATGTAAATCGTGCTCTCAAAATTTGTTCCGATTCTGTATCCCTTAAGGAAGAGCTTAATTACTTAAAAACCGTTGCTGTCAAAAGAGGTTTTAATCCGTCTGTTATCAATAATGCTGTGAAGAAATTCAATAGACCATCTAATAGTTCTACTCTTTCCAAATCTGTCAAAAGCAAACCTGATAATTTGGTTGTCCTCCCCTTTTATCCTCCTTTATGTTTCAAGTTAGCTAAAGTTTTACGGCGTTTCAATTTTAACATTATCTTTAAACCTGTCAATAAATTCAAATTCCTCTCCACTAAATCTCCTGTTCCTGATCTTCGTAAATGGGGAATTTATAAAGTTCCTTGTAATGGTTGTGATTTATCTTATATTGGTCAAACTAAAAGGAATCTCGAAATCCGCTTAAAAGAACACTCGCGTTATGTAATCAATCAAGAATTTTCTAAATCTTCTATTGCCAAGCACTCTTGGGATTCCGGCCATAGTTTTAATTTTCAAAATGCTAAAATTATCTCTAATGCCAATAGTATCTCTGAATTGGACTTTCTTGAAAATTTAGCTATTTATCTTAATCGTGATGTTATTGTTAATGATAAATCTGATTCCACAATGCTCTCTGCAGCTTGGAAAAACCTTTTCAGTACTACCATTTAATTTATTTTTGTATTATTATTTGTCTGGTTTTTTTTTTTTATTTATTTATTCATTTTGAATTTCATGTGTTCCCATTTTGGATTATATGTATTTTTCCCCCTCCCATTTTTTGCCCCTCCTACTTTGTGTTCTTTTGTTTTGATTATTCTCTTCTGTGATAGGCTGTTGTTTTTTACTTTCCTATTGGCTGTTGATTTCTAACTTCCTATTGGCTGTTTCTTCAGCTTGTTTCCTTTCCCTTGTCTCTCATTTCAGTCTTGCCTCTGCTTTCATAGTAGAAGGACGTCTTTTTTGCGCCTGACGAAGAAAGACTCAGATCTTTCGAAAGGCCTAGCGCATTTACAAATTTTTGATGGTGTTTCAAGAAGATTGTTTGTTCTTAGTCATTCACACCAGTTTTAACTTATTTTCTTTAACATAGAACGTTATGCAATATACTAAAACCTTTCCTGAAACATTATCTAACAATGCAAGTCACATCAAAATTCGTCCAGTAGAGCTTTTTAAAAATACGAATCTTTCAGGATTGACTTCATCTGATTATAGAACTTTTCCCAAAATTCTGTAACTATGAAACATAGAACAATATTCAATATATTAAACCTTTCCTGTAAAATTATCTAACTAACTAACAATGCAAATCTTTTCAAAATGTTTCCAGTAGAACTTTTTAAAAAGGCTAATGTTTCATAATCTTGTTTACTCCTAATTATAGAACTTTCGCCCATAATTCTATAACTAAGCAACCTAAAACAACATGCCATATTCTAAAAACCCCTGCCGGCCCGGCCTACAGGCGGAGGTAGATTTCGAAGTTAAGTATACTAATTTCACCAACAAAAACTAAATCCTGATTAGATATAAATCCACTTTAACAGTTTTATCTGTCTACTTTTGACGAGTTTTTATTTCATTTTTATATAATAGCTGGTTTTATCAGAATCATGTTAAGGCGGTATTAAAAAAATACTTTTCCATGCTCAACAACTCGAAATTTTCTGGCACATTTTCAGATTCATTTTTAATAAAAAAAATATGAAACTTGCTGACGTGATTTTTGAAAAGATTTATAAGCGACCTGTGTTTTTATTTTTCATTCAATTTATTAAAACTTGATTTATGAACAATTATTTTCTCAGTAGGACAATATTTTTCGTTTCTAACACAATCGCTTCGGGAAATTCTGTTCAAAATGCCCACTTTGACATCATTTTTTGAAATATATTCTGCCTCTATCAAAATTCAATCATTACGGTACATTATAAAGTTTCTGAACAAGAGAATCTACCAATTGGATGCGTTTGAGAGCAAAAATGAATTTAAAAAATGAGTTAGAAAATAAGCAGTTTGGATTTGAATACACCCTTAATAAGATGATTTTTTTCTTCAATCGCTATGTATTTTTAATTTGTTTTTGCTGTAAGAATTGGTCCTATCAAAAACCTGTCTATATAAATGTTGTAGACAATATTAAGAAGATATATGATAAATTCATGGGGATTTTATATCTTGTGAATTGACGGAGTTATGGATTTTTTTTTTCTTCAACCCTCCCTTTTTGTTTTCGTTTTTAATTTTTTTTTTGCGTTACGAATTGGTCCTATCAAAAACTTGTGAATATAAAAGTTGTAGATAATATTAAGGAGATTTATAATAAAATTAATAGGATTTGATATCTTGAGAATTGACGAAGTTATGATACATGATTGATTAGTCGTTAAAAAATAATAATGTAATTAAAAAAATCCCTGCCGGCCCGGCCTACAGGCGGAGGTAGATTTCGAAGTTAAGTATACTAATTTCACCAACAAAAACTAAATCATGATTTGAGATTTATCCACTTTAACAATTTTATCTGGTCGCTTTTGACGAGTTTTTATTTCATTTTTATATAATAGCTGGTTTTATCAGAATCATGTTAGGAGGTATTCAAAAAAGTACTTTTCTATGCTCAACAACTCGAAATTTTCTGGCACATTTTCAGATTAATTTTTAATAGAAAAAAAATGAAATTTGCTGACGTGATTTTTGAAGAGATTTATAAGCGACCCGTGTTTTTATTTTTCATTCAATTAATTAAAACTAGATTAATAAACAATTATTTTCTCAGTAGGGCAATATTTTTCGCTTCTAACACAATCGCTTCGGGAAATTCTGTTCAAAATGCCCACTTTGACGTCTTTTTTGAAATATATTCTGCCTCTATCAAAAAATCGATCATTACTGTACATTATATAGTTTCTGAATAAGAGAATCTACCAATTGGATGCGTTTGAGAGCAAAAATGAATTTAAAAATGACTAAGAAAATAAGCAGTTTGGATTTGAATACACCCTTAATAAGATGAATTTTTTCTTCAACCGCTATGTATTTTTAATTTGTTTTTTCTGTAAGAATTGATCCTATCAAAAACTTGTCTATATAAATGTTGAAGACAATATTAAGAAGATATGATAAATTCATGGCGATTTTATATCTTGTGAATTGACGGAGTTATGAAAATTTTTCTTCTTTAACGCCCCTTTTTTGTTTTCGTTTTTAACTTTTTTTTGCGGTACGAATTGGTCCTATCAAAAACTTGTGAATATAAAAGTTGTAGATAATAGTAAGGAGGATTGGATTTGATATCTTGAGAATTGACGAAGTTAGGAATTTTTTTCTCCCAAAAACCCTATTTTTTGCGCCCCTTGAGCCCATTTTTAATTTTATCAAAAATGTGTGATACATAAATTTTTTGCCCTATTTTTAGAAGTAATAAAAACTTTAAACTGATTTGATATGTACAAAAATTAAGAAGTTATGGGTTTTTTCGATTTTCACAAAACCCCTCCCTATTTCCATCCCCTTGGTCCGATTTTGCCCATTAACGAACTTGACCGAGATTTTATGTCCCTTGATTTTATGTATCAGTTTGGAAGAGATTTGGGCAGAATTGTGGAAGTTATCGTCTTCAGAAGAAAGTGATATACACATATATATAGATAGACAGATAGATAGATATATTTTTTACTGAGGGTGGTTTTGGGTTCCAGGGCTCATGATCGGTGTAGATCTGCAAAAATTTTTCAGAAATTCTAACATAGGAACGATCCCAATAGGTAGTATTTCATACGAAATCTACCTAAAATTCCCCTGAAAAATTATTTAACAGTTCAAGTCCCATCAAAATCGATTCAGCAGAGCTCAAGTTACAAGCAGCCGGAACGAAATTTCCGTTTGCATTTTATATATTTAGTAGAAACCATCATTTTCCAACACTTTCCAACATAGTTGAAAAGTGTTTATGAAGTCAATTTGAATGTCTTGTCATCTGGCAACTCTCATAAATATGCTAGGATCGCCAAGTAATTGTTATACGTTATTGAGGTTTACTATAAAATGTTTGGTACCGTCAACTGAGGTAACTTCCGTCTAAATTTCTCTGTTTCAGGGCATGTTCAGCATCTCCACTGTCTTATTTTATTAAAAAGATGAATACCCTGTTAATTTTTTCTTTACTAAGAACATATGGAACCACACCATTATAATAAATTTGTCGACATTGAATTTTTTCTTTTTTACCAAAAAGTGTAGGTAGCTTTCATTACAAAAGTAAAAAGCTACCTATAAGAAAGCACTTCTGGAAAATTTTGGTATATTTTCACCGATCATGACCCCCAGACCGCAAAACCACCCTCCTTTAAAATGTGACATACATATGTTATAATTTTTTTTTTACTTTTACTATTCATTTAAATTATTCTAAATTGCCGGTATATTCATTATTTCTTTTTTTTTCATACGCTCTATTATTTATTTCTTGTTAAATTCTTATAAGTTTAAAACCCGTATCTTAATAATAGTTTTATTCAAAAACTTAATCTAAACTTTTAATTCCTTCATTAATTTTTATCGTCTACCAAACTGTAAAGTTTTCTGAACGCAGTTACTTTATTTTTCGAATGTTTATAAAAACCATTTTTACATTTTTATTTTATTTCATCTCACTTTCCTGCCAGCTGGGAGACAGCTTATTCACATCGTAATCCTTCCATTAGCAGTGCCGGGATTCTTTCTGTGACGTTTCTCGATCGCTCTTCATCGGCTGAGTGGCGGATCGCAATTTCATTTCGAGTCTCGTTCGTGAATTTATTTGGTTAGCCTGAAGTTTCCATTTCAATCGGATTTCCTCCGCGCATTCTAATAAATAGCTCGAGCATGAGCTCAGAAGTAGATTTTTTGTGCTGTTTGATTGTTTCCTTAATCTGTTACCTGGTGTCTTAAGATACCTAGAATATTAACTCGTTATTTAACATCTCTTTCGCATGAATAACTAGTTCGCGCTTAAGCGGGATGGCTCCGATTTCTCATCCTGTGGGAATTGTTTTATGTTGGTACACTGTTAAAATTTTGCAGCATTCTGGCAGGACATTTGACCGTTTTTTCCGAAAACGGTTACACAACCGTAATTTAACACTATTCTGACCATATTATTGACCGTTTTTTGGTCAGAATATAGTAAAATTATGGTTATGAAACCGTTTTTTCAAAAAACGGTCGAATGACCTGCCAGAATGCTGCAAGATTTTTAACAGTGTATGTTCTGATGGAATAAGCAGTTTCCGATGACTACGTTTCTATGTTCTTATTGGGAAAACCCTAGATTTCTTCATAAGCCTTTTTTTCACCACTTATGCGGCCTAATCTGCCTTGTCTTCATCATGAATAAATGAGTGTTTGATTGGACTTTACCAATCGTATCATCGGTCCACAGCTGCTAAATTTCCACAGTGTTGACACCTTCAATAGCGATGCTTTCACTAAATGGTACGACTGCTATACAACCTCACCAATGGCTTACTAAAATGTGTTACTAATCCAGTAATATGTCGTAAAAAGCACGACGTGATTGTTCAACTTAACCCATTAATTTGTTTCATTATATATATATATATATATATATATATATATATATATATATATACATCCAATTTTTGTCATGCGATAACTCCCGTATTTATTAACCTATTTGGATGAAATTAATTGAATGCATAGTACATACCAACGTTTCGACCATGTTTGTTGGCCAGCTTCATCCGCTGTCTTGTTTCAAAATGGCGGCCATTTAAAATTTTTAAAAAATTTAAAAATTTAAAAAGCGCTGCGAATAAATTAAAAACTGATTTTTTATTCTTAAGAGTTTGACCTTAATACAAGGATTCCGGTGAATATTTTTGTTTCGTCTTTATTTTAAAAAATGGCTGAGATACAGCAGTCTGAATTTCTAGGGTGACTGACATTTTGAAGCAATCTGATTTTCGTCATGCTGTAACTTTCGTATTTATAAACTGATTTGGATAAGATTGATTGTATCCATAGTAGCATAGTACATACCAGTGTCTCGACCGAGTTTGTTGATCAGCTTCATACGCCATCTTGTTTCAAAATGGCGGCCATTTGAACCGTGCACTGCCGCGCAATGCTTATTATTAATATCCGTTAGCTTCAAATTCTCGCCGAGCTTGGCTACACTTGGCGAAATATCGCCAAATTTGGTGGCCAAAATTAAGTATCCATAAATGATGGCAATTTGGATATAGCTTACTAATTTGGCGCAATTCTTATTTAAATTCAGTATTGACGAATATTCTCTTATCGGGTTCGTCGCATTTTAATTTCTTAAAATTTGAGTAAAATTACCTTCGAGTAAAACTTGCAAAATTTTAAAACAAAATGTATGAAAGCTACCCCTTCCACCCGGCACATGTCGAAAGGATTTTTTGAAAATTTGTGTCAATGTAACCTTGAATTGTGGTAACAATGGCCCATGTGTTAAAACGAATTTTATAAGGCCTACAGCATGATTAGGCCAATCCCAGATAGTATTTTTAATTTGCAGAAAATTTGCAGCAGTCTTGCTTTGAAAACCTGCAATGTTGCTGCAAGCTCAGCATGACAAGACTGTAAGTTCATAACAAGACTGCAGCAAGGTAACGCAAACGCCGAAGTCACCACACTTTGAACTTGAAGCTAACTTGTCGTTCAAGTTAAATTCATTCTGAATCAAATTTATTGCAAATTAACGGCAAACAAGTAGTCAAAAATACTGCAAACTTGCTGCAAAGTAGTAATCTTTCCACGCCCCACTATCTGTTTACAACCGTTACAATATAAGTTTAACCCTTCGGAGGGGTCCATAGACCTGATCAGGTCCATTGATGCGAACACACCGTCAGAAGGTGCATGCATAATTGTCATCACCATAAACAAGCTGAGGTAATATTCGTACTTTTTCAACACAAGCCTTTTTTGGTATTTCCTAACTATAGCGTTTAGAAAAAGTGGTGCCAACCTAATAAAATTTCTGCAATTTCTGCGTATGTGCTGATTGTCTATTCTCTCATCAGTGGGATTTTTTGCTTACGTCACTTTCGAGAATTAAAGAAAATCTTGCCACAAGTTTCACAACAAACTACTCATGCAAGTGGGAGATGGTATACCTTGCGAGAAATTTGCTTCGAATTTCTCAATTCAAGTTTGTCACGGCAAGATAATGTCAGAAAAAATGAAACTTGCTGCTAATGTTCATGCTATCTGGGATGTTACCGATTGAAAAAGGCAGGAGAGAGAGGGTAAGAAGTGTAAACATGTACAAAGACAGTAAATTAGCATATATTTTAATAAAAAACTTATTACAAAACTCATAAATATCGCTTAATATGGATTGTCCAGGTCTGGGACTGAATACTGATTTCTCTTCGACAGAAGTTTAGGTGGATTAATTTTCGCCACAATATCGTTCCATTCATCCTCATAATTTCCGGTCGCTTGGTCAACGCCAGCACTTTAACTTCTTTCTATGCAGAACAACACAACCCTCCTTTGATTTCAATGTAATCGCTCCGGGATAGAGATTGCCATTAAACAGCAAAAGTACAAAATTTTCAACGTTACAGTCATCTTTGTCAATAGCTTTCTTGTTTGACTCAGTTGGAACCAAGGCCTTGGATGAATCTTCAACAAAATTATTGTTTGTATAAGCACAAATGTCTATTTTCATAAGTATAGCAAAAATAAACAAAAATATTACCTTAAAAACATCAATGTTTAAATAATTAAAAAAAAAAATAAATAAAAAAAATCTCTTCTTTAAATATAACATTTTTATGCATTGACATGAAGACTATACCATAATTTAAATAATAATTGGTTGGGCCAATGTTACCCCAAATGTTGGGCCAAACTTAACCCAACTTAGGAAAACACTTTTATTTTTTATCCCAGGAAAAGCAACGCATAATCCTAGATTAAGCCTTGATTTACACTAATGAGGTTATAATAACACTACTAAGGTCCAAATGATTTAATTTATAGCTTGGTACACAAAAGTTGTAAGAGCAAAATTCTCACCGTCTTCACACGTTTTTGTTTCATTGCTGTTGCCATAGTGGAACGTTGGCGAATTACTTGCAATGACTTACAAGCCTCAAGCTATTAGGAGGAGTAGCACTTATAGTTCGTTTACAGGGACGCACTAAGAATTTCAATACATTAAGATCTATGGAGGGAAAATAGTTTGCGTTGCATTTTAATGGTATTATGATGATTCAAACATAATTAACCCTTTGTATCACCGCTTCATATCTCCAACACACTCAAAAATCGATGTTACTTATACAGCGGGTTTTAAAAGAAGATTTTATTTATTGCTGCTATCTTCCATCAACTAATATAAATTGTTTGCAGAATTAGCAGCAGATGGCGATACTGAGTTAATTTTTCATGTCAAAGGTTTATTTATCATTTTAGTAATAAAGATGCGAAATTGCTAAAATGATCCTCGTAAATTTTATAAAAATAAAAAGGTTGGAGACGTCCCCCCAAAAAATAGATTTTCTTCAAAGGTAAATTACTATACTTTACAATTTTGTATAAAAAAAATTAACGCTATTTATGAGAGGGGCGTAATTTTCTGTTTATTGTAGTTCTGAAAAAAGTAATAATTTTTAATTTTCATGTTATAAATGTTTTCATTTTTTAGATGATTAAAATGATCACATCTGAGTAAATATATTTGAAATAGAAGTTGTTGAACCACAAAGGGTTAAATCAAAAAGATTCACTAACAAGGAAGGTCTCTATACGAGCACGCACCGAAAAATCTGAAAAAAAAAATATAGAATGTTCTTCTCATCAAGATATATATGTTTATAAAAAAATTTCGGTAGAAACTCGATAGAGTGTCTGTAAAAAAATAATGAAAATTTCGTGATTTAGCGAATTATCACCGGTTGGCGATGGAATAAAATTTCGAAAAATACTTTTTTATGTCAAATATTCTTTAATGTAAAAATGTTTCATGTTGAACTTGTTTAAATAAATTTAATTTAAATGACTTTAGTTTTGTCAGTTTTAGTTTGTCTTAACTATAGTTTTGTCACATTATATATTTATTATGAAAGTTAACAATGAAATTCTATGAATTAAAACAAAATTTAAATTAATTAAAATTATTGCAATCTAAAAATTAAGTCCAATTAAACACTGTCGAGTCAATTTTGTTTCTATCGAAACAAAAACTTCTCCGATATTGAAATGTATAACTGCAGCATTCTTCATCCGGCATTTATTTTGGAATACGCTTAAACACATGAAAATATATTTTTCAATATGAAAATATATTTACAGCGATGAAATTAAAAACTGCTGCAACAAGCAATATAAATATGTAATGCAAAAGATATATTGCTTAAACTCTCTCATTGTTTAAGTTTAAATTTATTAAATACTATTTATACGCATTCTAAAAATCAATTAACAAGCTATTATCAGATGTATTAAAATCGTTTGCTTTCGACGAGGAAAAGTGCTGCTCGCCAAATCGCGTGACGCTTTCGTCTTTTCGTGCCAAATACTCGAAAGTACTTTATTTTTTTACACAATTTCTACGGTAACTAGCCGCCCTTGGCGACCAGTTTGGCCTCCCTTAAAATTTATGTTTGGGAAAGCATGTTAAGCATTGTACCATGTTACTTTTATTCATAATTTAATTTACTTGGACTTCCTCAAATATAATTAATATAACCCCTTAAGCTAATATTAGTTTTTGTTGCATTAAAATATCTCAATTTGAAGATTTTCTGTAAGCAAGTAAACTCTATTGGTTTACAACGGAAAGTCTATGCGAATTTAGCAAAATTTAGAGATATCGCCAATTTGGCGACTCATTTTGATCGCCAAATTTGGCGATATATTGCCAAGTTGGCGACAAACTTGGCGGATTTTGGTGACAGAACAGGGTCTCCCTATGATAACTCCCCGTATAGGTATGGTGATGCATTAAATGCTGTTCAATACCCAATGAGATGCGTTTCATTCGAGCGTTGCATTAAACAATTAACAAATAACCGCGATTTTTGTGCCACATACGATGCCGTTATATATATATACCGGGTGTCCCAAAAATGACTGATGGATTTTAAAATTCAATAACTTGCAAACGGTGACAGCTATTTAAAAAATTCTTGCAGGAGGGTTATGTATGACGTCAGGAGTTTCTTTACTGTGATTCTTGATTTTAGTTCAAATTTCAAACGATAGGTGGTGCTGAGAGCGTTAGGTGCTCAGTCCAGACCCGATTTTTGGTACTTCGGGATCCATTCAATACATTTTTATCTCCTTTTTTTCGCATGGAAGAAGAGAGAGGCCGAAAAATCGAGCCTGTGTTCTGCGGTTCTTGCTTACAGCGCCATCTATCGATGCTATTTGTAACTAAAACTGAGAATCGCAGCATAAAAACTCCTGACATCTTACATAACACTCTTACAAGAATTGTTTTAATATCTGTCACCGTTTACAAGTTATTGAATTTTAATATCCATTAGTCATTTTTGGGACAACCGGTTGATTCCGCCGCTAAATTTGACTGATCCTTTATTACAGCCATAAGTAGTTTAATTAGTATTTTTTTCAAAATATTCCGAGTATGGTCAGTAAGGAGACCTTCCTTGTAAGGTGTACTACAACATGTTTTCTACAGATTATGGAATGCGTAGAATTTATAGTTTTTTTTTTTTTTTTTTTTTTTTTTTTTTTTTTTTTTTTTTACAGAGACATGCAAAAGAATTCGGTTACAGGATTGCTTATAGCCGAAAATTGTTCGAAGTGGTTTTTACGCTGTGATGT
Source organism: Maratus speciosus (assembly GCA_963932465.1). NCBI lineage: Eukaryota > Metazoa > Arthropoda > Arachnida > Araneae > Salticidae > Maratus > Maratus speciosus. The sequence continues at coordinate 248,135,934 of OZ010799.1, forward strand.
GCATTTTAAAATTATCTCATTTTTAGTGTATATTACGTGATGTGTATAAATTCTACAGATCATATTCATAGAGCTCCACAAAATAATTCGCGCACATTACCGGATACGGACAGCAATTGTGGAAAATGAATTTTTTCTGAGCTATGCTGTCTTTTTTTGTAATTGCTTATTTAGATATCTCATCTAACCGTATGAAAAAAATATGAGATTTTTAAATAATTTTGTACTAGTGTTGGAAAGTGTTGTCATTTATGCTTGATCATAATTTTTCCTTCCTTTTCTATCTTATTTACGACATAAATGTTTTTTTTTTAATTGCTGATTTGGTTTTTTCATTTAATTGCACGAAAAAAAAAAAATTAAATAATTTCCTACTAGTGTTGGTAAGAGTTATAATTTATTTTTGATCAGCATTTTTCGTTCATGTTCTATCTTATTTACGATATAAGTGTTTTTTAATGGCTTATTTAGATATCGGATAAGCAATTTTTCTCTGTATGAAAAAAATTGAAAATTTTAAATAATTTTCTATTAATGTTGGAAAGTGTTATAATTTATGCTCGATCATTAATTTTCGTTCATGTTCTACCTTATTTACGACATAAATGTGTTGTTTTTTTAATTACTTAGTTAGATATCTCGTATAATTGTATAAAAATAAGGAATTTTTAAGAATTTTCTACTAGCGTTAAGTGTTTTATAATTTATGTCTAGTCACCATTTTTCGTTATGTTATATATGACATAAATGATTTTTTATTGCTTATTTAGATATATTATTTAATTGTATTAAAAACAAGAGAAATTTTTAAAATAATTTTCTACTAGTATTTGATCATAACATTTCGTTTATGCTCTACACTGTCAAAAAAATTCTGTAGCTCTACAGATGTAAAGTTACATGCTTACTAAACTGTCATCTTTAACTGTACAAAAAAAGCTGCAAATCTACAAAACTAGTTTTTGTAAAGCTATAGAAATCTGTAACTTTACAAATGAATCTATTAAAATTGCAGTAATCTTACTAAAATTTTATCTGTAAACCTGGCTGTAGTTACATGAAAAGTTCTAGGCATCCCAGTTTCCTAAAAAATTCTTAGTAACCTTACAGATTTTTTGATTTTCGGCGCAAAAGTGTGTCTGTTACATGAATATTTGTTATTGCCGTTACATAGAAAGTTCTAGGAATCCCAGTTTCCTAGAAAAACTTTAGTAACTTTACAGATTTTTTTTTACAGTGTACCTTACTTACGACATAATTTTTTTCCTTTTTTTTTATTGCTTATTTAATTCTATGCAAAAAAGGAAAATTTTTAATAATTTTTTACTAGTGTTGGAAAGTGTTTTATAATCTACGCCTGGTTATCATTTTTTGTTCTTGATATATCTTATTTACGACATAAATTTATTCACTAATTGAAATTAAAGTTCTATTCCTTATCCTTCACTAATGGCACTGGAGCAAGTGTTTAAGTTTGCTTCCGCGTACAACTGTACTTCTAAAGGAAGAACAACTTTTACAGGTAAGGACAAACCCATAGGTAGAATCGTATTTAAAGAAGAATAATGGGATAAGGTTATGATAACGATGTAATTCTGAAATGATATGGAACTGTATGACAATGAAATGAATTTTGATAATAATGTGCAAGCCTGCTTTTGAAATAATAAAAGAACAAATAAATGTTTTCGTTCTTTTAGTGTTTGTATGAGCTAAATATTTAATGCTTCTTAACAACAACTACAAAAAATATACTGTTATAACCAAGAATTACAGTAATTTTCGGCGAATAATCCGAGTATTAAATAAATATATTTTTAAGGGAAATTTATTTTTAAAAATGTAGCCTAAACTATGGCTAAATAAATTTCCAAGTCACTATTTCAATTCAGAAATCTTTGTCTAGTATTTTTCTTCTGATTGAATATCTAAAATTTGTAATAATTTTCTTCAATTAAATAAGTCAAGAAATTTTGTGTAAAAAATGTGATAAAATTCTACGCATCATCATCTCTCATTATAATCTACGTAGCAATAAGATATATATATCTTATTAATTAAAATTTACGGATGTTAATCTTTTTTGCGGCATAAATGTGCGTTTTTGTGTGTTTTAATTGCTTATTTGGATATCTCATTTAATTATATGACAAAAAAAAAAAAAAAAAAATGAAATTTTTGAATAATTTCCTAGTAATGTTTGAAAGTGTTTTATAATCTATGCTTGATCATCATTTTTTGTTCATGTTCTATCTTTTTTACGACATAAATGTTTACTTTTCTTTCTTTTTTCTTTAAATTTCTTATTTAGATATCTCATTTAATTATATGAAAAAATCAAACTTTTAAATAATTTTCTGGTAATGTTTGAAAGTATTTTATAATCTATGCTTGATCATCATTTTTCGTTTATGTTCTATATTATCTACGGCATGAATGTTTATTTTCCTTTTCTTTTTTTTTTTTAAATTGCTTATTTAGATATCTCATTTAATTATATGAAAAAAAAAATTAAACTTTTAAATAATTTTCTAGAAATGTTTGAAAGTGTTTTATAATCTATGCTTGATAATCATTTTTTGTTCATGTTCTATCTTATTTACGACATAAATGTTACCTTTTTTCCTTTTTTCTTTAAATTGCTTATTAAGATATCTCATTTAATTATATGAAAAAAAATTAAACTTTTAAATAATTTTCTAGAAATGTTTGAAAAGTAACACGGACAATCTAGAAGAAAAACACCAGTGACAGCAAAAGTTGTCAAAGATATAGGAAACAAAAAGGAAAGAGTAAGTTGTGAGGAAATTGATCCGCAAGAAGGCTGCAGCTACAAAACTCCCCAAAAGCAAAAGAATCATTAGAAATATTATCTCCCTTGCGAAAATCAGTTTAGTCAAAGTTCAGAGGGAGCCAAAAAATAGCTGTGTTAACATCTTCGCCATATAAAGTAAGCCTTGAAATGAAAATAAAATAAAAAAATCCCTGCCGGCTCGGGCCTACAGGCGGAGGTAGATTTCGAAGTTAAGTACTAAATTCTCCAACAAAACTTAAATCAAGATTAGAGATAAACCTAGTTTCTTCACAAAGAGTGAGCTGTAGGGAGCTAAATGTTTTGTGAAAATTATAATATACACGAATACACACACACAAGTATATGGAATAGGTTTAAAAAATGGCTACAAAAAATTCAGAGAACCTTAAAGTGTTAAAATATGTTAATATTTCCATAGTCGGGTTTTTATCATGTTTTAATACGTTTCTTCAAACTCACATGGCGTTACATATTCACCTGCTGAGATCCATTATATTTCCAATATGACGCAATATACATATTTTTTTAATTCGTCAAACTATTTTTTTATTTTGAGTTTTCATGCTGAAATCTTGCTGCAGAAAACTTATGACGTAATATTCAATTTGTTTTCAATTTGTCAAACTATTTAATTTTACACGTGAAAATTTTACATTAGAAAAGTAATTGTTGTGGTGAGAATTTTATTGTTTTTTTTTTAATTGTTGGCAACTGCTATAACGAAAAACTTTTATTTTTTTTCCTGACATTGTTGTGTAAGAGCTGGTTATATCAGAATCATGTTAAGGCAGTATTCAAAATTTTGAACCCTCCCCATTTCCACCCTCTTGGGCCGATTTCGCCCATTTTCAATCCCCGCCGAAATATTAGCCATATCAAAGTTGTTGGCGAGTTTGAGGACAATCCGTGCATAATTGCGTCTTTTATCGTGCGGACAAAATTTAGTACATACATACATACATATATATATATATATATATATATATATATATATATATATAAACGTTTTAGTTGGGGGTGGTTTTGGGTTCCTGGGGTCCTATAATGAAAAGTTATGAAGGAATTTTTCAAAAGTCGCACCATGGTAACGACTGCAATAGGTAGTATTTCTTACGAAATCTACCTAAAACGATAAAAAGGAAGCTCTCAAAGCAGAAAAGCAATAGGAACATCAAGTTTTAAAAAATAGGCCCAATTCAATGGGAAAGAAAATAATGCAAGGGAAGAATTACGGACATAAGGTAAATAAAACTTCTGTTGTAGAAAAAAAGTCTAATAATTCAGAATCAAAAAAGAAAATCAAGTCAGTGATGACTGGTTTTGCCTAATTTGTAAGAAAAATAAAATAACAGAAAGGATCCAGTGTTCAGATTGCCAAATATGGTTCCACGTTGTCAGCGCTGGAATAAAAAATGAACAATAGAAATTTATGTGTAAACCTTGAAAACACTTCTTAAATGATATTCAAGTAACTCCTAAAATAGGTCCATAATTTCTGTTCTTAATTACTTATAACTTTGATTTATATTTTGAATATATTTTGATTTAAAACAATTATTCTTACTTTCAGACATTTGATTTCATTATATTTCATTGCTGTTGTTGCCTTAGATTGTTTCATTAATCGCAAACATTGTTTTTAATAAAATTAGTTGTATGACCTACTCATTAAAACAGCCTAATATTGTTTGGTCCAATGTAGGAGACCGCCGATCCAGTTTAGTTGACCAGTCGCTGAATATGGACCACTTTTGACAAATTTTTCAAATAAAACTTAAAAATTTAAAAAAGAAATTGTTCTAAAGATTTACTTAGTTAGTAGATGAATATATTGACCACATGTAGTGATATTTTGCGGGTATTCAAAAAATGAAGCGAGTTCATCTGAAAGTAAGTGAAGTGGTCTAGATTCAGCTACTCTCCCCTAAACACCTTCTGTAGATATCACAATATGTGGTATCTACTTTACTTTCCTTGCAAATTTCTTGCTTCTCTACTAAATAAAGCAATTCCAATCTCTATTACGTCGAGAAAAAGACAGAAAAAAAGAGAAAGCAAAGAAAGGGGGAGAGAAATAAAGAAAAATATGTACAGTCGTGAAAAAGAAAAAAGTAAACACCCCCTACTAACCCCTCAACAAATTATCGTAGAAGAAAGTTACTCATACCGAACGATTGGAAATAAAGTCTACTTATAAAGTATGTATATAAAATTTCCTTAGGGGGTCATTTTCATATTAAAATGAACCCAAACTTCATTTTTTAAAAATAGCAATACCCAATTTTAACAAGATATTTCAAATATTCGGTTCAAACTATGCCTAGACACTAAATGTCAAGGCATTTGAATGATAAGTTTTTGAATTATAAACATTGAAAATTTAGTGTTTCTAATGTTAAATTACATTTTCATATTTTTATTAATATCTCCTGAAATTATACTTCTAATGTGCTATTTTTTTGTGTAGCAATAATGCTAAAATACCCAAACATAAATATGTTGAATTTGCAATTTTTATAATTTTATGATATGAATTATGAAATAAATATTCGAAAAAATTATGAATTGCAACCTGCATTTTTTTTATGGATTTAGATTTATCAGGTCCTGCTTTATGGAAATCCAAAATTTCACATTTTTCTTCCAAGTAGTTTTCAAATTATGTTTAAAAAACGGCAAAATGATGGTTTAAAAGGCCGTCTCTGATAGATGTGACTAGATACTTTGAAAATTTTTATGCTATCCTGTAATCTGGCAGTATTCAATGACTGCTTGAGTGGCGCTTAAGATGCCTTGATCAAGAAGGGGGCTCTCTCGATCAACAATTGAGTACCGAACTTCAATTTGGATACAGCCCCTTAAATACATTCGTTTTAAAATAATTAATTTCTTGGAAACTTATGGTACGAATTGCCTAACAATTTGTTTTTAGGCTAATTGAAGGGTGTGGAGTTCATTTATGCTATCATAATTGTGTACTGCTATTGAAAAAAAAAGTTATTGTTCGTTTTAATATGTAGATGGCCCCCTAAGCAAATTTTATAAACATCATTTAAAAGTAGACTTTATTACCAATCGTGTGGTACCAGCAAATTTCTTCTACGATAATTTTTTCCAGGGTTAGTAAGGGGTGTTTACATTTTTTCCCCCACGACTGTACTTTCAAATAGTTTTAATAGAAGAACTGGAAGTTAATTTATCGATTTTTTAAAATTTTAAACGTATAACTTTTTTAATCTACGAACGCAAGACAAACAAATAAATGTTTTGTAAACATAATGTAGAATTGTTTATTTAAATGAGTGATATAGTTTGTGTATGAAAGTAAAAAAAAAACAAAAAAAAAAAAACAACAACTTTATATATATATAAAAAAAAAATCATTTTCAGTTTAAAAGAGTCTCACAATATTAATGTCGAATAACTTCAAAAAAGCAACATTTAACTTTTTAAAGTACCAAGCTGAAATACGGAAAACTTCTCGGTTTACATTTTAAATTTTCTTTATTTTTGAAGTTTTTAAAATAGAAAGAAAAACATATGCTTGTTAAATTAAACAGTTTATGAAACAAAACAAGTTTTGCAAAAGGATGACACAATTATTATAGCGTAATGTATGTTTCTCCTTGTTAAAACTATTTTCTATTAAAATAAAATGTTTCAAATTCTTTTCTTTTTCAAAACATAACAATCAAAACGAGTTCCACTGCATATCATTAAGAAAGACTTTGGAGTAACAAGATGGTTGTTTTCCCCTCTTTACGCCAGAATGTAAAAAATGGCCTGCCAATTTGCGAAAACTGCCTGACAAAATCAATGGTGCAAAGTAGGATTATTTTGAAAGGAAAAAGAAAAAAAAAGAAAAACAACAAGACAAGTACGCAAACGTCATTATTGTGTCCGCTCCCTCTTAAACGGAACGCTTCGTTTCAAAATCAGAAAAGAAAAAAGTTGAAAAAAAAAGTAAAGTTCTTTTTTTCGTTAATATCCGGATTGATTTTCACTCGCTGTACTAATTGCAGACGAATTAATCTCGTTCCCACGTGCTAGGCGCTGAGATCGATCGAATATTCCTCTTCACTTCAGTTCCTTTCTATCGGAAATGATTATTATTATTCCCTCTGGCTAAATTTGTAACGTTCCATGATTAAGACGGGTGTATTTACGAACTATAAATTTTAGAGCTGGGGGAATTGTCAAATGAAGTTTGTAAATAAAAGTCAGAGTGATGTATTGGATATGCCGAAGGGAAGAATGTGTGCAGCAAATATTTTAATCTCGTTGCAATGGGCATGAAATATAGTTGTGTATTATTGATGCTTAGTTGTATTATGGGTCGATTAAAAGAAAGTCTGTTATTTTTATTATAATTGTGAGTATGTTTTGGTCGGTGGAATCAGGTAAAGAAAAAAAAATATGTGAAAAAAAATATAAGCAAGCCAAGTTTTCTTTGGAATAGTCTTTTTCAGGAAACAAGAGGGGGGAAAAAAGGAAATCTAAAATAAAGCCGAATTTATTTCCTGTATTGATGTCGAAGTACAATGTTCAATAAATATGAAAGTAAAATATATTGTAAAAAATTCACGTTTTTCGTCAACATTGTGCTCTTTTGTGAAAAGTCACCATGTGACTATAATGTGATATTATTTGGTGACTTATCATAATGCAACGTTCATGATGACTTTGAAATTGAGTCTAAAAATGACAGTCACATGAGAGTCATAATGCACCTACATTGTAAAGTCACCTGGTAGCTCGTCACAAAGCAGCAGTCACATTGACGTCTCAGTGGAGTCACATATAGTAATCATTTGAGACGCATAATGAGACGTGTGGAATTTCCTATTTTTTGTTTCACCGTAGTGACTGTGACACTTGTGACCATGTGTGACATGAATGAGATGATATGTGGACTAGCTGTGCTGTAGAGATAGCAGTTATTTGAATTATATTATTTTATTTTGAGTATTCGCTTACTTAAAAATTAGCATTTTGTGACTAGTCCTTAATTTTGGACACCAGTGTAGTTGTGTGTTATCATTATTTAATTATGTTATGAATTGATTAGCAGAAAGTATGTTATTTTTTTAAATGTAAATATTTTTTCTAGGTGGAAACAGATAAAAAAATTGTGTGATAAAAATGGGCCAAGTTTTCTTTGGGATAGTCTTTTAAAGAAAGAAAAAACAATGAAATCTAAAATAAATCCAAATTTATTTTCACTATTGGAGTCAAAATACAATATGCAATAAGTATTTAAAAAAATGTATTGTACCCATAAGCACTGATCCATAAGGCACAGAAAGCAGGAGCATACTATCTAAAATTTAAAAGGGGCTCCAAAATTACTGTAAAATGGGGCCTCTAATTTCCATTTATTATTATTATTTATTTATTTATTTATTTATTTATTTACATATCATTTTTATTTATTTATTTGAATGGAGAAGTTTGCTTAATGCAAGAAATTTCCTGCACTACTTCAGGAAACTTTTCTAACCGGGAAATCTGAATGTGATCAATAGATTGTTAATCAATCAAATGGGATACTGATATGTTGGTTACAGAAATAACCCACGTAACTGAACGTATAAGAACTGCTTTATCCAAAGTATGTTTGGGGACATAAAAAAAGGCCGTTTAATGGCATGTATGTGAACTCGGCTAAGTCATTCAGAGTAATATATGTAAAACTGATAACTTTTTGATATTTTTCAACGCATGTAGAATTTAGAAAACTTATTAGAGGATTCCGAAAATGATACCGTGCTTCTTTTAGGTTCAGGGGTTAATCGAGCCCTGATTGTAAACAATTAATCAAGTTTTTTGCCAAGCGTTTCTACTATGCCAAGTGTTTCTATTTTTTTTTTTTTTTTTTTTTTTTGTAATAGTATGAAAAAAGTATGTATGTAAAGTTTCTTGAAATCCCCCCAAAATGGTGAATAACGTTTTTTATTTTTAAAGGAATTGTAAGTACTTTTTTGCAGGTTGAGCCAAATAAAAAATATTCATGAAAGAAAATAAACCAAGTTTTTTTCATAACAGTCTGTTAAAGTTTTTTGAAATCCAAAAAATGGCAAGTTTATTTCTTGTATTATAGTTGGAATACAATAGTCAGAATAGAATATTCAGTAACCATGAAATAATAATAATAATAAAAAAACGTGTTGAAAGCAATTAAGTTCTTACTCGGTGAGTTAATTGTTTAAAATAAGATCACTTCTTAATTTAATAAAGATGCAAATTCTTTCAAAAATAGTTGTTTACAATACTTTTTTCCATGTTTTTTAATACTGAACTCTGAGTTTAAAAGGGAAATTGAATTTGCCATTTTTTTAGCTGTCATTTATTTTTTTTTTTTCGTTGAAATTTTTTTCAAAGAAAACGTGATCTATTCTTTCAGATGAATGTGTATATTCTTATTTCAATATATTTTTGGTTCATAAAGTATGCTATTTTTTCAGTTATTATTTCTTCTAGTTACTCTCTGCCTAAAGTTGCAACATTCCATGATTAAGTCAGAGTGATGTATTGGATTTAATATGGGGAGAGAAGAGTAAGGCAAATATTTTATTGCCGTTGTAATGGTCGCGAAATATACCGGGTGTCCTAAAAAGGACTGACTGATTTTAAAATTCCATAACTTGCAAACGGTGACAGATATTTAAAAAATTCTTGCAGGAGAGTTATGCATGAGGGCAAAAGATTTTTTACAGTGATTTTCGATTTTAGTTCGAATTACAAACGATGGATGGCTCTGCGATCAATAGACGCAAAATTCAAACTCGATTTTTGGTCCTTCGGGACCCACTCAATACATTTTAATCTCTTTTTTCCGCATGGAAGAAGAGATCGGCCAAAAAATACAGCCTGTATTTATCGTCTATTGATCGCAGCGCCATCTATTGTTTGTAATTCGAACTAAAATCGAAAATCACTGTAAAGAAAACCTTTGACGTTATGCATAACCCTCCTGCAAGAATTTTTTAAATATCTGCCACCGTTTGCAAGTTATTCAATTTTAAAATCAGTCAGTCCTTTTTAGGACACCCGGTTGTTGCGCGTTATTGATGTTATAGTATGTTACGAGTCCATTTAGCTCATTGAAACTGATTGAATTTTTAATAGGTTAAATCAGTTTTTTAAACACTTTTGTGAAAAAAAATGTACGATTTTTTATTATATATATATATAGTATATATATCGTAATATTACCGCGACATCACGATGAATTTTGGGTCATCATTCATCTTGCTGTAGAAACCCCAGTACAATATAAAACTTAAAGACAAAATAAAACATAATGTAAACGTATCTTTGAAAATACCAAATATAAACAAAGAGATTGGATTACGATTGGATTATTCAAAACAAGGGGACCATCAAACTTGTTGCACGCCGATTTTGATGATTTTAAGGGACCTTAAAAACCTTAAAAATCAATTTTTTCATTTTTTGTAAATTTCACTTTAAATATTATTCAAGGGTACATTATATGCATTATGACATGCATTTATCACCAAAAAAAAAAAAATATTTTCGAGAAAAAAAAATGGAATTTTACACGTCGTCTTAGAAATCTTCGAAATGCCCCCTGCGCGTTCCATATCAATGAATATCCCCAATATTTTTTATGAAAGTTTGGTTTATATATGTAAATAAAACTGCGCATTGAATTTTATATATTTGAATATAAAGGTTAAAAAAAAAATTGAAATTGAAATTGAAATTTTTTCGAAAAATTTTCAAAAAATTTTGATTTTTTTTTAAACCTTTATATTAAAAAATATCAAATTCGATGCACAGTATTATTTATATATATAAACCAAACTTTTATATAAAAAAATATTGGATATTTTCATTGATATGGAACGCGCAGGGGGCATTTCGAAGATTTCTAAGACGACGCGTAAAATTCCATTTTTTTTCTCAAAAAAAAAAAAAAAAAAAAAAAATATATATATATATATATTTTTTTTGTGCCATAATGCATATAATGTACCCTTGAATAATATTTAAAGTGAAATTTATAAAAAATAAAAAAAATGAAATATATAATGTGAACATTAAAAATTTTACAATCTTACTTAACAGACGACTAATGTAATGAAAATGATGCTACAAGTTTAAAATATACATTTTATTTAAAAACTTCTTAGTACTTTCAAACCTTCCAGGTTCATCATCAGAGAATATCTTGATAACTAAATGTTGTTTATTTATACAAATACGTCACTCTATTTTGAAAATGAGAGAGCCAATAATTACTAGAGTTGAAAGTAGAAGTAGCAGCAGCTGTTTCATGGATTGAATTTAATTAGAGGAAATATATATTATTATTATTAATTGCAGCTCCATTTATTTTATGTATTCCAACTACTTTCAACCTACTTTCAACTCTAGTAATTATTGGCCCTCTCATTTTCAAAACAGAGTGACATATTTGTATAAATAAACAACATTTAGTTATCAAGATATTCTCTGATGATGAACCTGGAAGGTTTGAAAGTACTAAGAAGTTTTTAAATAAAATGTATATTTTAAACCTGTAGCATCTTTTTCATTACATTAGTCGCCTTTTAAGTAAGATTGTGGAATTTTTAATGTTCACATTATATATTTTATGTTGAATCAAGGTGAAAAGTTGCGTTTCGTCTTATGATATTATAAAAATTTGATTTTTAAGGTTTTTAAGGTCCCTTGTCCCCCTAAAGTATGTTGCAGAGTTCATTCCACTAGCTTTACTGGTAAAAGGTTTCCTTTAAATGGGTTACAAGTTTTAAGCATAATTATAGGCTGCAGCTTTGAAATTTTTGATATTTTGCTAAAAAAAAAATACATTTGCTTTTTTTAACTAACATTTTTTCTAATGAAAATACAAACTAATTTATGTCTGGAATGCTTGTTTTTTAAAATTTTTTAAATGAGCACTACTGCTTTAATATTTTATTTCTATTTTGAAGGCATGCTATTGGAATTATCTAACGATTTTGGGATATTCGACATCAGAAATGTTATTTATAAGTTACAGAAAATAATAATAATTTATCATTTAAAATTCCGTAAAGGAAAAAAAAATATGTATTATTTCAGAACTGTGCTTAAACAATAAAAATATTAATAATAATAATAATTGGGGAAAGTGGCCTAAAATGATCCCCTTAAAGGGAAAACTTGTGTAAAATAACATAACTGTTTAAATAAAACTTTGTCCCTTTGCTATATGTTTTACACTGTATTTTGCATTATAAACATATTTAAATTATATTTTACACCCAAATTGAGTAATGAAAAAAACAAAAATAGATTTTTGAAAAACTGTCCGAAGGATCATTTTACCCTCACCAAAGAGCAAAATGATCCTTCAGTTGAAACAGTACCAAAAAACTGGCGATAAATCACAATTAAAATAATAAAACTTTAAAACCATAAAATCAAAGCAATTCACAGGACGCGTTTCGAGGCGGAAAATATAAAAACTCATCATCAGCTACTGTAAACACATGTCCGTAAGGGGACATGGTCACGAATGAACAGAAAGAGGAGAGCTTACAAAGAGTGGGACAGGTGACGCTAGCTGTAAGGTAAACACCAATCACTGAGGAGCACGTGCAGAATTGAAAAGTGTTGCCACAATGATAGAAAAAAATTTACCCGGCAACGTGGCCGCACATTTTAGGTCATATTACTGGATGACGCCAAGAAACATAACAAACTTAATCAAGCGTAATTTACATCTAAAAAAATACTCCATTAAATAAACAAAATCCTATTTCTGTATAAAATATTGCCTGCATTTCTTGTAAAACTTGTCCATTTTCTAGATGATTCAAGATTTTACCTGCTTCAAGATTCTTCTCGAGAAATTTGTGTGTTTTCTATCGTTCAACACGAAATACCTTACATGCACCATGTACCAAGTGGCAGTTTTCAATGCCACTTGCCTTAGACGTTCTCTTACAATAGATGTGCCAAAATTTGTGCATAATGGTCCCAACGCTCTTTTAAAAAATTGTGAAATTAGCTGTTCCGTGAGAGGCAATTAATTTTATGTTAAACATCCGGTCACTTGTCAAAGCTGGTCCTAAATACTGACAATCTGAGGATATAATTGACAAATATTATTGAGGATATAGGCTATTGATTGGATTGGGAAAATCACACATAATGTGTTAAATGAAACATGCTAAATAACACAAAACCCATTTAAAACTATTTAAAAAACAATTTCATACGATATAAGAAATTAATTTCACATTTACAACCATTTGAAAAGGTTGTCCACTACTAAAGAGAAATTATAAGATATAAATGTCTATTTTTATTTCCATACGAAATAAATATAGTATCCAGTGAAAATACAAACAAATAACGAAACAAAAAATTCTCTTTAAATTTATTTTTTCCCCAGAAACGAAACAAAAAACGAACAAACCCTAAATAATTTTATTTGTATAGAAGAACGTGCTAAATTCAGAAAAACTTTCATCAAAATCTATATTTCATATTGAATACTCCAGATGTTACATTATCACAGAAAATTGATAACGCATCTTTACCTATAATTCACTTTTTTTTTCTCGTTCTTATCACAAATACTCTATGTCGCTACGCACGATCTCTTGCAAATCAGTTGTGTTAACTCGTCAGCAAAGTTCCAATAGGTTCTTTATATTACTCCGCTGATACGTGCTCCATCATGAACTCCAAAAACAATAAGTGTCAAGAATAAGTTCTAGAAAGTGGCAACAGATATGCGACTCAAGATTAATAACTGGCGAGCGAAAACCACATTTGGCACTTTATTGCCTTTTTTTGAGAGAGGCAGGTGTTTGATGAATTCACGCGTGAATGTGATAAATTATTATTTGCAATCTGCATTAGAAGTGAGCAAATTACGTTGTAAGATAGAGTATTAAAGTGAAAAGATAATATTGAAAACTGCTAAGTAAATTTGTAAGGATATATTGCAAAGAAAAATTCATTAGATTCATTTGATAGCTTCCGTTAAGCATTATAATGCGAAAGACCATTCAAGTTATTTTTTTTATATTTATAAAAGATGTTTATATACAGTCGAACTTGCTTATTACGAGCACGACTAAAATGAGAGAACCGTTAAATCAAGTAATTTTCACGTTAAAAACGGTGCTGTTCTCAAATCCAAAGGGTCAACTTTCTGACATAAGTTTTAATTAATTTTTGTTCGGAATCGCATGAAACTAGAAGGTGTTGTTATTCAGAAACTAGGTCATCGAACTGTTTTTTCCGTTTTCTTGTAAACGCAATAGATATTTCAGAAAATACTGTCAAAGTTGGCATTTTGAACTAAATTTTTGAACGAAAGAAGAAAATCCAGTCAGTAAGGGGAGAAAAATGTCATGTCACGTGATCAAAATCGCTTATAACTCAATAGGTAATTGATTGATCCAAAAATGAAAAATACAGTTGATCAATGATCAGGCTTTCCAATTTTATATCTTTCCGTTAAAAAATGAATTTGTAAATGTGTCAAAACGTTTTGCGCTTGTTGAGCAGAGCAGTTGAGAACAGCCTTAAACTATATTAAGATTTTCACGATTTTTACGTACATTAAAAGCATGATCACGGTTAAAACGAACAAAACATATTTTCATTTCAGTGGGATGTTTGGCAAGGGTTGGGTGGAATTTAGAAAGGAATCTCTTTCTTATCGAATACAGCTCTCTCAGCGATAATGCAGGTGATCGAAAAGTCGCGCAACTCTTGAAAAATATTTTATTTATTAAAATAGAAATACGAATCAAATTAAAAACATAAACTAAATTGAAAGAGTAACATTACTGTGGCACAAAACTGAAAAAATTAACATTGTTACAGAAGATATAGAAAATGTGACCCTTTTTCTCGGATATAAAGTCGTAGGCGTCTTTTCAAATTTGAGGCTATTCTTCTCAAGGTTGGAGCACTTATTTTTTACCCGACTGCCAAGAAGGGTTATGTGTTTCATGCGTAATTGTGTATGTGGATTTTTTTATACCCTCGAAAAATCCCAACGGCTGGATGGATTTTAATGAATGAGATCTCTATCGATTCATCTTAACCTGGTTATAGGCTAGGTTTTGTTTTTATAAATTCAAAATGGTGGTAGAGACTAAAAAAATGTTTTACGCACCTTATTGTGTGGCATATCATTGGATAGGTCTTTCAAAATGAAGACGATGTTTCATTGACTATTTTACAGCCAGATGCTCCGTTTAAATATTACACTACATGGAAGTTGCGTAGGAAGGATCTCTAGCTTTACTGTAACTCTAAACCATCATAGACATCTATATAGGCCTCATCAAAACAGTGTTTATAGATAGTAACTAACAATTAAACACAACTTAAAAGTCATCAATACAAGTAAATAAAAAAAAATAGGTAAGTAATATAAAAAATAGTTTCGCATTGATGAGAAATAATTAATTAGTTCGCGTTGGGTTTTTTAATTTTTTAAATTTAATATATTATTGAATCTCACGTTGAATGTTTGTTTTCAGGTCAACGATGGAGTGAGGATTGTTTGCAAACACATGTAATTTTAGGTGAAAATAAACCTGACCTGAAAAAAAACATTGAACATGAGATTTAAAAAAATAAATGTTCCAAAATCGAGAAGAGTGGCCTCAAATGTGAAAATACGTCTTTGTATCCGTGACAAGGATCACATATTCAATATCTTCTGCAACAATGTTAATTTTTGCCCAGTTTTGTCTCTCAGCATTGTTACTCTTTCAATTTAGTTTATGTTTGTAATTTGTATCATGTTTGCATTTTAGAAAACAAGATATTTTTCAAGGGTTGCGCGACTTTTCTATCACCCTGTATTTCTGAATTATAACTGCCAGTCAAAAGCTAGCAATTTATTGGTTTTACCAGACAGAATTTCAATTTTCAAAGAGATCCCCGCTTTACACATACACACTTACACACACAAACAAACACACACACACAAGAAAATGCAAAGAAATGTTCTGAGGTCTTGAAATATTGAAAGAAAGAATAGAGAGATAAAGACGTTTCAAATACCACTCCTTTGTATGATTTACAACTGAGCCATAAAAAAGAAAGGAACATAGAATGAAACATTTGTTTCTTTCTTTAAATGCGGGCTCTGGATGATATTAACCAACTTTTTCATGTTGTACTATTAAAACGAAAAGAATGTGCGAAAGAAATTCTCGAAAATTGAAGTGACTATGTCAAGGTTAGCCGAGATTTTTGATGTAATGCTAATTTTAGCATTAATTAGAACAAGTAATAGTTGTATTAGTTTATTTGTTTTCGAGGTTTCTATTATCTTCATGGGTATTATGAACATGTTTAAGGGAAGACATGACTAGGACACCACATCCACTCACATTAGTTTTACTCTAACATTTTATACTTATTTATTATTATATGTAACTAAATTTTATCCAAGTGTTTATACATACTTTAATTCATGTGTTTGATAAAACTGTGCAAGAAATTAACACAAGTTAGAAGTGTCTAAGTTTTTTGGTTCTTCTGAAAAATCGTATACTTTTCAGGTAAAAAACCCATTATCTCCTAAAATACTCGAGCGATTTCGATAAAAATGTTTTTGGTGGTAGAGTATAAATATAAGATTGTATGCCGCAGACAGTTAAAAAAAATTAATTAGTTTCAGAAAAAGAAAAACAATTTCGGAAAAATGGAAAATGTCTGAAAATTTGCCATTGCTCTAAGACAAAAATTTTTTTAGTGGCATAAGTATTTAGCATAATCCAGTGAATATCGATTCCAAATTTTATCAAAATCTGAGAAAGCGGGTCTTAAACCTAACATATTTCGCATAGGATTGCACCAGTCTTGCCTTTTCTTAATACGAGGATAATTCCTTTGCTTCTCCTATTTGATATTTATGTATTATTGAATTTTTCTTTTATTTCACTAGGTATGAAAAAGAAACTAATTTTTGAGATAAAATTCGAAACCAAATCAATGTTCTTTAACACATTAAAATGAACTTTATAACTGATTATTTAAAAACACAGAAGGCGATAACTTACACTAAAAAGTTAAAATTTCAGTGCTAAATTCACCTTGATTAATAATTAAGATTTATAGAAAAAGGTACAAATAATCAATATTGGAAGGCATTATTTCGTGATATAAAACCTGTTTTTGTTGAAATTTTGAATACCCTTTCCATGAATCCACCTTGTATTCCGTAGCACCCTTAAGTAAAATGGTCCCTCCCGGGCGAATCTAAAAGGCCCAAAGAGACACAACAACATTTTAGTTCTCCACTGATGAAGGCCGAGTAAGTTCGGCTAAAAACGTTTTGGTTTTAAAAGACTGTTAATGTATTTTAAATGTTTTATATTATGTTGTACACACCTACAAGCAGTAATGGTATATTTATTTGTAATTTATTCTATAAATTTCAATGGTAAAGTTATAGTTAGAAAAAGCTAGAAATCAAATGTAAAAATTAAAGTACAATTATCAGCATGTTCCGATTCAACGTATCCTCTAACCAATTCAACATAACTTGATATTAACTTTACCATCAACATAAAATTAAAACGTGGCTTTTAGTTGTCAGATTTTGGTTCAGCGTCAAAGTGTAGTAACCTAATGGTTAGTCTTCTTATTTTCATTAATACTTTCCAACATATTTGAAATGCGTTTATGAGCTTGGCTTGTTTGTCTGTTTGCCCGTTTGGCCGTCTCACAGTGGAGTATTTGAAGCAAAATCCTGGCCAAAATTATTTTTCATGTGTTTCACAGTTAAAATCATTGCTGTTGACTTACTATTAGTAAATAAACTTAATTAATGTTACAAATGCATAAAAGTATGCATTTAAGTAACAAAAATAAATATGTCCTTTATTAACCTACCCGAACCTTTTTCTACTTTTTCGATTTTCTTCGCATATTTTTTCTTTGAAGACACTTTCACTTCTGAAGTCGGTTCCAAAAGTGAAAGGAAACTTATATAAGGAAAAACTGGAAACAAACAAACAAAAAAAAATAATTTAAACATAATGACGCGCAGACGAGAAATTTGAAAAGAAGGCTCCCATAGGTTTAACATTAGTGTGTGAATAATGTAGGCTCTTATGCGGTGTTTTATAATATGTAGAGCTATACTCATTTTTCAATGAATACTTGTTGAAAGATTTTCGAAAAAGGTACTATTCTTGCCATATTTTTGGAGACTTTGAACTTATTTAGTCAAAAAACTTTTTAATACTTTGGTTTGTCCTTAGACCACTGGTGGTTAGTTATATGTCCTTCTTTGCCTAATGTACTTATTGTACCACCGGAAAGGTGGGGGGGGGGAGGAGGGGCTTGGAATTACACTAAAACCTCCTTAAAGTGACCACCTTCCGTTCCAATAAAAATTGGTCACTTCGAGAGGTGGTCTCTTAACGGAGGTCAAGTTTAAATCTAGATTTTAATTGTTGAAAAAAGATAACAATTAATGTTACTAAAATTTATCTTTCACATTAGGCAAAAATATAAAAGTTTAAGTATCCAAACAAAAGTTAATTACATAAGTTAATTACTGCAGCGTTTAAAAAATGAATATATTGACGTTTGCTTTGATTTTACGGTTTTATCTTTTAGTCCAGGCAATAGAGACCGTATAGGGACTCTACCTAGCAAAATTAATGGTAGTACTCGAAATCGGCTTTCTAGATGTTTTTTGGATCGCTGAATCCGAATTTGTAACTTCCCACCAAAATTTCCCACCGCAACCCCCCGAAATTTTGGTAAAAAGCCCCCAAAAAAGGTTTTTATTAAAATTTCCATTTTTTTATTGTTTTAGGGGAAAAGTAGCTAGAAATTCAGAAAGTAGACAAAATTTGAAACAAATTAGATATATAACATTATGACTTAGGATGAAGGGGAAGGGGGGATCTGCCTCGGAACATGCGCCGCAGTGCTGCGTGGACTAACTTGCGCAATTCCACTTAACCATTCACACGTTTACATTAGTCCTCCCATCTTCCCTCCGAACTTTCTCTATGAGGTTTCCTTTAAGTTTTTTGGGTCACTGAATCCGAATTTTTAACTTACCCCCAAAATCCCCCCTCGAACCGCCCCCCCCCCCAAATAGTTGTTTTTAACTTAAATTTCTTATCGTTTTAGGAGAAAAGCATTACGAAATTCAGAAACTAGACGAAATTTGAAACAAATAGGATATATGACATTATGACGTAGGATAAACGGGGAGAGAGGGGGCTGCCTCGGAACATTCCCCGCGCGCTTTTCTCAAAAACCAAATTTTTTCAAAAAATCATTTTTTTGGGGGGGTTGCCGGGTGAAATTTTGGTGGGAAGTTACAAATTCGGATTCAGCGACCCAAAAAACATCTAGAAAGCCGATTTCCAGTACTACCATTAATTTTGCCAGATAAAATCCCCTATTGCCTGGACTTCATCATTTAGTGCACGTAGCGCGGCAGTGCATGTTCCGAGGCAGCCCTCACCCTCCCCGTTCATCCTAATTCATAATGTCATATAACCTATTTGTTGCAAATTTTGTGTAGACAACTGAATTTTGTAATGCTTCTTTCCCTAAAACAATAAGAAATTTAAGTTAAAAACAACTATTTGGGTGGTGATTCGGGGGGGGGGGGGAGTTTTTGGGGGAAAGTTAAAAATTCGGATTCAGCAATCCAAAAATCTTAAAGTAAACCTTATAGAGAAAGTTCGGAGGGGAGATGGGAGGGCGAATGTAAACGTGTGAGTGGTTAAGTGGAATTGCGCAACTTAGTTTACACAGCACCGCGCGCATGTTCCGAGGCAGATTCCCCCTTCCCCTTCATCCTAAGTCATAATGTCATATATCTAATTTGTTGGAAATTTTGTCTACTTTCTGAATTTCTAGATACTTTTTCTCTAAAACAATAAAAAAATGGAAATTTTAATAAAAACCTTTTTTGGGGCGTTTTTTACCAAAATTTGGGGATGTTGCCGGGAGAAATTTTGGTGGGAAGTTACAAATTCGGATTCAGCGACCCAAAAAACATCTAGAAAGCCGATTTCCAGTACTACCATTAATTTTGCTAGGTAAAATTCCCTATTGCCTGGACTATTTTATAACTTTTATTTCCAAGTCCTTTTGAGGTTCAGTAAATAAATGCAATTTTTTTTGGACGAAAACAAATAATGACGATTTCATTAATTTATCTATTTTTTTTGAGAGTTTCCTAACAGAATAGGGCAGGTGAGTTTATTGACCGTCATTCTTAATTCGTCAATTAAATTCGTTAAAAACTTTCTTTTGTTAGTTAAATTCATTTCATAAAAAGGCACAAAAGGGTTTAAACACTTAAAAAAGTTACCGGAATAATAAAAAAAATCTAAACTTAGTTTAGAAGTTTGATGAATAATGTGCCCTCTGGAATTATTTTTCTAATAAAACCTCCTTCAAGCGATCAGGAAAAAACGGAATTTGTTTCATTTTCTTCAAAGAAATGGGTCGTTCATGGAGGGAGTTTAACTGGGATGGTCTCTGAATGGAGGTAAAATTAGTATTGAGCCTATGGGAATAAATTTCGTTCCATGAAAAAATGATCGTTCAGGGAGGTGATCGAACAGGGAGATTTCACTGTATTTCCTTTCTGACTCGGCTGTCATCGAGCTGAATTTATAAAGCTGAGTTAGTTTCGGCGCATAAGCTATTACTTTAGTGTAAATGTCTGCTTATTAGTGAAAAATACATTTGACCGGCCAGCGGTCATGAGGCAGCTTTAACAAGCATTAACCAAGACGTATAATATTTTTAAGGCATAAGCTCCATTATCATTTGTACAATATACAAAACAAACGTGCTATTATGCTATAAAAATATTTTTACATACCGTAATTTCACGTACCGTTTTAAATATTAATAAGCTTTTAATTTTAATTAAATATGAAATCTTACAGTAAAATTTGTAATATAAGGTAAGATTAGTTGGGGTAACTGGACCCACGAGGTAACTGGGCCATAGGCTATTTTATAAAAAGTCCTTCCGGCCAGTGCCGGGAGGAAGAGGTAGCTTTAATATTCTTTATTTTTTAAAAGTCAGCTTATATTATTCAAACACACGGAGCTCAAATTAGTGGAACCCGATTATAGAAGATTAAATACTAATTTTTTGTCAATATTGAATATGAATGAGAATTTCGCCAAATTAGTCACCGTTATCAAAGCTGGTTTTATTAAAGCGATTTATATTTTGTCGCCAAATTCGGTGATATCCCGAATTATATTAATAATTATATTAACCCGAATTATCGGCGATAGCCCGCCATTTTAAAACAACATAATGGGTGCAACAAAGCTCACCAATGAACTTGGTCGAGACCTTACTAATTCCTGTGCACATGCTTACTCATATCTAAATCGGTTAATATATACGAGTGCTGTTGCAGGCAAAAAATCAGATTTTTCAAAATGTCACACACATTCGAAATTCAAACTGCTATATCTTGGCCTTTTTTTTAGATAAAAGGCAAAACAAAAAATGATCCGGAATCTTTGTAACAAGCTGAAACACATAAGAAAAAAATCTTTTTCAATTTCTATTTTTTTTTGTACTTCATTTTAAATTAAATTTTTTTATTAATTTTTAAATGGCCGCCATTTTGAAAAAAGATGGCGGATGAAGTTAGCAAACGAACTTTGCCGGGAGATTGCTATGTGCTATGCACATGCCTTGTCACATTCTAATTGGTTCATAAATACGCGTGTTATCGCATGACAAAAATCAGATTGTTTCAAAATGTCAGCCATGCTAGAAATTCAAAGTGCTATAACTCAGCCATTTTTTAAGATATTGACGAAACGAAAAATGCTCCAGAATCTTTGTATCAAGGTCAAATACATAAGAAAAAATCTTTTTCAATTTCTAATTTTTTTGTACCTCATTTTAAATTAAAATAGAAAAATAATTAATGACCGCCATTTTAAAACAAGATGGCGGATGATGTTGGCCAACGTACTCGGTCGAGACATTGGTATGTACTATGAACACACCAAGTTATATCCAAATCTGCTCATAAATACGCGTGTTATCGCATGACAAAAATCAGATCGTTTCAAAATGTCAGCCATGCTAGATATTCAAAGTGCTGTAATTCAGCCATTTTTTAAGGTATAGACGAAACTAAAAATGCTCCAGAATCTTTGTATCAAGCCCAAGCACATAAGGAAAAAATCTTTTTCAATTTCTAATTATTTTGTACCTCACTTTTAAATTTTTAAATGGCCGCCATTTTGAAACAAGATGGCGGATGAGGCTGGCAGACGAGCTCGGTCGAGACATTGCTATGTATTATGCACATTGTTTGTCACATCCAAATCGGTTCATAAATACAGACCCACACAGCACATACGTAGATATTTCGTTTATTTAGAGCGGTTTACATCTAGAATACATACATGTACATCAAAATGATGTTCATTCAAAACCGTAAGATGGATGGTTGAACACATTATATTCATATAACATTTATAACCCAACAATCTATGGACCAACATAATATGGAGGTAGACTTAACGTTCATTCTAAAATATAAACTGGATTGTCAAAGAAACTATGTCAACATGACGTTTATATACCAACACTTTATGGAGGTAGACACAGCGCCCTCTATAAAGAGCGCTAAAAAAGTCAAATATCTTACTTCCGATACACTTTTTCGTGTGGCAACATGAGCTTTCTGTTGTTTTGTAAACACGCCAGACGCGACGCCATTATGTTATGCAGATGTTTATGCATTTTTTGGCTGGTTTAATTTAGACTATCAAAGTTCAACTTGGTTTTTAATTTTATAAATTTTTAGTTGTATCAAACAGTTAGCATTTACAACAACCACTGAATCTAATAATAGAAGTAATGTTTACTTTACTTTAGGTTATGCATGGTGTTGTTTGAGATTTGGATTAAATATCAAGCAGGATTATATGTAAGTAAGTCCTTTGATTTCTTTTTTTTTTTTTTTTCAGGTTTTTATTTGCTATTCTATTTTGGTGCTTTTTGTAGCATTTACGATTTTTAACCTTATCTTTAAAAAACTACAAAGAAATTAGCCATATAAATTTTTTATTAACTCCTCAAATTTTATAATCTTCTCTATCCCTATCATATAATTGACTGATCATAGTAATCTCTATACTTGACTTACATGGTTACTCATCGGTTTTACATTTAAAATGTTTTGATTTTTCAGTGAATCTTAATTTTGTATATAAAACTTTACAAAGTTTGGATTATATTTAATTTCTTATACTCCTTCTCCCATACCCCAGAAACTTTATCTAATGCGAACGATATAAAATTGTACAATTATAGTGCAAACACCTTTTTCTCTGTTTTGGCAGAAAAAAAAAAGAGAATGTTTATTATCAATAAAAACTTTCAAATGGTGAATTTGTCTTGAATAAAAGAAAATAATGCTAACAAATTAGATCCAATGAAAACAAGGATAAGTTAACAGTTTGCCTAATAATAATAAATAATTTTTTAACATTGAAAGTATCTTATCACTTTATTACGTTGTTAAATTACGTTATTAAAAATTTATTGTTTCATAAAAAAGGTTTCTTAATCTCAAAAGTTTATTTTCATATATTTAATTTTATCTATTCAATGTATTTTAAGTTAAATCTGCATATCTTGTTAACGATGGAATGATTGTTTACATTTATTGAAAAAGCATTGATACCGAAATAATAGGGGTTCTCCATTTGAAATACAAATTTACAAAATTTTATTTAAATTAATATTTAGGTGCATTTCTTTTACAAGTATAGCTACTATAGATTTTTCTTATAGCATAGGTCCTCAGTTTAAATGTAATTATCTATTAAATTAAAAATTTACCTTTTTTTTTTTTTTTTTTTTTTTTTCAAAAAGCATTTACTTATTATTCTTACTATTTTTGAAAATGGGATTCATTATCAAAACATGAAATACTTTCTATGGAAGATTCTTTGATTTGAGTCTATATGTTTGAGTGTATAATAAAATTTTTGACGAATCAATGAATTCAATAAATTCAGTGGTCAAAATATTATATTAGAAGTAACGAGAAACTATAGTAGGTCCTAGTTTTGACATTGTTTGTTGTGTAATATGCTATTTTTTAGAACACATAATTTAGCGAGTAATGTAATCTAAAAAAAAAAAAAAAAAAATAAATAAACTAGTTTGTACGGAGCATCAATGTTATTTTTGACGTTATGTCCAGAAACAGTATCTCAATCAATACAAAGTATACCAGTGGAGATGTGCGTCTGGTGGATCAGCTGGTGCCGGGATAGATCTTCAAATTTGAATGCTCTCAGAAAATCACAGATGTGTAGTTTTATTATAAAATAAGTAACTACCATTAGTGATCTTCTGCAAGCAACTGGAATTTGTCTGGTGTCCCTTGACGGTATGCTCTTTTGCAAGGATTATGGATTCAGCATCGAAGATTTCAAAAAAGAAGATTTAAAAAAATCTGTGAGTATGTAGGACTCCCATTGCTTTCAAAAGAGGAGATAATAAAGTAAGTTTATTAAAGTAACCTCAATAATAATATTGGCGCTCCCTACGAACTAGTTTTTTTAATCACATTACTCGCTAACTTATATTTTCCAAAAATAGTATGTTACGCTACAACTATGAGTACACAATAAGAAAAGTAAGTACAAGAATTATTTAGCTGAAAATATTTTTAAATGCCCATGTAATAATAAAGTAAAATTGTAAATATAATGTGAAATAAACATTTATATATGTCAGTCTGGGGCATAAATAAAATCTGCCGCTAAGTAAAAATAATAGTGTGGGACAACCCTACGTATACTCCCACCTTGTTAGTTACCAGAGTAATTACACTATTTGGTTTGATTTTAAAAGATAAAAAAAAGGGGGGGGGGAGATATGATGTTTTTATATAATAAAAGTTTCTGTTTTTGAAAGTAAAATAATAAAAAAAAAAATACATTTTAAAAAAATAAAGCATTTACGTTGTTTTAAGATAATAAAAAGTATTTTTTCCCCTGATATTTTCTTATGTTAATTATATTTACTGTCATCAAAGCAGTTACACGATACAGTTGGTATGACTTAAAATACAGTTATTAAAGTTTAGCTAATATTGCTAATAATTTGTGCTTTTAACCAATAATTTTGATACTTTAAAATATTTTTTAAAATCATAAACTTTTCATGAATAACGTTTTCTTGTAATTTACAAAAATAAGATGCAGAAGAGCCTGGGTATACGCATACTGTTCCATATTACATATATATATGTAAACATTACATAGATATGATGTATATATATGTACATATTACATAGATATGTGTAGTTTAAATACGTACATATTACATAGATATGTGTAGTATATATACGTACATATTACATAGATATGATGTATATATACATACATATTATGTCTAGGATATGATCTATATGGACATAGACATCCGTTTTACATAGATTTATGTCAGATCTGGATGTCCAACAAACGCTATATGGATGTATTCGGAGAGACATCTGATGGTAATATCTACGTAGATACTATGTAATATGGAATTCCTTGGATGAATTATGGACATGGTATATGGATGTACTTTACGTTATATGGATGTCATATTTACCAATTTGTGCTGTGTGGGAGACATTATCACGTGACAAAAATCAGATCGTTTCAAAATGTCAGCCATGCTAGAAATTCAAAGTGCTATAACTCAGCCATTTTTTAAGATATAGACGAAACAAAAAATGCCCCGGAATCTTTGTATCAAGGTCAAACACATAAGGAAAAAATCTTTTTGAATTTCTAATTATTTTGTACGTCACTTTTAAATTTCAATTTTTTTTTTAATTTTTTAAATGGCCGCCATTTTGAAACAAGATGGAGGATGAGGCTGGCCAACGAACTCGGTTGAGACATTGCTATGTACTATGCATTCCTTGTCACATCCAAATCGGTTCATAAATACGTGTATTATCGCGTGACAAAAATCAGATCGTTTCAAAATATAAGCCATGCTAGAAATTCAAAGTGCTATAACTCAGCCATTTTTTAAGATATAGACGAAACAAAAAATGCTCCAGAATCTTTGTATTAAGCCCAAACACATAAGAAAAAATCTTTTTCAATGTCTAATTTTTTTGTGCCTCATTTTAAATTTTAATTTTTTAAAATTTTTTTAAATGGCCGCCATTTTGAAACAAGATGGCGGATGAAGCTGGTCAACGAACTCGGTCGAGACATTAGTATGTACTATGTACACACGAAATTGTATCCAAATCGGTTCATAAATACGAGAGTTACAGTATGACAAAGATCAGATATATATATGGATATATGAGGACCCTAGAGGCCAAGGGATACAAGTGACAAAATCTAGATTTCGAGTAAATTGAGTTCAAAGTTGAACATCAATAGTAATTAACTGAATTGAAATATGAAACTGTTGCTGATTTCTTAGTGGTCTATGAACTCTTATTTCAATAACTGTGAAAAGAAAAGTGGAGTACAATTTTTTAAAAAAATTATAACTAAGCAATCTTTATAATCATTCGGTACTTGTACCCTTTGGCTTCCAAGCGGTACACAAGAAATGAAAAATTATGAAAGGAAAAAATGAATTTATAAAAGTTTTAAGAACAATGTTGATACAAATGAATTAAAGAACAAAATCATGTTTTAATATAAGTTTTAAAAATAAAAAATTATGAAAAAAAAAAAAAAAGAATTGATGAAAAATTTAAGGACAATGTTAATACAAATGAATGAAAGGACAAAATTTTGTTCTAATATAAGTTTCAAAGTTTTATTATAAGTTTTGAAACATTGAAATTTTTTAATTTTTTAACCGTTAAAATGCATTTATTTAACGTATAAGAAAGAAATTCTAAAAATAAAAAAAAAAGACACGAAACAGTTTTAAAATATGGAACAATACTTTTCTAGTGATAACATGGGAACAACACGTCTACATTATCTCATCCTCATCTGCTTTATAAGCACGAGAGGCTCATCAGCCTGATCTTCAGAAGCATGCGGGGTTTCAGTCTGTCCTGATGCCACTTGGTGAGGAAGGTCTCGGTAGAAAAAGTGGTACACTCGAGGTACAAACTGCAATAATTTAATGAGATTTTTAAAATAAAGTTACTTGGTTTTCGGTTTTTCTTGGGCTATGGGAAGCTCAGGCAGAACTGTAGGGCATCTTCCGGCATGGCAGGACTTCACGTTTAGCTCGTGGAAAGGTTCTAATTCACCACCAGCAGTTTCTTCGTAGAAAAATGTGAAGGGTTTTTTTTTTCTCAAAATGCAGCCACTGTATATTTCGAGATACGTTTCACTGACTTTATAAAGAATGGTGCACGTGACTCGATTAATAAAATTGCCATCTTTTAGCACTTCTTTAGTGAAGTTTTAGCTAGAATCATTTACAAGTTCAGCCCTGCGCTCTGGAACATACAGATCCCTTTTATTCCTCTTCTTTCTGATTTCTATAAGCTCAAAGTCTTGGTCACATTCATTGTAGGAGTGTCCTGAAATCAAAAAGTGGTGATCGACTGTTTCTACGTGTGTATTTTTTATGATGTACAGCCAGAACTGCACAATCAAGTGGCTTTTATTCTGTCCTCTACAATTGTCACTAAAAGCTGTAATATACCTGACTTGAGAGGAAGAGTCTATATAAATTTCAAAAGACAGAATGCGATCTCTTGACATCCGCGAAAATATATCAAAGTTTTTCGGAATCGTTTTCCTCCGAACGCCTGCAATAGGTAGCTTTTTGTAATGAAAGCTACCTAAAAACTGTTGATGTATTTTAAGTTTTAGCTTTTGTGAACAATGCCCCTTAACCTCTACTTCCTAAAACAACGTGTGTCAACTTAATCATAACTCTCTCTTTGCTGTGATAGGTTGTCGAAAATTTACGTCTCTTTTTTTAAAAACGACGTCAATTTGGTTGAACTTCCTCGGATTTTTATTAAAATACTGTAAATACTTTTATTAAACAATCTTTTTTTTTTTAAAGATTAGGCATATAACTACGTTAATATTATTAGGTATCTATACTTATTTACTTCATGTCTCAATGTAAGCCCGGTGTCCCAGTTACCCCATAAATTTTTCAAGAATGGGGTAACTGGGACATGTATCCGGGGTAACTGGACCATGCTGGATCCAGTTACCCCAATAGTTATAAATAATGTTTTCGTGTTTCTTTACAACCGGAAGTAAATTTCTCCATTGTTTATTGCTCACAATAAAGAAAAATTATAGAATACCTTATTAAAAATACGTAATAAAATAAAAAAAAAGCATATTGGGTGATATCAAACCAAATTTCTTGACCCCTTGAGAGGCGGCGATGCCGATATGGCATCACATAATTTTAATTCCTAATTGCCATATTTGCACCGGAATTTTATAATGAAAATTTCACCTTTATTAAGTACTCGAAAATATTCTTTTACTTGTTTTCAAATAGATTCTTTTGTAAATACTGGTGTCATTAAATTATTTCAACATTTTACGAATGCAAATACCTCGCCCCTGAAAGTGAGATAGCCAAACCTTGAAATTGTACGATATATAGCTAAAGTACTTAAGTACTTACATAGCCGTTTGCTCACAGATTTATCTTGCTATTTTTTCCCTTAAAATACCCATGTGACTTTTATACTTATTGCCTATACTAAAGTACATAAGTACTTACTCAATTTTTATGTTTTTGGTATAAATAAATCTAATATTTTCCTTTTTAATGCTTTTTTTAGACACATTGACAGGAAAAGTTTCTCTTACAACGCTCTTTATTGACATATAATTTACATGATCTGCCTGGTTTAAAAATTTTTAAGTTGTTTATATTTTTTCAAAGAGGACCTGATATACCACATGAAAAAAAAATAATAAACGCGTGTGGAACATAGACCCTCTTGGTCCACTTACACCATTTTTATGGGGCAACTGGACCCATGAGGTCTTAAAGATGAAATATGCATATTTTTATATTTTTAAATATTAAAATGTAATTTTGAGCAATTCTGCTTGATAGAGGAAACCTAACTGAACATATTTACAGAAGTTCAGACTTTAATTCAAATGAACATTAGCTTTTTGAAGCTGAATTATCAGAAGCACCAGAGTCACATTGTAAAATCATGGCCCAGTTGCCCCAACTAACCTTATGAAAAAACTGTAGGAATTGATGAAATGTGTAAGACACAAATGATTTAAGAATTTCTATGTGGGATTTATTAGACAACTAGACTTGCCCAGAAAATACTTAAATTTGCGTTGATTTTAAAACAACTACAAACATGTAATTGAACAGAATGTAGACAAAACAATAAATGGCAGATATTCAGATAGTGAGTTAACACGATACGAAATGGCAGTATGCCCAATTTACAAGAATTTAATAATTTATAGAGAAGTACTTATACTTTCTCTATTCAAGCATCAGCCAGACCATCTTTACTTAAAAATAACTAAATACAGAGTTGCCAAGTCTCTGGCTTTTTAAATACTGGTATTTAAATACTGAAAAAATTGTCTTATTTAATTGAAACAATTGCGGTTTAAAAGAACAATATATTTTCCAAAAGAAAACACTGGTAGTCAAAAATCCGGAGACGTGGTAACTCTATGAATATTGGTCTAATCATAACATTATGTACTTTCATACTAGCTCGTGTTTTTTTCATCAGTGGAGTTGAGGCGTTTCACGTTCTCCTTATGGAACTGTGAATAAAGAGGAATTGGTATATCGTCAAAACGGTGAAGCATCAACTGTAACCGGTTTTACAAGAACTGATTAACGCCGGAGTAAACTTCCACCAATAGATTTAAATAGCAATTTTCTCCTTATTTAAATGCCGTATTTATGCAGAATTTCAGACATAATTATGTAAAAATAGATATTCATTTTTACTAGTGGAACTTTACCCCGGCGGTAACCAGGTCCTGCATTTCCATCATATTGTGATAAACAACCTCCTGTCAGTGCACTGTAAAAAAAATACGAACAGTTTTCCTGTAGGAATCGGAGAAATTGTTGTCCTTATCGTACCGGAAAAATTTCCGACTCAGCTCGGAATAAAATCCGTAAAATATCGTTTTATTCACTATTTCCTTTTTTTACGGATTTTATTCCGAGCTGGGTCGGAAAATTTTCCGGTACAATAAGGGCAACTATTTTTCCAATTCTTACAGGAAAACTGGTCGGATTTTTTTTTTACAGTCTGTCAGAGAAAGAGATTACAAAAACCGGGGCCGATTTTAAACTGTAAAAACGAATAGAAATTTTTACGATATTTGTGAGAGAAATATTGCATGAATACGGCACTTAAATATAATGTGAAATTTTCTATTCAAATTTACTGCTAAAAATTTACCCCGGAAGTAATCAGAAATTGTTGATCAGGCGTAAAAAACCAGCCATCATCTGGTCACTACCTCCTCAGTTACTTCACTGGTAATTGGTAGACACTGCACTATAGGCCTCCTCCTTTTTAATTCTATCTCCACTGTTCTCCTCATAGTTATACAAAATATTTTTAAACTGTAAATTTGCAGTATTATTCTATAACTTGAGTCACCGATAGCTGTTTTGTATTTTATTTCTTTTACACTGCTGGCCATTAAAATTGCAACACCAGGAAGGAATGATCTGATGAACGTCAAAATCACATGAAAGGAAGAAGAGGTTAGAATATGCAAATGATTAGTATTTCAGCGCATTTAGATGAGGCAGGCGGGAGAAACGACATCTGAAACACTGCATAAAAGAAAAGTTGTGTAGTGGATTTCTCATTTGGAAAGCGCTTTGTAAGGTCGGCGTTTGCTCAGAATATCGTGTTATGCCTCGAATAATAAGAAGAAATACTTACCACCAAGTGTCGAAATTCGATAGACGCAGGATCGTTGCCTATCGAGAGTGTGGATTATCGTTCTGTGACATCGCCGGTTGCACTGGTCGAAATCTAACCACTGTCATGCAAATATGGAATCAATGGATTGCTGAGGGTCATACTGAACGGCATGCAGGAGCTCGACGTCCTCCCATGACCAACGCCCGAGAGGGCAGACATATTGTGATGTCGACCCTGCAAAACCGAATAACCACTTTACGGACTAATAGTCAGGAAATGGGCATGTTTGCAGTGCTCCCAGTATCCGCTCGTACGGTGTGACGACGTTTACAGCAGTGTGGACTGTCAGCACGGCCACCAGTACTGCGGCTTCTTTTGACAATGCAGCATAGAGAGAGTCGGCGACTCTGGTGCGCTGAACGACAAAGCTGGATACAGGACTGGCACAATGTTGTCTTTTCAGACGAGTCCCGGTTCTGCGTGCAGTATTCTGATGACCGTATACGTGTCTAGAGAGTCCGAGGAGAACGCCCGTTGCCTGCTTGCATTCGATATCGTCATAGGGGCCCTGCAACTGGTGTGATTGTTTGGTCAACCATTGGGTACACGACATGCACATTTCTAGTTCGGATCGAGGGCAATTTGAACTCAGATCGGTACATTTTTTAAATCTTACGTCCAGTGGTTGTGCCCTACCTTCGAGGCCTGCCAAACGTCATCACCAATCAAGATAACGCAAGACCACATGTTGCACGTCGTGTTCTGACTTCCTCAATACACAGGGTATTCGATTGTTGCCCTGGCCTGCACGGTCTCCAGATCTGTCACCCATTGAAAAAATCTGGTCATGAATTGCTTAGAGACTGGCCCGCCACCCTTCTCCAGCTAATACGGTTGATGAAGTGTAGCATAGACTTGAAGCAGCATGGAATGAGTTGCCCGTTTCTGTCCTCCAAGCCCAGTTCGACTCCCTGCCTATGCGGTTAAGGACCGTTTTAGCTGCCAGGGGGAGCAGCTGTTTCTACTAATTCTGCACCCCTGTAAACTCCCAAACTGTTTACAAATTTAATCATTTTGTTTTCATGCCATACAGTTTACGTACAATAAATATCTTTTTTGTATTTTCAGTCTTTCATGGTGTTGCAATTTTAATGGCCAGCAGTGTATTTCTCGACAAGTTTCCTGATAATTCTTCAAAATTTCTTGCTGTTTTATTGTAAATACCGAGTTGGTAATGCAATATTTATATCCTGTTTATAATAAAAGGAAGATTTTGAATCTGAATAAGAAAAGAATATTTTTGTATAAAATATTAATATAAAATCTTGACGTTTAATGTTTTCAGATTTCTCCATATTTTCATTTAATCCCAGCAAATCTTTTGAAAAATATAAAACGGAAGAGTGATCATTTTCTTAACTGCTTTCGTTTGGGCCGATTAAATTTCTTGGCATGTTTCCTAATGATTTTTGATTATCAAGAAATTGATTGGGAACTTTTCCAGGCTCTACTGAATAGCCGTTTTACAATTCGGGAACTCAACATTTAAAACTTGCTTAGGATAATCGATATTTAAGTGATGTAACGTTGAAAAATACTTGGCTATTCTTATTTTAAAATCTGTCAATGGAAATTGAAGAGTTTTTCACCATTTCATCTTTAAAACTGAAGCATTTCAGTGATTATGTTTCACAGCTTAAAAGACGTTTCACATTAACAATATGACTCTTGTACTGTTTTTTCCCCCCTCGAAACGTCATTGCAGAAAATAAGACAAGAACGAAAAATCATGCGTCCAGTATAGATTAGGAAACACTTTCCAACATATTGAGAATACCGTCAACGCTTTGGGCCACTTTTTCCTGGTTCCACTCACATTTCCATTCGTAAAAAAATATTATATATGATTTTTCAACGTCGAAATGGAGTTGTAAACAATTAACATGAAACAATGAAGCAAACTGTATGGTTTTAAGGATAATGTTTTTTTATTTTTTTGTTTTTTAACTATTTTTAAAGTTTTGGAATAAAGTAGCCCCTGCTGGGGGCTTCTTTGGTCCATTCACTTAGTTTCATATAAAATGAATACATTCCATATGTAAATGAATAATTTTTTATTGAAACCCCTTTGCAATAGCATTTGCTAATAAATAAACACTGCAAACTCGATAAACAAATGGTTTTTTTTAAACCTTTAAACGCAATGAACCAATTGTCAATATTAAAGAAACGAGAAACAGTTTTCGCATGTTATCTTTAACAACTAGAACAAAAACAATTAATGTAACATTTTGCTGTAGTAACTTTTGAAAAAAATGTTACTTAAATCATGTTTTAAGAGCTTTGGTTTTATAAAAGGAATTTCAAAGTAATTGGGGCTATTTTCGGACCAAAAAAGTTCTGGTACAAAGTAGCCCCGAAATACTAGTTTTCATGTTAGTTTATGAAAACGTAAAGATTTCCTGTCAAAATAAAAAGTTAAGGGAAAAACTATGATCACACATGGGTTACAGGTTACTAAAGGTAATATTTTGACATTTACCTAATTTGTAGCTCTTATCCAGATTGTTTCACTATAGAAAGTTTGGAGAGTTAAAATTTACACACGAAAACAGTTGTTTACGAACACATCCAGTGTTGCCACTAAAAAAATTTAAATTATCCCCAAACTATTCAAATACCCTATGGTAGGGTATAAAATATTTTTCAAGGGGAAAAACTCCAAATTATCTTGTATTGTTTATTCAATACAAAGAATAATAACATTTTTATGAGATGGACCAAAGTAGGACCAAAGTTGACGGTACTGTAACAAAACTTCACAGTTTATTAAGGTGAAAGAGGATGTCTAAATAAACAATATGGAAAACGCACAACGCATTTGAAAACACAATTTCCGAAATTACCACCAATAGTTGGAAAAATATCCAGATTTTTTTGTGCACTCCTGTATATGACGTATATGCATTTGTATGTATACTACATTAGAGATCTGCACGGGCCGGCCCGCGGGCCGGGCCGGGTCTAGTCACTACTCTTTACGGGCCGGTCCGGGCCGGGCCCAACTTATTTTTTCTGCACAGACCCGGGTACTGGTTTCATTCCTAATTTTTACGGCCCAAAATTTTCATTCCTAGTTTTGAGCCAGCCCGTATGGAAATCATTGTCTTGGCGTGGCCTGGTCCGTTCAAAGGTCAGTAAAATTAGGCTTGGCTCAAATTTTTTTCAAAAAATGCATACATTTTTAAATCGCCATTATTCTGCAATTAGCATTCAAATTCATTCTTTTTAAAGAATAGTAGATTTCTACATTTATTAAATTATAGTTAAATTAAAATATAGTAAAACGTGTGAAAAAGAACCTGTCTATGACGGAATCTTGTTTTAAACTGAAAAACGTGTTGATCCATGCAAAATAGTACTACTACGTAAGAAAAGAATATATAATACATTTACACTTGCTATGAAGGGAATTTGTCTATAACGCATTTTTTTTCTATGCAATTCAGTCTTAGATTTTACTGTATAGCATTTTTCAGATTTTTATATTAACACATTATTATATTTCCCAGATATTATATAATATTATGTATGTTATTTTATGTTATATAATAATATTTATTATATAACAGATTATTATATTTCAGATTTTATATTATTTTAACAATATTAATGATAACTGAAACATTTACATACAAGAAATAGGTTTATTAAAAAAATTCATTACAAAAATAAATATCGCACCCTGCGGCACTTCTATAAAAATGAAGATTATAAACATGAAAAGAAAAGTTAAGATAAATATTTTTGGCTTGAACTCCTCGCACGAGACAAACTTTTAACCAAATCGACGTAAAAATCAATATTTTGTAGAAATTCACTCGGGCCGGGCCGGGCTCGGGCCGAACTTTTAACTTTTTTACCGGGCCGGGCCAAAATTTTTTTTCCTCTGAGTCGGGCCGGGACCGGGCCTGGAAATGTCGGCCCGTGCAGACCTCTATACTACATACCGTGCTAAATGTTAGTTCAGTTGAACCACGGTCAAACTCAAGGCCGTGGTTGAACGTATAGCAGAGTTAAAAAAATGCATTCAGCAATTTCTGTCAATAAACGGAAGGAAATGTGCTTGAGAACTTTTGTGCAGCCCTGTATACGATTTATGGAATTTATAAACACCAAGAAATATTTAAAAAATAAATTACATTTAAAAACGCGTACCACAACTGAAAACGCATTTCCAGGTATTATTGTTGACAGGCTTCAATAGTTCAATTATTATATCACAATATTAAAATATTTATTTGCTTAAAAGACGTTATAAAAACACATTAAAATTAATAAAAAATCTATATTTACATGTTTCAAATTTTTTACTGAGTCGTCATCAGAATGTATAACAGAAAATTACAAATGCAATGCCTATGAAAAATGAAAAAAAATCATGGAATATAAACAAGTAATCATACAACGCGCCCTACATTTTCGCGATCGCGTGTGTTCCCTCTATGTCGCAATGCCGTAAGTTGTCCAACCATTCAACCCATAAATTTGGGATACGAAAAGATAATGTATCGTTACAAACTCCTAAACCTCTTAAATAAATTTCAATGGAGTCTCTTACAAATAATTGTAAATAAAAATTAGATCTTTATTGATGCAATGTTCTCTATTTGATGCAAATAGAGAACATTAACATACTTCTTAACGAGAGTAGAATAATCTACAGATCTAATTTTTATTGACAATTATTTATAAGAGAGTCCATTGAAATTTATTTAAGAGGTTCAGGAGTTTGTAACGATACATTATCTCTTCGTATCCCGAATTTATGGGTTGAATGGTTGGACAATTTACAGCGTCGCGACATAGAGGGAACACGCGCGATCGCGAAAATGTAGGACGCGTTGTATGATTACTTGTTTATATTCGATGATTTTTTTCCATTTTTCATAGGCATTGTATTTGTAATTTTCTGTTATACATCCTGATGACAACTCAGCAAGAGTTGAAACATGTCTATATAGATTTTTAATTTACTTTTAATGTGTTTTTATAACGTCTTTTAAGCAAATAAATATTTTAATATTGTGATATGGTTAACAGTGAACATAATATTGGCTTATTACTCGCACTTATTTACATTTGTAGTTCAATTATTGTTCATTTTCTTCAAAAGCCAAATTCTTTTGTGTGTCCCTGTAAAGGAACGATACATTATATGCACACCATATTCTACATTAAGCAACTTGTAGTACACCTCAGCAATATATGTAAATTTCAATATGTTTAAAATAGTGTAATATCATTACTATACACAGCAAACAATTTTTCCCCCATGGACCGTAGCGTAACGGAATTCTTTTGAGTGTCCCTGTAAACGAACGTAAATGCTACATATACTAGCAAAAGCCATACTTTGTTGGGATTCGCGAAGCATTATTTAATAAGATTATTTGAAAGTAACAATATTTTTTTAATATTATTTTTGCATCTTTATTAAGCAAAAACGTTATTTTATGTTTTGGCGCATTTTAGTTTTAGAAATGTAAATTCAGCCAAATAACTAAGAATTTCCTCGGAATTTTCTATTTATGATATAAGACTGGTATAAATAAAATATTTTCGAAGCAAAATTTTACAAAATATTTTTAATTTTTCAACTAAAAGCTTTTTTAAAGATGTTTTACATTTTATTAATTAAAACAATTAATTTTATTTGTTTACAATTCTTTTGTTGCCACTTTACAAAAAAAAAATCATAATATAATTCTTTTAAAATGCGTAAGTATCGTCTGCGTAAATGATTTCCCATAATAAGAATAAATTGTGTTTTTGAATTTTTCAAAAAATTAGAAATTTTGATGCAAGGATAATATTTCACTTACTCATAGATTAACATCCAAGATCGGACATTCCCATAGAGTGTAATGGTAATGCGATTGCGATCGTAGCGCCCTTAGTGACAATGGGGAAGAAACTCCCCATCCTTGTAGTATGCTTATTATTGGGTATCTACCTTATTGTGATCTTTCTTTTTTTAATGTTGCATGTTTACGTTTTCGATAGAATCTTACAGCGATACATGAACATAGAATAG
Organism: Maratus speciosus; assembly: GCA_963932465.1. NCBI lineage: Eukaryota > Metazoa > Arthropoda > Arachnida > Araneae > Salticidae > Maratus > Maratus speciosus. The sequence continues at coordinate 248,172,736 of OZ010799.1, forward strand.
ACATTCTATTTTATATATCGAATATCTATTCTATGTTCATGCACGGATATATGTTTTTTTTTTTTTTTTTTTTTTTTTTTTACATGATTAGCGAACGGTTTTAAGTGCAACGAATACTAGGTAAAAATTTCGTCTTGAATGCTATATATCAAAAGCAATGGTGTAACATAAAAATATACGAAATGTTGAACTCTACAAGTCCCAGAAAATTTCATAATTATTCCCCTTTGGCAGGAAAATTTTTATAAATTTATGAAGTTTAACGTATTAAACAATCATTACAATAATCTTTTCAAATTTTTGCATTTTCACTTCCTTACACACTGTTAAAAATTTTGCAACATTCTGGCAGGTCATTCGACCGTTTTTGAAAAAACGGTTTCATAACCATAATTTAACTATATTCTGACCATAAAATGGCCAATAATATGGTCAGAATAGTGTTAAAATTACGATTGTGTAATCGTTTTCGGAAAAAACGGCCAAATGACCTGCCAGAATGCTGTAAATTTTTAACAGTGCAGATAAAATAAAAATATTGTTTTTAATGTAAATAACGTACAATCAATTCAATAATGTTTATAATATTAACATATAAGAAATAATAATAATAATATTACAGATAGGGAAAAATTCCTTTCGGCAATTTTTTAGAATTGTATGAATCTAAAAGTTAAAAATAAATAGAGGAACTGACATTACACTCAATAAAATTTTATTCGATATGAATAAATTGACACAATACCTGAATTTGATTTTTTACAATTTAATCTTATAAACTTACAAATTTGCATTCTTAACAGAATTTTCTGGCGGCTTTCTTTTATATTATTAGTCTAATTATCATTTTGTAAGTTAAAAATGAACAATACAAGTACGGTAAAAAAAAAAAAAAAAGCAGCTAAATAAATAAAGCAAGCATGAAAGAATATCGTCTGACACCTGTTTCGTTTTAGGAACGAATAGAAATTCAAACTACAGAGGATAAACATATTTCTTCAACATAGGTAAATTTCGGAGGTTTGTTAGTTCTTCCCCCTTGCCGATAGTGACGCTAGTACTGTTGCCATTATAGATTTTGCCGTAAATGTCCTTCTTGGTCCTTAATCTATGCACTTACTTATCATTCATGACTTTACTTATTATTACTGACTCAATGATTTTTGTTTACTGCAAGAAATACGCAAGATTCATTATCGTTTACAAAAATAAATCCGTATAATGGAAAAATATATTAAACAAAATAATAAAAAAATGTTTTTCGTTAAATCATTCGATAAGAAAATAATATTGTCAGAATCTACAGATCATATTTTATTTATATCAAGTCCAAAAATATTTCTTTTCTGAATCAAATTTAAAAAAACAGTTTTTGAGATCTTTTGGCGGAATAATGGAAATATATTTGCAAAAATGCGTCCGCAATGGAAAAACATTCAAAATAAATTAATTATAATAATACATTTTTTAAGGTTATTCAGTAAAAAAAAAAAAAAAAAATAATAATATTGTGCAAATCTACAGATCATAATTTATTTTTATGTTTAATTTCAAGTCAAAATACTGAATAGTTTCTTTGTAAAGTGTACGACAAAATGTAATTTGTGTAGCCTAGTAGAGGATTCGTTTCGCTCACCCTAATAATTTTCTATACCGAACATGATTGAGTAAACTCCAATAATCTATACCAATTTAATGGTAATCTAGTTATACTTACGCAAGTTAGAGCACCGACAGACAGACAGACGAACGACCAGACAAACCAAATTCATAAATAATTTTCGACTATGTTGAAAATTGTTAATAAGATTTTGTATCTAAATAACAAAGAAACGTTTGATTATAAAATATAATTTAAAATATTGAAGTTGAATTTATTTTTTCATTTTTTCCTTTAATTTCAGTTTAAAAAACATGAAACGAAAAAGAGATTATTTTCTAAAATGCTTTCGCCTGGGCCGATAAAATATCTTCACATGTTTCCTAATGATTTTAGACTCTCAGGAAATTGACTGGAAACTTTTCCAGACATTCTGGAAGTCAATATTTAAAACTCGTTTAGAATAATCGATATTTACAACATTTTATTTAAGTGAATTAACGCTGAAACGCAATTGGCTACTCTTATTTTAAAATCTGTCAATTGGAGCGAAATTCATGATTTCTTCTTTAAAACTGAAGCATTTTGAAGGGAATTCGTATAAGGGCTGTACATAACGTTATCAACTTTTTGTCAATTTTGACACCCCCCCCCCCTTTTACGATATCGTGCGTTATCATTCCTCGAACCACCCCTCCCCTAATGATATCGTTATCAGCGTAGAAAAATTACTTTTCTTTTTATACATATTTTTCTTTTTACTAGAGGGCTCTGCCCCCTACGAGCTATGCTGGCCAACCCCCGTTCAGACACCGCAGACTCTAAAAGCTAACTTGATCGGCTTTAAAAAGATTTCGGAAGATTGAATAGTAATTTAAAAAACAGTGGCGATCTCCCTATAAACGGATTTCTATTCATTTCTCTTTGATTGGGGAATTTTAAGGCCAAATCAGCCGCTGTTAAAAGATACAATGGCTGTTTTCGTCTTTGATTAAATAAAATCTGTTAAACATTCCAAAATAATCTAATATAAAATGAATTAAGTAAACAGAGTCTTTGTCTCCCGGTATTTTTCAACAAAGCGAAAAGAAAGTTCTTTTAAATAAGACATTTTAAATGTATCGTTTTTAATTTGACGTAATTTTCACCAAGCTTTTCTTTCTATTTTTAATATTCACGTGAAAATACTTTTGTTAGAAATGAAGTATTATTAGCGCTGTCCTAACAAAAATAGTTGAGAAGATCATCTCAAAATATCAAATAAATATCTCGCGTAATTTTTAAATTTAAACTTTTTTGCAATATTATTTTTTGTTCATTTTACGTAATAAGTGTGATGTGATGTAAATGTGACGTAATTTCTCCTATTTAAGACTTCAAAGGGAGAACTATAAAAGGTAAGTATTACATAAAATTAAAACATATTACGGTGTTACATCTTTCTAAAGTTTTAAAAAGAGTTATTAATTTTTCCCCCTCCTAATCTTGCCTATTGTGTATTGCCGTTCGTTCAACGAAAATAAGTTCCAACACTGTAAAAAAAAAAAAAAAAAAAAAAAAAAAAAAAAAACAGACTAAAAAATGGAGATTCTACTGGCAATCTAGACGCCAGTACTATTTCCGTATCTTTACGGAAAATTTCCCCCATGAATTACAGAAAATTTTCTGTTTTTAATCAGAAAAACGGAAAATTTTCTGTAATTTATGAGGAAAAAATTCTGTAAAAATACAGAAATAGTTCTGGCGTCTAGATTACCAGTAGAATTTCCGTTTTTTAGTCTTTTTTTTTTTACAGGGCTGGAACTCATTTTCGCTGAACGAACGGCAGTACATAATAGGCAAGATTAGGAGGGAAAAAAATTAATAATTCTTTTTAAAACTTTAGATAGATGTAACACCGTAATATGTTTTAATTTTATGTAATACTTATCTTTTATAGTTCTCCCTCGTGTGGTCTATTTCAAAGGGCAACCTTTTATATTTCTGTTTGAACATACAAAACAATCTTTACTCTTTACATCTCATATATGCTCTTTTTAAGTGCGTTCGTAATTATATAAATACGTAGCATCTATAGCCGTCGTTTGGTCCGTCTGTTTGTCCGCATATAACACGGCAAAAACTACCCAACCGCATGGTCTGAAATTTTAAATATATAATTTTTGCAAAATTTTGTCGAGTCATTTCAAATATTATGAAAATCGGATGTATAGTTTAATGACAGGGGCAGTCAAAAGTTTTCCGTTAGATTACGGCCAATGGAAAAAAAAATATTTCAAGTGCATTTTAATGATGTTACAGCTTTCTGAACAGGATGAAATTGATATGCACTTATGAAGTGCACTAAAATATACATTCAGTACAATATGCGTCGCAAAAAGTATTTAGAAAACTAGTTATAGTACGAACGCACCTCATTTGTCCCGTTTGACGTACAATTTTCAACTCGTTTAATATACATTAAATTTCACGGTGCACTTGTTTCGGTCACTTTCTTTTTGTCATTTTAGAGTATTAATTTATAAATATTTAAAAAACGAAAATGCTACATGACACTTAAACACAATTTGTAAAATATTATTTCGAATTCTACGTCTCTCCGAAGCTGGCCGACTTTATGTAATATAAGATCAGTATGGGTCTTTGCTGTGGTGGCTGTGAGCAGACATACTACTGAAACGATAAAAAAGCTGTGATGGCTGAGAGCAGACATACGGATGGAACGGTAAAAAAGCTGTGATGACTGAGAGCAGACATACGACTGGGACGGTAAAAAAGCTGTGGTGACTGAGAGCAGACATACGACGGGAACTGTGAAAAAGCTGTGGTTTTTGAAAGCAGACATACGACTGGAACGGTAAAAAAGCTGTGATGACTGAAAGCAGACATACGACTGAAACGGTAGAAAAGCTGTGATGACTGAGAGCAGACATAGGACTGAAACGGTAAAAAAGCTGTTGTGACTGAGAGCAGACATACGACTGGAAAGGTAAAAAAGTTGTGGTGACTGAGAGCAGATATACGACTGGAACTGTAAAAAAAGCTGTGGTGACTGAGAGCAGACATACGACTGGAACGGTAAAAAAGCTGTGGTGACTGAGATTAGATATACGACTGGAACGGTAAAAAGATTTGGTGACTGAGAGCAGACGTACGACTGGAACGGTAAAAAAGCTTTGGTGACTGAGAGCAGACATACGACTGGAACGGTAAAAAAGCTTTGTTGGCTGAGAGTAGACATACCCCCGCAAAGGGTTAAAAACTGTCAATGGTAATTCAAGTGACATTTTATCTTTAAAACGGAAACATTTTAAAGAGAATTCATAAGGTTATTGTTCATATCTTAAAAGCTATTGTTCTCAGAGCTTAAAAGCATCGCGAAGATTAGACAACAAACTAAGATTTACACGAGGGCTTGCTTTTTTTCTCTGTAAAAAATCATGGCATAAATTAAAATAATATTTTGAATCTAAATAAAAAAGATATGTATAAAAAAGAATTTAAAATCTAGCAGTTGAGATTTTTAAAATCTGTCAATTTAATCCGAGCAAATCTTTTGAAAAATATGAAATATAAAAGTGATTATTTTTTAAATGCTTTCGGCAGGACCGATAAAATTTCTTGACACGTTTTCCAATGATTTTTGATTCTCAGGAAATCGCCTGGAAATTTTTCCAGATTTTATTATAAATCGTTTTCTTAATTTCGGCATTCAGTTTTTAAAATGTTCTTACGATAATCGATATTTGTAATTTTTTTTCAAGTTGTATAATATGCAGACAAACTTACTACTTTCATTTTAGAAGCTATAATTTGTAATTGAAGTGATGTTTGCCGTTTTATCGTTGAAACTAAAGCATTTCCAAGTAAATTCCTATGGTTATTGTGCTCAGAGTTTAAAAGCATCACCAAGGTTAAACAACAAACTAAGATTTACACGAGGCCTTGCATTGTGCCCCTGGAAAAAATCATTATAGAAATTAAAGTAATATTTTAAATCTAAATCACAAAGAAATGCATAAAATATAATTTAAAATCTCGCAGTTCAGTTTTTCCAATCTTTTAATTTAATACGAGCAAATCTTTTGAAAAATATGAAATGTAAAAGTGATTATTTTATTAAATATGCTTTCGTCTGGACCGATAAAATTTCTTAGAATGTTTTTCAATGGTTTTTGATTCGCAGGAAATTGACTGGAAACTTTTCCAGATTCTATTATAAAGCATTTTCTTAATTTCGGCATTCAGTTTTTAAAATGTTCTTACGATAATCGATATTTGTAATTTTTTTCAAGTTATATAATATGCAGACAAACTTACTACTTTCATTTTAGAAGCTATAATTTGTTATTGAAGTGATGTTTGCCGTTTTATCGTTGAAACTAATGCATTTCCAAGGAAATTCCTATGGTTATTGTTCTCAGAGTTTAAAAGCATCACCAAGGTTACACAACAAACTAATATTTACACGAGGCCTTGCATTGTGTCCCTGGAAAAATCATGGTAGAAATTGAAGTAATATTTTAAATCTAAATCACAAAGAAATGCATAAAATATAATTTAAAATCTCGCAGTTCAGTTTTTCCAATCTTTTAATTTAATACGAGCGAATCTTTTGAAAAATATGAAATGTAAAAGTGAATATTTTATTAAATATGCTTTCGTCTGGACCGATAAAATTTCTTGGAATGTTTTTCAATGGTTTTTGATTCTCAGGAAATTGACTGGAAACTTTTCCAGATTCTATTATAAAGCATTTTCTTAATTTCGGCATTCAGTTTTTAAAATGTTCTTACGATAATCGATATTTGTAATTTTTTTCAAGTTATATAATATGCAGACAAACTTACTACTTTCATTTTAGAAGCTATAATTTGTTTTTGAAGTGATGTTTGCCGTTTTATCGTTGAAACTAATGCATTTCCAAGGAAATTCCTATGGTTATTGTTCTCAGAGTTTAAAAGCATCACCAAGGTTACACAACAAACTAATATTTACACGAGGCCTTGCATTGTGTCCCTGGAAAAAATCATGGTAGAAATTAAAGTAATATTTTAAATCTAAATCACAAAGAAATGCATAAAATATAATTTAAAATCTCGCAGTTCAGTTTTTCCAATCTTTTAATTTAATACTAGTAAATCTTTTGAAAAATATGAAATGTAAAAGTGATTATTTTATTAAATATGCTTTCGTCTTGACCGATAAAATTTCTTGGAATGTTTTTCAATGGTTTTTGATTCTCAGGAAATTCACTGGAAACTTTTCCAGATTCTATTATAAAGCATTTTCTTAATTTCGGCATTCAGTTTTTAAAACGTTCTTACGATAATCGATATTTGTACCTTTTTTTCCAAGTTATATAATGTGCAGACAAACTAACTACTTTCATTTTAAAAGCTATAAATTGTAATTGAAGTGATGTTTGCCATTTCATCTTTGAAACTAAAGCATTTCCAAGGAAGTACCTGCGGTTATTAGTCTGAGCGTTTAAAAGCATCACTAAGGTTACGCAACAAACTAAGATCTACAAGAGGTCTTGCATTGTGTCCCTGGAAAAAAATCGTGCTAGAAATTAAAATAATATTTTGAATCTAAATCACAAAGAAATGTATAAAATATACTTTCAAATCTCACAGTTGAATTTTCCAATCTTTTAATTTAATACGAGCAAACCTTTTGAAAAGTATGAAATATAAAAGTGATTATTTTATTAAATATGCTTTCGTCTGGACCGATAAAATTTCTTGGCATATTTTCCAACGGCTTTTTAATTCTCAGGAAATCATCTGGAAACTTTTCCAGATTCTTAATTTCGGCATTCAGTATTTAAAGCGTGCTTACGATAATCGATATTTATAACTTTTTTTCCAAGTTATTTAACGTACAAACACACGTGCTACTTGTATTTTAAAAGCTGTCAATTGCAATTGAAGCGATTTTCACCCTTTCATCTTTGAAACTGAAGTATTTTAAAGGAAATTTAAATGGTTATTGATCCTAGAGCTTGAAAGAAAGTCCAAGGTTGCACAACAAACTGAGCTTTAAAACGAAGCACTGCTTTTTCTCCATGGTCATAAGTTAAAATAAGGTTTTGAATCTAAATAACAAAAAAATATTTGATCATAAAATATGAATTAAAATCTTGCAGTTGTGTCAGCCCAATATTTTAATTCAATCTCAGTAAATAGTTTGGAAAACATGAAATGTAAAAGTGAACATTTTCTTTAATGCTTTCGCGAGCAATAAAATTTCTTGGCATATTTTAGAATGGTTTTTGATTCTCGGGAAATCGACTGGAAACATTTCCAGATTCTATTATACGGTGTTTTCTTAATTTTGGCATTCAATATTTAAGGTGCTTACGATAATCGATATTTATGACTTTTTCCAAGTTATTTAATGTACAAACACACTTACTACTTGCATTTTAAAAGTTGTCTATTGCAATTGAAGTGGTTTTCCCCGTTCCATCTTTGAAACTAAAGTATTTTCAAGAAAATTCAAATGGTTATTGGTCCCAGAGTTTGAAAGCATCTCCAATGTTACACATTACTAAGATTTAAATAAAGTCCTGTTTTTTTTTTCCATCTAGGAAAATCACGGCAGAAATTGAAATAAGAATTTGAATCTAAATAACAAAGAAATGTTTGACTGTAAACTAAAATTTAAAATCTTGAAGTTGAGTTTTTTTTAAATCTTTTAATTTAATCCCAGGAAATCTTTGGAAAAATATGAAATATAAAAGTGATTATTTTCCTACATGTTTTCGTCTGGATCTAAAATATCTTGGCATATTTCCCAATAATTTTTGACTCTCAGGAAATCGACTGGGAACTTTTCCAGACTGATGTAAAGTCTTTCTTAATTCTGGAAATCGATAGTTAAAATGTGTTACGATAATCGATATTTACAACATTTTATTCAAGTGATTTAAAGCGAAGAGGCACAAGCTACTTTTATTTCAATAGCTTCCAATACCAAATGGAGCGAGCAATTTTTTGAATGAAATTAGTTATCAAAGTTACAGCATTTAAGTTGAAATATTTTAAAGGAAACTTATATGATAAATAAATTTACGTTTATCATTATTATTTTTTATTTTTTTAAAAACTATTTATGTAATTAGGAGTAGCGAAGCGAATCCTCTACTAGGCTACACAAATTACATTTTGTCGTACACTTTACAAAGAAAACTATTCAGTATTTTGTCTTGAAATTAAACATAAAAATAAATTATGATTTGTAGATTTGCACAATATTATTATTTTTTTAAAAGTATAATCTTAAAAAAAATATTTTAATTAATTTATTTTACATTTTTTTCCATTACGGACGCATTTTTGCAAATAAAAAATGAAACACGCATATTTTCAGAAGAAAAAATAAATTATGGAGTTAGTATTTTTAGGTAGAATTATGATTAATTAAATAAATAAAATATATTTCCATTATTCCGCAAAATATCGCAAAAATCGTTATTTAAATTTAATTAAGGAAAGAAATATTTTTGGACTTGATAGAAATAAAATATGATGTGTAGATTCTGACAATATTATTTTCTTATCGAATGATTAAAAAAAAATATTTTTTTTTTAATTATTTTGTTGAATATATTTTTTCATTATACGAATTTATTTTTTGTAAACGATAATGAAACGTGCGTATTTCTTGCAGTAATTAAAAATGAGTCAGTAAAAATAAATAAAGTCAAAATATTACCTTTGCATCAAATTTTCTCATTAAAAAATATATATATATATATATATATATTTAAATAAGAAAATGAACCTATATATCTGCATTTTGTGATGACGAAATATTTTAAATATTGAAAATAACTGCAGAATTTATACTTCAAACCGTAAAAGAACATTAAACTTTCTTATATTAAAAATGTATGTTACTTGAGAGGATAATATACATTTATAATATATATAACACATATAACATAATATATAATATATATAATACATAATATATATAATATTAATAACATAATAATAGAATACTTTATTAAGATTGGTTGGAAATAGCGCATATTTTGATGCTCATTCCCTTTAATCATATAATAGTTTCACGATTTCTTTTATGAAATTTTAAAAATACACTTTTTTTATGAAAATTATAGCATATTTTTAATGAATTAAAATTTGTGAAAATTTAATTATATACATTCAATTATAAAAGTATTTTTTAGTGTTAAGAATTCAAATACACAATTTATTCTTATTACGTGAATCATTTACGCAGACGATACTTATGCATTTTAAAATAATCTTATATATATATATATATTTTGTAAAGTGACAACAGAAGAATTGTAAACACGTAAAATTAATTGTTAAATTCCTTAAATAAAGTGTTATTCGAATTCGAAGGTTGAATACCCTTCAAAAAGTATAATAAGTTAATAATTCTAATAATACAATATTAAAGATAAAAAATGCTATAAAAAGTGATAGAAAATCTAATAGCTTTGGCCAGATTATACTGCGAAGAACCTTTACAGATCGATTTTAAAAATAGCAAGTTAATTTATACATCAAGATTTTATTTACCATCCATAATCCGAGAATCAATAGAGATATTTTTACGCAACAAGAATATTTGCAATGATTCAGTGTCCATAGAATTACCTAAAATTTGGAAAGAGATGCTATGTAATTTTAGTAACAATAGTAAAAATTAATCCACGCTCGTAAATAGCCAAGATAATATTATTTTTATTTTATATTTTGCAATGCTTTTCATTATGCATGTTGTCTCGTGACATTGTTTACAATGTTATTGTTTTGTTAAATTATATGAAAATTAATCCACGCTCACAAATAGCTAATTTAATTTTAATTTAATTTTATGTTTGCAATATTTTTCATTATGCATCATGTCTCGTGACATTGTTTACTAGGTTTATTGTTTTAAAATATTTTGCGAAAGTATTTTCTATCATAAATGATTTTGAAAATGTCGCCGTTGGTGCGACGAAACGATCGTCAATCTTAATAAAGATTTTCTATCACTTTTTATAGCATTTTTTATCTTTTTTATCTTTATCTGTTTATAAGTGATTATTATACATGTGTTTATAATACAATATTATTTATAATATAACATATGTATATATATATATATATATATATATATATAACCATTAATTAAACATTACCGACCATCATCAAAAACTGCAATATTGTGAATGATTGACTACACGCCATAAACCAACAATATAGAACTGTATATGTAAAATAAAGTACCGTATACCTAATTACAAGAATTAACATGGAAGAAAAAAAGAAGAATATGGATTCCGAAAAAATTGAAAAACTTATATATTAATTACGTTTTCAAGAAAATAAACCAATATGCATAATAATCACTAAAAAGTTGGTATACTATTATTAATTAATATGACATTGTCCTGAGTAGACTAAATTAAAAATAAGTTAATATTGAATTTGATTAAATAAGTTAATTTTAATATGAAATAAAAAAAAAAAGAGGAAAAGTCACCAATTACATATAAAACATCAAATCAACATCCATATAATATACAATTAGAAATGTAGTTATAATACAAAAGCACCATTATTTTTATATATATACATATAAATTAACCATTGCGTATTATCCAGACAACACCATATGTATATATATATATATACACTGTAAAAAATAGTGGGAACGTTTACTATTCTAACAGGAACATTTCTGATAGTACCGGATATGTGAGAGCTATTTCTATTTTCCGAAACAACCGGGAATGTTCCTGGGTGTTTCAATTAACTTTCCCTCGTACTTTCCGTGTAACAGAGAAAGCGCCTGTACGCATGCGCTCCAAGTATTTCACCACTATTTCTCCTCACGCTGAAACGGACGGGAAGCAATCGCCTAAAGTGAAAGTAAGCTCGTGTGTATGAGATGGCGGCGTAGGACCACGTGTATTTGAATTAGCTTTTATTTTGAAAAAAAAAAAAAAAAAAAGAACAATATTATAACATTTTTGTTATATTTTGTGGGTATTTTTTATTGCGTTTTAAAATTATGCAAGAAATGTACCTTGGATATTATCAAAGGACTTTTTCAGAGCTTTGGAAATTTAGTAATTTTGAACGCGGAACGATCGTAATTCTGGGTAAGTGTTTTCTTTTTTTTTTTTTTTAACCATCTACAGTATTACTTTTACTTACTATTATTTATTATTACTTCTTTATTAGTTTTCTTTGTTGCAGTACACGAAAAGAAATTAATAACCTATTTATTTTTTAATATATCAGACTTTGTTTTGTCTGTTTTTTTATTATAATATATATACATGTGTGCATGAAAATAAGATAATATAGTTAAACTTGATGTTCATACTGATTGCGGTATCGTATTCTCCTTTTTACAGCGTGTTCTTAACAAATTATTAAATGCGTTATAACTTAAAAGAAAATTTATGTATTATATTTTAATCAAACAAGCTGAAGGTTCATTGTCATTTTACTTCTTTATTGTTGATTGCTTTTACGTAAAAAATACGGTATTGTGAATAAAAATAAACAGTAAACTATTCTTTCAATTATAGGATTTATTTTTATAAATCATTATAGTAAATAAAATTGATTCATTTGTTTTGCTGTTTCCTAAAAAGATTTCAAAAATTTCATTTTTTATATTCCCCTTTTTTCTTCTCTAATTTTGAAAGAAAAATAAAAAGAATCGTTTTAAGATCATTAACTTGTTTAGTACTCAGGTTTAGATATGTAACCCCCCCCCCCCCCCCCCCCTACACAAACACACACTTTTTTTTTTTTTATAATGCTTCGAAAAAATTAAAAATTGCATTTTTTGCGATTTGAATTTTACTTGTTCATCTAAATGTTCTTGCTTGAAAAGAAAAATGTTTTCTTCTGATTTTGCAAGACTGAATTGTAAAAAAAAAAAAAAAAAAAAAAAAAAAATACTATTGTTATTTAACTTATGCACATTACAGTAAACAAAATTGAAAAATTCTAGATCATTAACCATCAGCTTATTTTATGAAAATATAGTACACAAAATTTCTTGCTTTAAGTTATAAGGCATTTTAATTTATTAATATTATGCTGTGAAAAGCATAATACGATATTGAATCAACAATAACATAAATTGCAATCATATCTTATTTACATGCACTAATAATAATAAAATGTTATGTATTAAAATGTCTGTGCAACAAAGAAACGCTAATAAAGAGCTAAAATAATAAGTAAAAATAATGCTATAAATGATTAAAAAAATAAGTAAAACGCTTTTCGAAAGAATTTATCATTCCATTTTCAATAATAATACAGTTCAGGAACTTTAATGTTACTTGTTAATCCGCATGGTTAAAAAAATATCACTGCAAGATGTTAAAACGCAATAAAATTTTATCTAAATTATGAAAAAGTTATAATAATATTGATTTTTTTTTCAGAATAAATCCAAGCAGATATATATATATATATATAAACTCAGAAAAAAGATCATTCAGAAATGAACTTCCATATAAGACTCTTTCATAAAAATTCATTTAATAAAACTGGCTTCATCACAAAATCCATTTTACTAAACTAAGCCCCTTTCACAAAATAATCTTCAATAATTGAATGTTCAAATACTAGTGCTAAATTCAACTTGAGTAAATAATTAAAATTTATGTAAAAAAGCTCAAATAAATGTACTAAAACTACTTGCAGGTGCATTGCACACAATATAAAATTATTTAAAATATATTAGAAATATCTTAAAAATTTTAATGTATTTTTGAGATATTTCTAATGTATTTTAAATGATTTTACATTATATGTATGCACCTGCAAGTAATTTTAGTACAGTTATTTGTGCTTTTTTATGTAAATTTTAAAATAATCCTCATCTTCAGAAAGGTTCCACATATATTCAGAAACCTTTCCAATTCGTAATAAAAGGTTTCCTATACATTCAAAAACATTTCTTAGTCTTCAGAAAGATTTCATATGTATTCAGAAACATTTCCGATCCGTAATGAAAGGTTTCCGATATATTCAGAAACATTTCATTGCGAATCGGAAATGTTCCGTATTATAACCGAAACAGTTTTCTGCTCGAATCTGAAACCTTTCCATTAGTATCGTGCAACACAGGTCTCCGTTACATTCGGAAACGTTTTGGAAAATTTTTTATAGTGTATAATTAAAATGAACAAAGTGAAATTGAACAGCTAAAACCAAGCTATAATAATTACCAAGCTAGAATTGCCTAAAAACTTCGTATGTTTTTATGTGTGTGACGTGTATAAGTGTATGTATATATGCTTATATATTGTATGAACATATATTAAATATATATATATATATGGGGTATCATGCATTTAACATAATATATTTTCACATATTGCATCATAATTTAAGGATGTATTTTTCTATCTCAATATTCCTCATCGCTTTTTAAAATTTCTATTTTATTTACATAATACAAGGCTAAATTTTACTATCTCAAATAATCCTCATCTTTTTAAATGTTATTTATATTCTCATTCTTTTATATTACAATTTTTTGTCTTTAAAACGTTAATTTAATCAATTGCCCTTTTATTTATTTTTATATAATTTTTTCTTTCTTTATTTCTTTATTTGTATTAATTTATTCCTTTTCTTTATTTTATTTTGTATTCACTCAGTACTTATTAAGTTTATCCCTATTTTTTCATTCTCGTTTAACTAAAAGTTAATCTAAGTCTTTTCTTAAATTCTTCAATCATTTTCATTCATTTTATTTATTCTTTTTTTGGGGGGCTTAAGATGGCAACTCTAAACATTACTGTTATTAATCCAGTTCCAATTTACATTTTTCCTTTCTCACACCAGATGGCAGCACAGTTATGGGTTTCACTCAGATGCTCAACAGTACATCACATGTTAAAATAGTCTTAACTTTGTTTTCCATGCTGATATTCAGTAGTTTTGACTCTTAGTATGTCATTCAGGTATTGTGTTCTAATAATTTTTAATATCCTGTAAGAGGTGTATCTTTCTTTGGATCTCTTAGCTTTTTATTATCTATTTTCTGTAATGTTTGCGTTATAAGGAGCTAAATTTTGTCATTTTAGGCTTAATGCCGACAAAATTGGATGAAATAACGCATCTTCTATGCATGAACTCACAAGCTCCTCTGATGATTCTGTGAGTCATTCATAGTTTCTTATATTATATACTGGTTTCATATGGTATTTTTAAAGCGATTTGGGTCAAGAAAAACATTTTTTGAAAAATTACGAAATTTAAATTTTTATACGGTCCCCAGGTCCTATAAGTGATATTTAGTAAAAATATCCTATTTCACTGACAAATAAGACAAAAAAAGTCCCATTCCTCTGCGATTAAAATTAACCGAGTAATAGATGTTTAAAGTTGGAGTATCTTTTTTGCTGCAAAATAGGGGTCAGTCACAAATTTACTAGAAATAAAAATAATCGTCAGATATAAAATTTAACATTAAACATTGATAGTAAATTAACATTACAAATATATTTTCAGATTTTTGTTCATTCTCACATAATAAAATAAAATATTTTTTTTTTCCAACCACATTTTGCCATTTATGCTGTATCTCGTAATTTGATTGGTCAGAGTTTCAGCATCAAAGTGACAATTCTTGGCGGGAATCGTGCTTGACGAAAGCCATCAGAGGATAGAGTTTCGATAAAAAAAGTCCTTCCGGCCAGTGCCGGGAGGAAGAGGTAGCTTTCAAATTCCTTATTTTAAAAAAGCCAACTTATATTATTCAAACACACGAAGCTCAATTTAGTGGAAACCGAATATAGGAGATTCAATACTAATTTTTATCAATACTAAATCATTATGAATGAGAATTTCGCGAAATTAGTCAGCTTTATCCAAGCTGCTTTTATTTAAAGTAACTTATATTTCGCTGCCAAATTCGGCGATTTCTTAAAGTGCCTGCCATTTTAAGACAACATGGTGGATGAGGCTAACCAGTGAACTAGGTCGAGACCTTAGTAATTGCTGTGCACATGCTCACTCACATCGGAATCGGTTGATACATACGAGTGCTGTTTTATTTAAAGTAACTTATATTTGGCTGAGATGTTGATGTATACTATCCACATGCCTTCTTACATGGAAATAGGCGAATATGTGTGTTATCGCGTGACAAATACAAGATCGTTTCAAAATGTTAGCCTTACTAGAAATTCAAAGTGCTATAATTCAACCATTTTTTAAGATATAAACAAAAGAACAAATTTTCATTATAGAGGACAAACACATAAAAAAATCTTTTTCATTTTCAAATTTTTTAATACCTCATTTTAAATTTTAAATTTAAAATTTTTTAAATGGCAACCCTTTTGAAACAAGATGGCGAATGAAGCTGGCCAACGAACTCGGTCGAGACATTGGTATGTATTATGTACAGACCAAGTAACATCCAAATCGGTTCATAAATACGCTTCTTATCGCGTGACAAAAATCAGGTCGTTTTATAATGTCAGCCACAATAGAAATTCAAAATGCTATAACTCAGCCATTTTTTTAGATATAGACGAAACAAAAACTGTTCCGGAATCTTTGTATTAAGGTCAAACACATACAAAAAAAATCTTTTTCATTTTCTAATTTTTTGGTATCTCATTTTAAATTTAAAATTTTTTTAAATGGCCGCCATTTCGAAACAAGATGGCGGATGAAGCTGGACAACGAACTCGGTCGAGATATTTGTATGTACTATGCACACACCAAGGTACATCCAAATCGGTTCATAAATACGCCTGTTATCACGTGAAAAATATCAGGACCTTTTAAAATGTCAGCCACGCTAGAAATTCAAAATGCTATAACTCAGCCATTTTTTAAGATATAGACGAAACAAAAACTGCTCCCGAATCTTTGTAACAAGGTCAAATACATAAGAAAAAAATATTTTTTCAATTTTTAATTTTTTAGTACCACATTTCAAATTTAAATTTTTCCTAAAAATTTAAATACCTGCCATTTTTAAACAAGATGGTGGATGAAGCTGGACAACGAACTCGGTCGAGACATCGGTATGTACTATATACAAACGAAGTTACATCCAAATCGGTTCATAAATACGCCTTTTATCGCGTGACAAAATTCAGGACGTTTCAAAATGTCAGCCACGTTAGAAATTCAAAAATGCTATAACTCAGCCATTTTTTGAGATATAGACGAAACAAAAACTGCTCCGGAATCTTTTTATAAAGGTCAAATACATAAGAAAAAAATATTTCTCCATTTTCAATTCTTTGGTACCACATTTCAAATTTAAAATTTTGAAAAAAATTTTAAATGGCCGCCATTTTGAAACAAAATGGCTGATGAAGCTGGCCACCGAACTCGGTCGAGACATTGGTATGTACTATGTATATACCGAATTACATCCAAATCGGTTCATAAATTCGAGAGTTACAGTATGACAAATGTCAGATATATATATATATATATATATACATATGGATATATATATATATATATATATATATATATATATATATATATATATATACATATGGATATATATATATATATATATATATATATATATATATATATATATATATATATATATATCAACTTTTGAACGGAGGGTGGTTTCGGGGTCTGGGGGTCATGATCGATGAAAATATACCAAAATTTTTTGAAATCGCTTTCCTCCGAACGGCTGCAATAGGTAGCTTTTTGTAATGAAAGCTGTGATTCGTATGAGGACCAGGAGAATTAGAAAAACTAAACTATCTTAGAATTAATAGAATTATATTAAATTAGTTTTCTATTTGAATTTTTTTTTTTTTTAAATCCAATCAATCAATTCTAAATATTAACTTGCGTTATTTGAACTTTTAATGTGTAAATATCGCCCCCACGCTCGAACAAAAAAAGGTAATCTGTATCATGTACAACAGAAGGGGGGGGGGGGATATTCTGCGACGAGCTATCTTAAAAAAAAAAAAAAAATACTTCCATGGGATTAACAATAGCGAACGGGTGTTTTCGCGTGAGTTGGGGGAAGAGAGAGTAGAATTTTCAGGGGGGTTGATGTGGTAGATTGGTTAGTTATTTCTTGCATAATCAACTAAAATATAGGAAAAAATACATACATAATTTTAAACGGTATGTATTGGCCGAGCAAAAGTTGGGGGGGGGGGGGAGTATAAATTTTAGGGAGGATTGAGATGATTAGTAACTTACTATAACTATAAAGTAGCGGCTAACTACAAAGACAAAGTAGAAAATTTTCCTAACATTTTAATAAAGTTATTAATTTTAATAATTTTAAATTTAATATACTTTTTTACATTTTTTAATTTAAGAGTATGTCTATATATTAGGTAGCTTTCATTACAAAAAGCTACCTATTGCAGCCGTTCGGAGGAAAGCGATTTCAAAAAATTTTGGTATATTTTCATCGATCATGACCCCCAGACCCCGAAACTACCCTCCGTTCAAAAGTTGATATATATATATATATATATATATATCCATATATATATATATATATATATATATATATCTGACATTTGTCATACTGTAACTCTCGAATTTATGAACCGATTTAGATGTAATTCGGTATGTACATAGTACATACCAATGTCTCGACCGAGTTCGTTGGCCAGCTTCATCCGCCATTTCGTTTCAAAATGGCGGCCATTTAAATTTTTTTTAAAAATTTTAAATTTGAAACGTGGTACCAAAGAATTGGAAATGGAAAAATATTTTTTTCTTATGTATTTGACCTTTATACAAAGATTCCGGAGCAGTTTTTGTTTCGTCTATATCTTAAAAAATGGCTGAGTTATAGCATTTTGAATTTCTAGCGTGGCTGACATTATGAAACGTCCTGAAATTTGTCACGCGATAACAGGCGTATTTATGAACCGATTTGGATGTAACTTCGTTTGTACATAGTACATACCAATGTCTCGATCGAGTTCGTTGGCCAGCTTCATCCGCCATCTTGTTTAAAAATGTCAGCCATTTAAATTTTTAAGAAAAATTTAAATTTGAAATGTGGTACCAAAAAATTGAAAATTGAATAAATATTTCTTTTTTATGTATTTGACCTTGATACAAAGATTCGGGAGCAGTTTTTGTTTCGTCTATATCTTAAAAAATGGCTGAGTTGTAACATTTTGAATTTCTAGCGTAGCTGACATTTTGAAACGTCCTGATATTTGTCGCGTGATAACAGGCGTATTTATGAGCCGATTTGGATGTACCTTGCTGTATACATAGTATATATAAATATCTCGACCGAGTTCGTTGGCCAGTTTCATACGCCATCTTGTTTCAAAATGGCGGCCATTTAAAAAATTTTAAAAAATTTTAAATTTAAAGTGAGATACCAAAAAATTGAAAAATGAAAAAGATTTTTTTCGTATGTGTTTGACCTTAATACAAAGATTCCGGAACAGTTTTTGTTTCGTCTATATCTAAAAAAATGGCTGAGTTATAACAATTTGAATTTCTATTGTGGCTGACATTTTAAAACGACCTGATTTTTGTCACGCGATAACAGGCGTATTTATGAACCGATTTGGATGTTACTTGGTCTGTACATAGTACATACCAATGTCTCGACCGAGTTCGTTGGCCAGCTTCATTCGCCATCTTGTTTCAAAAGGGTTGCCATTAAAAAAAAATTAAATTTAAAATTTAAAATGAGGTATTAAAAAATTGGAAAATGAAAAAGATTTTTTTTTGTGTTTGGCCTTGATACAAAGATTCCGGAGCAGATTTTGTTTCTGAAAATTTGTTCTTTTGTTTATATCTTAAAAAATGGTTGAATTATAGCACTTTGAATTTCTAGTATGACTAACATTTTGAAACGATCTTGTATTTGTCACGCGATAACACACGCATTCGCCTATTTCCATGTAAGAAGGCATGTGGATAGTATACATCAACACCTCAGCCAAATATAAGTTACTTTAAATAAAAGCAGCTGGGATAAAGCTGACTAATTTCGCGAAATTCTCATTCATAATAAATTTGGAATTGATAAAAATTAGTATTGAATCTCCTATATTCGGTTTCCACTAAATTGAGCTTCGCGTGTTTGAATAATATAAGTTGGCTTTTTTAAAATAAGGAGTTTGAAAGCTACCTCTTCCTCCCGGCACTGGCCGGAAGGACTTTTTTTAATTTAATCAGTAATTTATACTTAAATAAAATTATAATTGAAATCTAAAATTGCTTATATAAATTATAAATTTGAATCTTTTTTTAATGATTTTAAATGTAATAATTTTTAAAATTATTACCTCTTTATGCTCTAATAATTAAATGTTATAGTTAAGACAATAGGAAATAAAATTTTTAACGGGCGTGGAGTTTTAGAAGATGCATTATTTAATTAGACAAATAGAGTACAATAGTAAAAAAAAATATATAAACCTCTATAGATTTTTAACTTTGCGTGTAGGTGAAGCAAAAAGTGGGGAAGTAGAAATTTAAGGGGCCGATTAATTTAGATGAAGTCTTAAAAAAAAGCGAAAATCTACTGATGTGCAAAGAATTATCACGCTGTAAAACTTGGCGAAAAAAGGTCCGTCTTCTTTAGTGCTGCAATAATTAATAAGTAATCCATAATCTAAATTCCACCTGAAATTGCAATTTAAACTTTTCCCTCACTGGCTCTCATACACACATATTTTATAATCCTGAAAACAACATTTTTTTTTATGCAGCAATATCTGTTGTAGTAATGAACACTAAACAGCCGTATCAATTCCCCTGAAATCTCCGCTCCAAATTTTGTTACATCTCCCCCCCCCCCCCATCCTTCCCGTCCCAAGCACAGACACAGGAAAGCTCAATTTGTAAGTAATTTGTTTGTACCATCTTAATGTTTTATTTTTATTTTATACATATCTATTGAATGGCTGCTCTAAATATGTTAAGGAAATTAATATGTCCATTTTTGAAAATGATCCTCGTATCACTTTTATTTTCTTTTACAATAAACATGAATTATTTGAATTATATGATTCAACCTGTGAGATTACTTCAATGATTTAAATAAACATAGCAAAATTGTTACAATATTTTAATATTTTGTTCTAATAGAGCACAGATTTGTCCATTAAAGGTCGGACATCATATAACCGCTTACATTCTCTCTTTTTAATTAACTTTTCTTTTTTTAAGATTTTGTTCCATTTGTCATTTTATTATAACGATAAAAATAATAATAATTATTATTTTTTTTACATTACCCCCTTCTAAAAATTCCACTGTCTCTCCCCTCAGCAAACATTCATTAGAGCAGTTATTTTTTAAAATTATTTTTTAATTAAAAATTAGGAAAAAATATTGTTAAATCAAAACATATATTAAATTATTGAGGGCGCCAGTTTCGAAACTGACCTTATCCGAAATTTAAAAAATCGTGTTTCTCTATCAATCTATTCTATTGGTATAACTGTACCGAACACTACAATCTCCAAATTTTCAATGAATACCAATGGGCGCATTTAAAGGTTTTATGCGATTTCCCAAAATTTGATTTTCTCGATAAGGCGAGTTTTGAAACTCACTTCTTCAATTATTTTAACCAATCTGAAAGTTAATTACTAAAAATTAACACTACCGTAATATTTATACGGGGGAAGCACCTTCTGTTAAATCGCTTTAAAATTGCTTCTTTATATTATTTAAAACCTTTTTGTAATTGGAACTATATGTCTTTGACTAACGGTTTAGGAATTAGCCATTGAACATCGTTTGGAGTGGACGCCCTTTATAATACTTTAAGCACTTCGCGTACGGCTCCTGAAAGCTTGGTCCAACTCATCTGTTTTTAGTTACAGAAAAGTGGTTTAAGTCATAAAATTGAAAATGTCATAACTCGGTCAATTTTAAGGTTAGATGAATGGGACTTTTTTTGCCGTACTTTTTAGAGGAATAGGAAAAGTTTACTAAATATCACTTATAGGACCAGGGGACTGTATACAAATTTAAATTTCGTAATTTTTAAATAAATGTTTTTCTTGACCCAAATCGCTTTAAAAATACTTCTTTACCTCATTTAAAACATTTTTGTAATTGGAACTATATGTCTATGACTAACGGTTTACGAATTAGACATTGGACACCGTTGAGACCGGACACCCTGTATATATTATATATATATATATATATATATATATTATGTATAATATAATTTACAATATAATTTATAATATAATATTAAAATATAGTGCTAATAATACAATAATATAATAAGTTAATAATTCTTAGTAACAACGAGAGCAGATTTCAAATGTTTTTCCAGAAAATAGGATTTTGAAGAAGTAACTTTCTACAAGCTCTCTTCGAATATATTATTCTAATATTGCTATCAAAGATTATTTGATGTGAATTACAAAGAATAGAAATATACCTATTTCAAACCGTGTGAGAAAACCAGAGGCTACTGGAAAATGTAAAAGCATCTTTAAAAGAGTTTTTTAGTTAAAAATCTAAAAATATTTTGAAAAAATTTTGCTTCGAAAATATTTTTATTTATACCAGTCTTATATCATAAATAAAAAATTCTGAGGAAATTCTTAGTTATATGGCTGAATTTACATTTTTAAAATTAAAATGCGCCAAGACATAAGATAAAGTTTTTGCTTAATAAAGATGCAAAAATAATATACAAAAATATTGTTACTTTCAAATATTTATCTTATTAAATAATGCTTCGCGAATCCGAACAAAGCTTTTGCTAGTTTTAGTCATAGCATATCATCGTCCCTTCAGAGCAACAGATAGGACATCTGGTAATAATCGAAAATGAGATGTCCGACTTACTGGTATGAAAAACTGTGTCTGCATCTAGTGGAACAGTAGGGAATTTTTATAAAACACATCTGAGGTATAGTATTAAACATAACTTGGTGTTTCAGAAGTTGTTCCACTAAATACAAACACAATTTCTCATAGCAGTAAATCAGAGATGGCATTTTCTATTATTACTAGATGTCCTACTGTTGGGTGATTTTCAAAAAGTGTCGTGTTTTACTGTCCTTTCACATTTGCACAGAAAAATAGTTAAATATCATAATTTTAATTATTGCATTTTAACTAACATGTTTTTTTTAATGATGATTTACAGATATATTATTATTTATAAAAATGTAAAAAATATATTTAAGAAATATATTCATTTTTTATATATTTAATTTATAAAATATATTTAAGAAATATATTCATTTGTAGACAAAATGTCATTACCTTAGGTTGTCTCAACAAGCAATTTATCAGGTAAAGGTTTGACTAAGTTCTATTTAAAACAGATGGATATAATTTTTTATATACATTTTTATTTATTAAGGTGCTACTAATTAAACAAATATTTATTTTCATAAATCAAATTTATCTATAATTTTAATAATTTTTTTTAAACCGTGTCCTAAGAAAGTGTGTCATTACCATGCTTCTGACAAAAGTTTACCTGGAACTTTTTAGAGGGCAGCACATGCCTTTTTATTAAGGCAAAAATAATCCTTAAAAGTCAGCTTGTTATCAGGTTTAGGCAAATAGAATAGTTTTATAGTTTTAATAAAACAAGCAAAGACTTTGAATGTTTTGGTGAGTATTTGTTTTGTACGTCATTACCGTACCCACTTCTAATTAATAATTAAATGAACTATTATTTATTATTCTGCTTTTATTATATAAGAAATAGGAAATCATTTGTATGGACTAGAAGATATAATGGCTGCCATTTATCCCTGTGGAAAAATAAAAATATTTTGTTTAATTTGGCATTACCATAGATGTCATTACCGTGCTCACTTATGTCATTAACAAGTTCATTAAAATTTAAAAATCTGTTTAAAAATGTTAAATTAGTAATTTGACCTCTTGTGATGCTTGTATATTAATGTTTATGAGGTAAGGTAATTATTTACAAAACATCAAAACTTTCTGATTATTTCTAAAAATTTGATTTTGCTATTCCAAAACATGGACAGATTTTGAAAATGATCCTTTTGCTCTGAGGCGAAGATATGTCTCTAGATGTTTATTTATTTTTTGTAAATTACATGATGTAAAGCTAAATGAATTAAATAAAGCATGTTTATATGATGATTACAGCAGCAGAGATAAAAAGTTTTGTATATTATTTTTCTTCCCCCGCAGCTTAACTGAAACTTTAAGTCCATTTATCTCAGAATGAATTTTTTTTATAATTTGTCATGTTTAAAAGGATATATCAGAACTTTCTTGCAAGATATGGTTATGAAATTTTCTACAGAGTATTTATCTTATGTTTTTAATAAATTTCTTCCGATTTTTTAATTTCAGGTAAAAATTTTGGAAATATATTAATCGAAGTAATAATCCCCTTTTCTTCCTTTTAAACTTATCATAAATTTTGTAAGAAATATTTTTATAAATCCTGAAAATAAATTAACAACAAACCTTTTCTGCACACAAAAGTGAAAAAAGTAACATAATCGGACAAGTAGTTCATGAGTTACATCAAAAGTTAAATAAGTTTAAAATTTTAATTTTTTAAAGAATATTTTTCAAAGTTTTCATAAGATTTTCAGGGCTCCTTCTCGGTCCGTTTTTTGAACACCACTATTTTTTAAAGAAAAATATTCTTTATAGATTTCGTTGAAACTTACCTAAAACGGTATTTTTCGGTACAGATGTCATATTCGCCCCATATTGGCGCGATTTTTTTTCGGCTGCCAATTTGGCGAAAACATCAACAGCATAAACAACATAATCCGGGTTACCACATCAAGCAAAATAACGACTCTTTGGCGCAAGTTAAGTACTGTTGCCTATATGATATTGGCGACAAAAAAAAATCGCGCCAATATGGGGCGAATATGACATCTGTACCTATTTTTCTTGCAATTGCTACAGAAACCCACCATGATTTTTTTTTTTTTTTTGAAAAATTACTGGTTTTCAAAAAGCGGATCAGTCAGAGCCCTGGATTTTTATCTGAAACGTATAGAAAGATACATTTTATTCAAAATATTCATTAAAAAATGCCTTTAAATAAAGAGAATAAGATTTTGATCCCGAAATCACAAATTTCTTTGTCCCTCATCGAAAACCATGGACACTTTAATCAAAATTCCATAATTTGAAAATTTTTGCATCATTTGGTCATCATTCTATTATTTTCATCATACAACATAGTTACAGTTTCGGTAACAAATAATTTTCAAACAATGCGATAAATATGCGCCTAAACATCTAAGCGAAAGCATATACATCATTAGCTTTCATCAAACGGTTTGCGCGTTTTAATGCTATATTAATAACTTCAAATCTCCCTCACTATTACAGGATTAAGCATAGTTGGAAGGAAAGTAAGTTGCAAAATCACCTGTACAAACTTTGATCTTCTGTTAACATGGAAAGGGCCACGGCGTTTATTTTGTTAATCCAAACAGCAACATCTGTTTCAAGTCATCAAGCAGTTCAGTGCGCTTTCGAAGAAGTGATCAGAGAGTCCTACCGTTGATTGATTTATTAGGTAAGATATGTAATATGAACTTTAAAAAGGTCACTGGTTTACTCAAAAGGCGACTAAAATAATAAAAAAAATGTTGCAATTAAAAAAAAAATATTTTATTTAAAAACTTCTTAGTACTTTCAGGCTTTACCAAAAACTTCATCAGAGAATACTATAATAACTAATTGCTGTTTATTTATACAAATACGTCATTTCGTTTCGAAAACGAGAGAGCCAATAATTATTAGAGTTGAAAGTAGAAGTAGCAGTTATGTATTATGCACGTTGTTATGTACGTATTATGTTAGCCCTTTTTCTACTGACGGTACTTATAAGTATACCATTAAAATAACTTGTTATAAAATTCATTTAATTCATCGATTCGTTGTAATACAGTTTAGAATGAGTTATAGATACATTACTTTATCTTGTTCCAAAAGCATTATGGGTTACACAAAACAAAAATATTTTTAAAAGGATGATTTCTTTTGCCTTTGCATCTTTTCAGTTTTCTTGGCGTTAGAGGGGGGGGGGGGGATTTTTCAATTCGGAACTATTTCTACATTTCTATTATAAGAACGTTATGTTTGTACATTTCCTAATTTTACAAAATACTAAGAAAAATATTTAAAATAAAAGAATTGAGTGGGGTCATAAATATTGCACAAAATCCCTATAAATTCAAATTTAATGAATCCTTCTAAGTCCTCTAAAATCCTTCTAAAATTTATTAAATGATTGTGTAAATCTTCTAATGTAGTTTAAAAAGTTCACGAAAAATGCTTTACGAGATAAAATTTTCATGAATTCATAATTCAGTACATAAATGGTTAATATGTAATATATTAACATAAGTCCGTTTGTATTCACTAGTATTCTAGGATATGTTTATAGAATAGAAAAAAATGTATATACAGGGCCACGCAAAAGGCTGAATTTCAAGTTACCTTTTATGGGCGGTAATGGCTGAAAGTAAAATTTCCACTGAGTTATTTTTAAATGTTTACTATAATATATTAATAGTATTTAAAAGATGGTCATTTTTAAAGTTCATATTACATATTTTATATTTGAATCAATGTGAAATATTGCGTTTCCTCTTTTGATTTATTAGGGTTTGTTTTTATTAATCAGTCACGACAAGTAATGTAAAAATAAAATATTTGCTTATTGGTCTGCTTGCTTGAATATTAACCCCCGGTACGATATGCTATTTCTTTCTCTCAGCTTATTTTGTGTCCAAAACTTAACGTTACCTTACAGAAGCCAGCAATAAACAAAGCAGATGTATCAATGTACAAATAAATACTCTAAAGCATTTTTTAAAATTTCTAAGCATCGCACATCTTCAATTTTTATACCGTCGTATTGGAAAAAAAAGTACTTTTAAATGCAATTTGTTTGAAAACTGTATCTCCATTGATTTTTGAAATAGTATTTTTTTTTTTATAGTTTTTAGCATTACTTGTTTAATTTTGGCAACTCAAGTACTCCATTTAAGTAGAAAGTAAAGGGAAAATACCTAAAAAATAGCACTTATATCTTTTTGTTGCCATTTTCTCATAACAACCGAAAGAAAATACAATTAAAATACGTGCTATTTTGAAAAAAAAAATATAAACGGAAAATTTGTGTTAAAACATGGAGCTATTATAAACTATATTTAATTTGAGGTATCTATAGACGCTTTCAGGGTGACGTCAGTCATGACGTTTTGGTTGGAAACTGACTCCAAACAAACGGTTGCTATGCGTCATTTATTTTTAAATATAAATCGTGGAAAATGTTACCAGTACATATCAAGTATTAAAACACTTACGTATGAGATATAGATATAAGATATAGCTGCAACACACAAACAAAACAGGAAATACAACATAGCAACCGTTTGTTTGATGTCAGTTTCCAACCAAAACGTCATGACTGACGCCAGGACTGAAATTGTCTATATTAATGTCACAAAGAAATGAATGCTTATGAATCATTAGATAGCCGTTTTTTTGTCGAGTTTCTTTAATGACGGCATCTTTTTGCTGCATTTGTGCATTATTTTGCGATAGTGACATCCTATGCATGCTTTACTGTAGATGTTTAAGAGTGGATCGTAAATGTGGAACTCTTAAGCGGATGCGATGACTTCATTTTACATAAAATAAAAGTGTGTGCTTTAAGTCTTAAAATGAAATATGTTTTGTATTGTTTATGTATACATATTTTTTTTTTCATCGGGGGCGACACTAAATTCTGAAAAAAGCAGAATTCCTGTTTTCTAGTTATTTCTGCGTTTTGTTTCTTTGCACTAAAACACTAAATAATGATACGGGTTTTTTGTTTATTTCCTAAATTCTGAGAAAATAAACAAATTAGAAATTGCACGTCAAATGTGGCAAATGAGGTGTGTTCGTACTATAACTAATTTTATTTTAATTTATTTCATTTATTAGGTTTTATTTTTATTAATCAGTCACGACATTTAATGTAAAAATAAAATATTTGCTTATTGGTCTGCTTGAATACTTTATAATCTGTTTTTTTACATTAACTAGGGGGTTCTGCCCCCTACGAGCTAACCCCCGTTCAGACACCGCAAACTATAAAAGCACGCTAATTTAATTAGCTTTAAAAAAAATTCGGAAGACTGAATTATAAAAAACTAGAAAACAGGAATTCTGCTTTTTCAGAATTTAGTGTCGCCCCCGATGAAAAAAAGAAAAAAAATATATATGTATATATAACTAGTACAAAACATACAGCACTTTTTATGTAAATTTTATGTAAAATGACGTCATTCGCATCCGCTTAAGAATTCCACACTGGCGATCCACTCTTAAACACCTACAGTAAAGTATAGGCATAGGACGACACTATCGCGAAA
The DNA here is from genome assembly GCA_963932465.1 of Maratus speciosus. Classification (NCBI taxonomy): domain Eukaryota; kingdom Metazoa; phylum Arthropoda; class Arachnida; order Araneae; family Salticidae; genus Maratus; species Maratus speciosus. Next base: position 248,200,707 of record OZ010799.1, read on the forward strand.
TAATGCACAAATGCAGCAAAAAGATGCCTATTTTTTTTTCAAAATAGCACGTATTTTAATTACATTTTCCTTCGGTTGTTATGAAAAAATGGTAACAAAAATATGTAATTAATATTTTATAACTATTTTTCTTTTCTACATATCTTTCCTTTTTACCTTTCTTTTCCATTCCTTTACTTTCTACAGAAATGGAATACTTCCGTTGCCAGTATTAAGCAAATGGCTCCAAAAACTACAAAAAAATTAATATTTCAAAAATAAATTAAGATGCAGCTTTCAAACAATTTGCATTTAAAAGTACTTTTTATTTCCAATACGACGGTATAAAAATTGAAAATGTGCGATGCTTATAAGTTAAAAATTTGCTATAGAGTATTTAATCGTACTGCTTTGTTTTACGGCTGGCTTCTGTAAACTAACGTTATTTTTTGGAGAGACACAAAATAACCTGGGACAAAGAAATAGCATACCGTACCGGAGGCAAAAAAAAAAAAAAAAAAAAAAAAAAAAAAAAAAAAAAAAAAAAAAAACTGCGGCGATCTCCCTGTCAACGGGTTATTTTCGTCCTTGATTAAATCAGATCAGTGAAACATTTCAAAATAAGCTAATATAAAATGAATTAAGCAAACAAAGTCTTTGTCTACCGGTATTTTTTAACAACGCTATTAAAATGTTCTTTTAAATGAGATATTTTAAATGTATCGTTTTAAATCTGACGTAATTTTCACCAAAGTGCTATAGTTATGTGTGTGTGGCCGTGGATCGCCGTAGTGGTTGTCTGAAAATTAAAATGATTGGCAACCAATGAAAATATTAAGAATTAAAGTTAAGCATTAAAAATAATTTAGAAAATGTTGCCATAAAAATATTCAATAACGGAAGCTGAAAAGTAAGAAAGTGTAAAATAACTCACCCGGAGATTGAAGATACAGTTGACACATATTTTATTGAGATCTTATTTTATATGTACTGAATAAATATATAAAATTAATAATGACGAAGTAAAATATCTTCCTGGCCAGGAAATAACAGAGTGATGAGGATATATTTTTAGATTATATTAAAAACAGGTGTTTATTTCCATTGACTAGCTGGCGGTAATGTGGAAAGATGTTTGGATTGTTCATTTAAAACAGACTTGAGATATATTGTCCGAATTTTAATTAATGTCCACAGTTCTTTCTATTTAAAAGTTCAGTATTCCGAAAAGTTTTTGGTTGAGAAGGATTCTGGATAAGTTGTAGTACTCAGATGCTTTGAGAATTCACACAGAGAAGAAAAGAATTTTATAAAGGGATGGTTTCCTTCCTGCAGTTGAGGATGTAGATGATTTATGTGGTTGAGAAGAAGTACTTAAGAAATTATGAAGACGTCACAGGGGACAGTAGTCATCATTCTGCCGCATCATGGGAAGTGAAAGCATTGTGAATAATAGAGAGAGCAGCAGATAGCTCCTCAAGCAAGCTTAAATAAGAAAACAGCAGACAGGTCCTCACATCCTTAACTCAACATAACACGCCACTCATGTTGCTGGAATTCTCTTGTAGAAATATTGAAAGAAAATAAATCAATGGATCGATGTTCTTAGATGTGAAGCTGACGAAAGTTTTTACCTAAAAATTTTGCTCGTTACGCACGTAACTCTGACAGAGCGACTGAGGCCAGAAAACCCCAGCCGCCCGACAACAACCTCCTGCTACATCGTCCCGAGAGAGAGTGAGTAAAAACAGATGGCCCAAAAAGAACGTTAAAACTGACGCTCAACTTAAATTCGCCAATCAGCGACCGGCACGTGCACATCTGAGTCATCACGATAGCGATTTTCATCGCAATCGAAATATCGATAACGATTTGTATCGTAATCGAATTTGCATTCCCCCTGCATTCCTGAGTACCGGCGATGTCACGCCGTGATACCAAAACAAGATGGAGGATAGAGTGACGTCACGACGTCCTTTTCTGCGAAGAAGAAAGATAAAAATGTCTAACTGCGTCGGGGAAAAAAATGGATCGCGCGTCTTTTAAAACTGACAGAAGTGATTAAATTTTGTAATGCGGATATCTCGCTAAATTACGGTTTAAAATTAATGAAATTTTGGCAAATGCTTAGAAATAAATAGTAGCATCCAATAAAAATAGTTTTGGAATAAAATAATTAATATTAAATAACTTTTTAAATTTATATTTTCGGAAGTTAGCGATTGTAAGAAAAGCATTGTAAGTTACTTTAACGAACGATATGCCGTAATGTTTATATTTTAAAAGATCTGTACACTATTAGAATTATATTTAATTGCATATTATAATAATTGTTACTTTGAATAATTATTAATTATAGGATTATTAACGGAATATAAATTATTTAGAATGCTTTTTATTTATTTACTTAATACGTTTTTAAAGTTGTTTTTGAACTTAAATATTTAAATTAAAATAGAGAAATAATGCAGACGATAAATTAATAATCTGAAATATTGAAAATGTAACATTTACCTGCAGCCTATAGAAAAAAAAATTATGAAAAAAAAAGTTCGAGATACTGGGATCTCAATAATGCATAACTGAATGCACAAACAAACTAAACGTTCAAGTGACGCACTCAAACGATTGGAAAATCTTCAGAGATGCATTTCTCTGTAAGTAATCCAATAAAAAAAAAACAATTACAGTACACTAAACAAATGCAAAACAAAATGAATATAGAAATAATACTGAATACTAAACACTAAATATGTTGAAACAGATACACAACAATACATAGAATATACAAACGTTTCTCTGGGTGAGTGAAAAATTAATAAAATCCTACAACTTAATTGAAACGTAAATATCCATGTGAACACCATTACAATTCTTATTGCAATATAAACAAACGAATGATAGAGATATACTATATACATAACTGAGTTGAAATTGCACATTGTAAAAAAAATATGAGTTATTGCACATGATTAAAATTGCTATACTTTATGTAAAATGGAACTGAGCAAGAGTCAATGACATATAGCAGGACACTACTGAAGTAATGATGTGATTGTGAGACAAACATACATTTTAAAAATATAACAATATAAGTGTGTAAATATAATGCAATTGAAATTTAAGAGAAGACATCACTTAAGAATTGCACAAGTGTCGAAAAGAAAAGGAATAATTCCAAACTGTTGACAACCATCATGGAAGTCATCGACACAATTTCACACAAATTTTCAAAATTCTCCAAATTATGCCAGAGACCATACCGTGAGGGAATGTCGGAAGGGCAGAATTTGTGCTAAATTTTACACCCCAAACTAAGCCGAGTTGACCCTCTGTGTGTAATGGTCCAGAATTTAAAGAAAATTGAAAATTTTTTTAGAAAAGCTTAGAGCAGAAACTCCATCTTTTACATAGAATTTAAATCTCTTCTAGAACCATAAGGCATGCGCATTGTAGAGATTATCAAAATAACATTTATGAAATCAATTTAATTTAATTTCTTTCTTTCTTTTTCTGTTTTTTTCTTTTTTTTTGTCTCAATATTTAATCAAACTTAATAGATTGATATTCTTTAAAGAAAATTAATAATTAGGATCCTAAATTAAAATTATAAAATAATGTCACATCAAGTTACAAACAGCAGTAAAGTGTATAGGTTAAAAGCCAAAATAAAGTTCAATCCTTTATAAAAGAATACTGAAAGGTCAAATAAGACTTGTGACAACTAAGTAAGATTTATATTGAAATAGGTAGTTATGGAAAAAAAAGTTAAATTAAAGAATTATACTATAAATGAATTAAGTCGTAAAGAATATTAAAAGATACTTCTCAAAACATAACGAGTTAGCTAGACACATATGCATTGAGTAATTCAAAAGAAGCTACCTCATGAACCGTTTAGTATCAAATGGGTGAAACCGGATAAGTTGTCACACTACTGAGTTTAAAATTAAATTTAAAAATGAAAATTGAAATGAAGTTAGGATAATATACTATGATTTGGAATAATAATAAAAGTTAAAATTGAACATAAAGGATGAAACAATATTCGAAATGGCAGAAAAACCTTACTTTGTTTGTCCAGTCGGAATCAATTTGCTAACATGTAATTTAGCACAATTTAGCGGTTCATTAACATGCTCAATTAGGTAATTATGACCCCTAAAGACTCCTGTAACTTTAAAAGGTCCTGTATTTTTTGGCATGAAAGTAGGAGTATGAATTAAATTCTTTAAATACACAACATCTCCAAGCTTTAATACTGGAGGTGGACGACCTTTTAAATACTTTTCATTCTGAGCGAAATATTTTTCCTCATTCTGTTTAACCAATTCTCTAGTTTTTGAAATATGATCTTGTAATTTTTTGAAATATATACTTGGTTCTTCAACCTCTTTGGCCGGTTGAAAAGTATCGATTGGCAAATTTAAATCCCTACCTAAGAATAAATTGGCTGGCGTAAAATTTGTTACAGCATGTTTAGAGTTATTATAATGGAGAACGAAAAATTTAAGTCTGTCTGACCATTCAATGACTTGATCAGACAGAGAGGCAACTGACTCTTTAAGTGAACGATTAATTCGTTCAACAAGACCGTTAGATTTCGGGTAATAGATGGATGAATTTCTGTGATTAATTTTTAATGATTTTAAGAATTGTTTAATTTCATTAGAGGTGAAATATTTAGCGTTATCAGATAACAAAACTTTTGGTATCCCGTACCTCGAAAAATAATCATTAAGAGATTTAATAACAGAATGAGATGTCACATTAGCAAGTGGAATAGCCTCTAAAAATCGTGAATAATGATCAACTATAGTTAAAATAAAAAATTTTCCATCATGTGATCTAGGAAGTTTTCCCACAACATCAATAGCAATCATTTCTCCCGGCGCTAAATCAGATTTGGAAATAAAACTAGGTTTTGTATTTGTTTGTTTACTTTTGTGAGGTAAGCACTGTTCACAAGTATTTACAAAATTCTGTATATCTTTAACCATACCATCCCAAAAATAAAGTTTTGAAATTGTATCTACAGTTTTATTTATCCCAAAATGCACTTGATGTCCCAGAGCAATACAGCTGTTAATTAAAGTTTTAGGAATATATATTTTCTTAGATTTATTAACTCTATTACGCTTTTTCCTGGCAATCATAATTAAATTGTTATCTGGATTTATAGAATAAGAAGAATTAGGCATTTTATTAGCAATTAACTTATCTCTTATATCTTTAAGTTTAGCATCTTTAAGTTGTTCTTTCAGGATATTCTCGGTCGTTAGGGAGTCATTAGTGGGAATAAAAATATTTAATGCGTTTACAATTAAGTTAGGGTTGTCAGGGGGGTCAACAACACGAGAAAGGAAATCTGCGGGGTTCACAAGACCTGGGATATGATCAATTTTGTAATTAAAGCCCTGTAGATACATTATCCATCTAATTATTATTTCAGATTGTTTTTCTAATTTCATATGATAGGTGAGTGCTTTGGCATCAGTTAAAATTTTAAATTGCCTACCATATAAGTATTCGTGAAAATGTTTAATGGAGGAATAAATTGCATAAAATTCTCTTTTAATGGATGGATAATTAGATTCGCCCTTGTTAAGTTTTTTGGAATAAAATTCTATGGGATAAAATTGATTGTCATGACGCTGTAACAAAATTCCACAGATAGCATTTTTTGACGCATCTGTTACCAAACATACCTCTTTATTTTCATCAAAGTTCTTAACTGTAGGATTATTGAGGAGAATATTTTGAATTTTCAGGAAGGAATCTTGACATTCTTTACTCCAAAAAAATTTAGCATTCTTTTTTGTTAAATTAACTATTGGTTGGACAATATCAGCAAAATTGAAAATTAAATGTCTAAAATAGTTGATCATTCCTAGGAAACTTTGTACTTCTTTTACATTAGTGGGTCTTGGAAATTTATTTATTTTATTTACATTATCTGGCGATGGGGAATGACCATTTTGATGCAAATTAAAACCAAGGCAAGTTATCTCTTGTTGACAAATTTGTAATTTTGCTGGGTCTAAAGTTAAATTAAATTCCTTAAGTCTGTCAAATACTTTTTGGAGCCATGACAACATTTCCTCTAGAGAATCAGCAGCCACAATAATATCGTCAAGAAAATATTGAACATTTTTGCCCCTTATTGGGTCCAAACAATCGTTAATTAATGTGTGAAAATAAGAAGTACTATTAACGAGGCCAAAGGCTAATCTGGTAGGTTCAAAATTTCCATACTCAGTTGCAAACGCTAATTTTGCCCTGTCCTTTTCCTGCAGAAGAATTTGAAAAAATGCTGATTTTAAGTCTAATACCGTATACAGTTTTTTACCTGAAATGTTTTGAACTACCTCATTAATTCTAGGAAGACAAATTTTATATGGTTCAGTAATTGCATTTAAAAGACGGTAATCAATAACCATACGGAATTTTAATTTACTTGGATCATCAGTAGGAAGAGATTTTTTATGTACAAAAAGAACTGGAAAGCAATAGTTAGAGGAAGAGTTTTGAATTATTCCTGCCTTTAAGAGATCAGAAATTTCTTTACGAGCAAAATCTTTGGCTATTTTAGGAATGGGATAGGGTTTTGTTTGCAGTGCAAATCATGAAGCAATTTAAATTCAGGAACTACTTTATCAGTGCAGCCAAGAGTGTCATAAGACGAAGAAAATACAGCGGAGTTATCCATTAATAGACTAAGAACACGTTTTTTCTCAGCATCAGGTAAGTGGGCAATATTAAATTTATCAGACGTAAGTTCTTTTTCTCTAAGTTCTAGAATTTCTTGAGTAATTAAAGAATTAACTTGATATGTTTGAGTATTGTCATGAGTTGAAATTTGGTCTTCTGAAATGGGATTTATAAATCCTAATTTAGTTTTCTTTCTAATTATTATGTTTTTATCAGTATTGTTGTGGACATATAAAAGAATGGCATTGTTTGCATCAGGTTGATGTAGACTGAAATTTAATTTTAAAGATAATTTATTTGATGTTGGACAAAATAAATAGTTTAAGGAATTACTAATTTTATGAAGAGGTTTAAGTTTAATAATTTTGCCTTGATTGGGTCTTAGAGTTACTTGATTGGCTGGTTTAACAAAATTTTTTGATATTTCAGAATTATTTTGAGAAGAAATTAAATCATTAGAAAATACTGGATTATTTAGAGAAGAATTTAAGTCATTTGAAAGTACTGGGTTATTTTGAACATTAGCATTAAACTCTGAAGGGGAAGGATTATTAACAGAATTAGAATTATCAAAATTATCAGCAGGTGAAATGTTACTATTGTCATTATCATTTACAGGTTGCAAAGAATCAGGGTTTTTATTGGCAAAAGGAAAAGTAAGGTGACCCATAATAAGTTGCTGATTCGCTGAGTCCAAAAGAACTTTATTTCTATTGAGGCAATCGTAGCCCAAAATAATTTGATAATTGGAGTGCCAATTGTCATGAGTAATGAAAAATGTGTTAGTGAACCAAGTGTTCTGAATTCGAAATTTAAGTTGTACCGTTGAAAAAAAAGGAATAGATGAGTTGTTGATAGTTTTTATATTTACAGAGCGTGATAAGAAATTTAATTTATTTTGTTTTTTAAGAAGATCAATTGCATGTGGTTGTATTAGTGACAAATTCGCTCCACTGTCTAAAAGCCCATCAAAAGCGAGTTTTCCAAATTTAAGTTTAATTATTGGTAATTCTGAGTTATCTATATTGCAGCTCATCAAAATTTTATCATTATTTACATTAGGACTTAATTTAATACCCTCATCATTATAAAAAAAAGAATCTAGGGCCCTGCAATCATGAGGGGGGGAATTATTTACATCAATTTCAGAACCCTTTACCCGTTTAAATGTCTTCTTGAACGGTTGTATGGTCTGTAATTGTTACGACCTCTTCCACGGTTATATCTTATGCCATTATCCTGAAAACCCCTTTGATTGTTATTATACCAATTGTTATTTTCATTAACAAAATAATTTGCCTCACTGTTATTCATGCCCCCTCTTGAAAAATTTGTACCGTTTCTACCATTCGAGTTTTGAAACTCTAGGTAGTACCAGCAATCTTTGGCACTGTGTGCCTTGCGGCAAATCTGACATAACAGCTTTTCCTCTTTCATCTTCTTCACCGTTTCTGTCAGCTGAGCAATTTGTTTATTCTGATCTTCCTGGCATTTCAAAAGTTTTTCTAGCAAACTGTCTGGATTACTGGTGGATGGTGCAACTTGTAAAGTGTTAACATCAAAAGTATTATGCTCCAGCGCTTTTTCAATATCTACGGCCTTAGCCACAATTTCATCAAAAATTTTTTTTCCGAATTTAAGAACTTCAACTTTAATGTCAGTTCGTAAGGCCTCTAAAAATTTGGAAGACATTAAATTAGCCTTAAATGAGTCTAACGCTGCATTATCCTCAGAACCTGGAGCCATATTGTTAACCGTAGCAGTGACTTCCTCCGCTAAATCAAGCACAGACTGTTTCGGCTGTTGAGTTATGCGCCCATACTGATACGACGCTTCCTGGAAATTTTGTTTGTATTCAACCAAAAATTCTGAAGCCTTTTCCCTACACAGGAGTCTCAACAGAGTGATGCGGTTTTCTTCTTTGATATTTTGAATGTTGCATACATCTTCTAAATTTTGTAAAAAGATGTTAACATTTTCATTAGGGTGGCCATGAAAAGGCGGAATTGCCGAAATCATCGACCGAAAAAGTGCACGATTGTTTTCCATGATTTAGCAAAATAGAATAAAAAAAATTTTAATAAGCAAAATATGAAAACAACTAAAAAGCAATATTTCTTTTTTCAAAAGACTGAGAAAATTATATCTGTATAAATTAAATTTATCAATAAACAAATATAGGTAAATAATAATAAAATCTTTTCAAAATCTATTGTATAAAATATAAGAAATGAAACAAATAAAATATAAGAATATATATATAAAATATAAGAATATATATAAAATACACTTTATATCAAAATATTATATTTTTTGGTGCACACATGGACGGAAAAAAATCTTATCTTAGGAATTTCTTTTTATAATTAATCATTTGAATCAAGTTAAAATTTATCAGCAATAACAGAAAGTATTAATGAAGTTAAAATAAAATAACCGTTAAAAAAAATCGTTAAACGATCTTTGAAATATAATATTGCACATTATAATTTCCAAAAGTTAAACATTTAAAGTTAAGATTTTCAGACATTGACCAGGTTCGAACACCTAAAAATTGGTCAAAGGCGCCAAATGCTATATTTAGTGTGTGTGGCCGTGGATCGCCGTAGTGGTTGTCTGAAAATTAAAATGAATTGGCAACCAATGAAAATATTAAGAATTAAAGTTAAGCATTAAAAATAATTTAGAAAATGTTGCCATAAAAATATTCAATAACGGAAGCTGAAAAGTAAGAAAGTGTAAAATAACTCACCCGGAGATTGAAGATACAGTTGACACATATTTTATTGAGATCTTATTTTATATGTACTGAATAAATATATAAAATTAATAATGACGAAGTAAAATATTTTCCTGGCCAGGAAATAACAGAGTGATGAGGATATATTTTTAGATTATATTAAAAACAGGTGTTTGTTTCTATTGACTAGCTGGCGGTAATGTGGAAGGATGTTTGGATTGTTCATTTAAAACAGACTTGAGATATATTGTCCGAATTTTAATTAATGTCCACAGTTCTTTCTATTTAAAAGTTCAGTATTCCGAAAAGTTTTTGGTTGAGAAGGATTCTGGATAAGTTGTAGTACTCAGATGCTTTGAGAATTCACACAGAGAAGAAAAGAATTTTATAAAGGGATGGTTTCCTTCCTGCAGTTGAGGCTGTAGATGATTTATGAGGTTGAGAAGAAGTACTTAAGAAATTATGAAGACGTCACAGGGGACAGTAGTCATCATTCTGCCGCATCATGGGAAGTAAAAAGCATTGTGAATAATAGAGAGAGCAGCAGATAGCTCCTCAAGCAGGCTTAAATAAGAAAACAGCAGACAGGTCCTCACATCCTTAACTCAACATAACACGCCACTCATGTTGCTGGAATTCTCTTGTAGAAATATTGAAAGAAAATAAATCAATGGATCGATGTTCTTAGATGTGAAGCTGACGAAAGTTATTACCTAAAAATTTTGCTCGTTACGCACGTAACTCTGACAGAGCGACTGAGGCCAGAAAACCCCAGCCGCCCGACAACAACCTCCTGCTACATCGTCCCGAGAGAGAGTGAGTAAAAACAGATGGCCCGAAAAGAACGTTAAAACTGACGCTCAACTTAAATTCGCCAATCAGGGACCGGCACGTGCACATCTGAGTCATCACGATAGCGATTTTCATCGCAATCGAAATATCGATAACGATTTGTATCGTAATCGAAGTTGCATTCCCCCTGCATTCCTGAGTACCGGCGATGTCACGCCGTGATACCAAAACAAGATGGAGGATAGAGTGACGTCACGACGTCCTTTTCTGCGAGGAAGAAAGATAAAAATGTCTAACTGCGTCGGGGAAAAAAAATGGATCGCGCGTCTTTTAAAACTGACAGAAGTGATTAAATTTTGTAATGCGGATATCTTGCTAAATTACGGTTGAAAATTAATGAAATTTTGGCAAATGCTTAGAAATAAATAGTAGCATCCAATAAAAATAGTTTTGGAATAAAATAATTAATATTAAATAACTTTTTAAATTTATATTTTCGGAAGTTAGCGATTGTAAGAAAAGCATTGTAAGTTACTTTAACGAACGATATGCCGTAATGTTTATATTTTAAAAGATCTGTACACTATTAGAATTACATTTAATTGCATATTATAATATTTATTACTTTGAATAATTATTAATTATAGGATTATTAACGGAATATAAATTATTTAGAATGCTTTTTATTTATTTACTTAATACGTTTTTAAAGTTGTTTTTGAACTTAAATATTTAAATTAAAATAGAGAAATAATGCAGACGATAAATTAATAATCTGAAATATTGAAAATGTAACACAAAGCTTTCTTTCTCATTTTAATATTCACGTGACAATACTTTTGTTGTTAGAAAGGAAATATTATTTGAGCTTTTTTAGCATTCACAAAAATAGTTTAATAGATTATCTCAAAATATGAAATAAATGTCTCGCGCAAATATATTTTTAAAGTTAAACTGTTTGGCAATATTGCTTGGCCATTTTAAATATGATGTAATTTCCTCCATTTACGAATCTAACGCATATTAATGACTTTATTATTTTTCAATTTTCTTTTTCTTTTAAAATTCACGTATAAATATACATTTTATGACGTAATTTTGAATATTTTCCTGCTTTTAATACATAATCATTTAATTCCAATTGAAAGTGTTTTTCGTTTATAATAGTCACGTGTAAATAAATTTTTAATTTGAAGGAAATATTATTCTTTTCGCTGTTTTAAAAATTGGTAACCATTTAAAATAATACCCTTTTCTAAAAGATATAAAAAATGTCTCAAAATGCTGAAAATTTGAATTTAAAATGGAAATAAGCCCTCAAAAAATGAATCAAATAAAAAAAATAAATGCATCCTGCACACCGGGAACTTCTAATGTATAAAATAATCTAAAAATGATTAAATTCCCATGTGTAGTTTTTGCTCCTATAAAACCTTTTTAATGGAACGATTTTGACCAACTTTAACATTAAATATCTCTTAAAATAATTCTTCGATTTGAAAACTGTCTGCATCAGCGTGTTTATCAAACATTTCTCGATAATACCACCGATTTTAATATTTTTGTATGCAATATTTTTTCTTAATATTAACAAAGAAAGAACAAAGACAGCGTTAGCTACGTTTTTTAGAATAGAGAGATTCTGAATGTGTTGGAATTTGTTTCATAATTTATTAGACCGAGAGGCGACAACACAAACCATTACTTTATCGAGTTAAAGGTTGAAATTTCAAGATTAGTTAAAACTCGATTACTGTATTAAAACGAAACTGGCCTGCCAAGTCATATCTGTGCAAATCCGATTTTAATGGTTGACTAGTAGGTTTATCATTGTGTTTTCCTGCTCACAGTCCCTCATGATTTCATACCTTTGGGTGTACTAAAACACAATGATAAACCGACCGATCAGCCACTAAATTCGGGTTTGCAGGCGGTTTCCACCAAGATATGTCTTGGTAGACCACAGTTGCCTTTTAATATGCTCGAGATCTGTGTAATCGTGAAATTTCATCCGTGAACTCGATGAGGTCTATATGCCTCCCGGTCTATATGATTGACGCAGGATTTTTCGTTTTTGTCTTTATATATTTTAGATGCATAGGATGAATGTGTGGTAATTAATGTAATGAGTAAATTGACAAATAAGGGACTTAGGTCAATAAAAGAAATATATATGAAGAATATTTAAAAAATAACAGTATTGCACTAAAAAGGAAAAATTAAACAAATAAATAAAATTATGGTACGCAAAACTAAAAATGTCTGACTTGTAGAATATTCTGATTAGACTAACACAAAATGAAACATAAAAGTAATTTAGTATCAGTATATTTAGCACAGACATTTTGTATCCAATAGGTTATAATTATTTTTTGCATATTTCTTTAATTCAGAAATTCAAATCATATTTATAAGTTAAATCTTTCACCAAATCTTTTAAACACTTTTCAACATAGTTGAAAAGTGTTTATGAATTCGATTTGTCTGTCCGTCTGTATGTCCGTGCTCTAAGTCGCGTAAATATAGTCCGATTTCCATGAAATTGATATATGCTATTGGAGTTTACTGTGGCATGTTTAGTATTGAAAATTAAGTGTGTTGCAGTTACAGTTCATTTACAATGCCACTCAAAAGAATTCCGTTACATTACTGTCTATGGAGGAAAATCATTTGCGGTGTATTTTAATGATATTACACTATTTTAAACATATTGATATATATCACTGAAGTGTACTACAAGGTTTTTACTATAATACGTGGTGAGCATAGAATTTATAGTTCATTTACAGGGACACACAAAAGAATTTGGCTACAGAAAAAAATGAACAATAGTTGAACTATATTGAAGCCGACGAACAATAATTGCTGGAAGGGCGTTTTCAGTTATCTTGCGTGTTTTTAAATATAGTTATTTTCTAAATATTACTTGTTGTGTAAAAATTCTATATATCATATATAGGACTGCACAAAAGTTTTCAGCACCATCCGTTTATTGACGGAAATTGCTGAATGGAAATTTCAACTATGTTATGCATTTAACTGAAATAACTTATAGAATACTATGTAGTACATATCTATAGATAATACAAAAGGACTGCACAAACAAATCGTATATTTTCCCGACCATTCATGGCAATATCAGAAATCGGGCTTTCAAATACGTTATGCTTTTTTCAAATACTTCATTTAAACATAATCTTACATCTTAGTAAACTGCGAAATTTTGTTATAGTATTCTGAATGTATTGGGATGTGTTTCGTAATCTATGACGCACGCATGATTTTTCGTTCATTTTTAATACAACATAGACATAAATTTAGGAATTAGATAAAGCCGCATCAATCTTAACATTTAAAAAAATATATAAGTTGAAAGTCTTCAGTATAAGTCAAGATTTTACCAATTTTACATTTTAAAACACAGTTGAAAAGTGTTTATGACTTCGGTTTGTATGGTCGTCTGTTTGTTAGCGTTCTAATTCTCTTAAATATACGTGGATTACCATGAACTTAATATAGGATATTGGGGTTTACCATAGAACATTACCTATTGGAAATGCTGTATGTAGCGTTTATAGTTCGTTTATAGGGACACGCAAAATAATTCCGTTACATTGTGATCTATGTGGGGGACATCGTTTGTAGTGTATTTTAATGAAGTTACACTATTTGAAACATAATGATATGCATTACTCATGTAGGAGAAGGTGGCCTAAAATGATCCTAGCGGGCAAAACGATCCACATATGTTTACTTCCAGACAAGGAAGTATCTACCGAGTAACACATAAACTAAGTGTGCCAAGTGAAGAAGCAGCAATGGAGGTATTCAAGCGATCGCAGTATTACATTACGCATCCGAATAGAATTTTTTGAAAAATTGGGTTTCATAACATCTGTTATAAGGTAAGCACTAACTTTCATATTTACTTAGATATACAGTCTTACATGTACAGAAATATGACATGGTTTACTTAATGGAATATGTTTTTAGATGTTAATTACACTTGCTAAGTTTGTTATGTTTCTCGGCGTCATCGAGTAATATGACCTAAAATGGGCAGCCATGTTGCCGGGTGAAATTTTTTCTATCATTGTGGCAATACTTCCCAATTCTGCATGTGCTCCTCTGTGATTGGTGTTTACCTTACAGCTAACGCCACCTGTCGCACTCTTTGTAAGCTGTCCTTTTCCCTTTCTGTTCATTTGTGACCTTTTCCCCTTACGGACACGTGTTTAAAGTAGCTGATAACAGGCTGTAATATTTTTCAGCTCGAAACGCGCCATATGAATTGCTTTCAATTTATGGTGATTTATATAAAGTTTTATTATTTTAATTTTGATTTATCATTAGTTTTTGGTGCTGTTTCAACTGAAGGATAATTTTGCTTTTTGGTGAGAGTAAAAGGATCCTTTGGACACTTTCTCAAAAATCTATTTTTTTCATTGCTCAATTTGGGTTTAAAATATTATTAAAATATGTTTATAATGCAAAATATGGTGTAAAACATACTAGCAAAGGGCCGAAGTTTTATTTAACATGTTCAATGCCAAGTCTATTTTGTCTGTCTTTCCATTTGGGCCATGAAATAAGATTCCCGTTGCACAATCTAATAGTGTCAGTCACCGATGACTGACATGGCCTAAACGGAAAGTTCGGTGTCCGTCATCGGTGACTGACGTGGCACTCAACGTGCTAATCAGTTATGTTATTTTACACAAGTTTTCCCCTTAAGGAGATCATTTTAGGCCACCTTCCCATACTATACAACAGACTCTCTGTAGAATATGGAGTGCATAACACTTACCATTCATATACAGAGACACACAAAAGATTTCCATAAGATTATTACGTATGGGAGAAAAAGAAAAATCGTTTGCAGCGTATTTTAAAGACGTTACACTATTTAAAACTTAATGAAACTGATGTACATTGCTGAAATGCGCCACAAGATGCTTACTGTAGCACGTAGAATGTATAAAAAAATTTGTTCATTTACAGGGACATGTACAAAAAAAAGTCGGTTACAGTACTGCCTATGATGATAATCACTGGAAGTGAGTTTTCAAATGCGGTATGCGTTTTTAAGCTTACTCAAATTTTAGTACATTACGAGGTGTTATAAATTCTATAGTTCAGACACAGGGTCGCACAAAACAATTCGAAAGCATTTCTGTCTACAGTCGTAAACTGCTCAGAGGTGTTTGAAATTGTGCTGCATTTTTCAACATAGCTATATTTAGTATTCTAGGATATGTTTGTAGAATAGAAATAAATTCATATAGCCACGTAAAAAAACTGAATTTCAAGTTACCTTCTATGGGTGGTAATGGCTGAAAGTAAAATTTACACTGTGTTATGCGTTCTCTCCCTAAATTAAATTTTAGCAAACCATGCGGTGTGTATACAAATTTTATAGATCATATTCAGCGCTGCTGAAAAGAACTGGAATTCTTTACCGGCTATGGGCGCTAACGGCCGAAATTGGATGTTCAGCTGTGCTATGCATTTTTTAATTGTTTATTTTGCTGCCTTCTTTCATTTTATTAACCTTTTGGACTCCACCGACGGACTCCACCGTATACCTATACGGTGACTTACCACACTGTAAAAAATCTGTAATTGTTACAGAAAAGAATTGTATTAAACTGTTTTAATGAAAAATTATAGATATTTTCTGTAAATTAAACGGGTTTCCACTGGAGCCAAAATTGACAGTTTCTTTTGTCAATTTGAGAGATTTTTTTTTTTTTTTTTTTTTTTTTTTTTTTACAGTATAATATAGAATATACGGTGACATACTAAGTTTAATTACAAATCCACTGACACCAATACGGTAAACAACAATTGAACATACAGCAAATAAACATACTTTTAGGGAGTTCCCCACATATTATTTCAAATATGTAAGAATGGCGTGGAATTACTAGTATGTGATTGAAATTTCCTTAATCATTTCCAATTTTTTATTAAGTAATCTAACATTCAATCAAAAAAGTGTTTTTAATCCATCTGAAAATCATTAACACATTCTTCCAAATTGCTATAATTTTCAAAGTCCTTCATCATTTAATCATGATTCTGATAGCATTTCGACGGTATATTTTAGCGGTATTCCTTTGACAAATATTTGTTAATTTTAAACTTAATAATTGATGTGCATATCAATATCCACCGGAAAGCATATTTGCCTTCAGTTCTCACACTAGAGTTTGTGTATTTTAATAGATCCAGCTCTTACTCACCTGTCAAAAGATTATGCATCGTTTGAAGGAAAATCAGTTGCAAAGCATTGAGTTACAAACTTTGAGCTTTTGTTAGGGTGGTAACTGTTGCGTTTATTTTGTTAATCTAAACAAGCGTTTCTGATTCAAGTTAGTAAATAGTTCGATATGCCTCCTGTTGATCAAGAATTTTTTCCTGGAAAGAATTTATTAGGAATTTGCTTACTTAAAAGCTACGCTAATAATGCGAAGGCGAATGTCAAACTAATGCTAAACCAATGACAACATTCTTTTTAAATTTCTCTTTTGAATTTTAATATTTTTAAATTATATTTTTTTGGTACGGAATATATGAGATCGATATCTAATCGGGTACTTTTGCACTTTTTCTATTTTGTTGACTGTTATTATTATTTATTTATTTTTTCAGGAGGACACTTTAATTTTTGAAAGTGGTTCCGAAAGTGAAAACATAGGAATAGAAATAGATACAAAGTTATTTTCAAATCTATTCTGTTATTTGTCTTCTTTTACGGGTGCGGATTTTTAAAGATCTGTGGGAGTCTGCGTTTTCAATGCTTCTCATATGGGAAGATAGAGTGGAATTTTGTTCTTGGACGTTTTGTTATGCCTGCAGTCTATTTGTTTGCCGTTGCGTACTGGGATACGCATTTTATTATTAGATGGGAGAAGTTTTCTGACACAACCTTTGGCTGCCTAAGCAGTAAAATAAAGAGGTGAGATTAAGATTTGACATTAGAAAATCCTTGCCAAATGGCCTGTGAAGCTGTAAATTTAATAATGACTGTCTAAAATAATCCTGGGGATTATTAAAGGTTGGAATTTCAGCGTTGTTTATTTATTAAGTAGCGTTATAGCGTTACGTAAGTATTACGTTTGTATCATTTCGTCGGGGGGGGGGGGGAGGGAGATGGGTAGAGGAGTTTTAACCAATTAGCCCTGAGTTAATCTCTGGTTGATGTTAGGTACCCCTCTGCCCCTCCCTAAATTTTGGAGAATGACTAATAGAGAGAGGCGTTGCTAGTTAACATTTATTTAAAATTTAGAAAATACAAATTCACACCGGAAATTACGAAAGAAAAATATTTAATCAATGTAGTTATAAAATGTCTGTCATTAAATAAAGCACAAATTTTCACATAAAATTTCTGGAACAGTCTGATTTCTTTTATGAAGACGTAGAAGAAATTTGGAAGATTGAGTGAATTTGTCCCCCTCCCAGACACAGTTTGCCCCCTTTTTGTGGTGACAAATGGGCACATAACGGTCTTCCCGATAACTACCCTTTTTCTGTAGCAGGTTTGCCAGTTAGTCTTTTTTTTAATTCAGAAACTCCGAGTTCATACCGGAAATTGTGAAAGAAAGATTTAGTTAATGTAGTTACAAAATGTCTGTCATTAAATAATGCACAAATTTTTACATGAAAATTCTGGAACAGCCTGATTTTTTTTAAAAAAGGCCAAACTAGCAACCCTGTTCTGTAGCAAGACTCACCTAAATCAGATCTATTAGTGGAATAACACGCCAAATTATTATTTTTTTAAGTTTAGTCACTTTGCGGTTGAGGGATATGTACTTTTTTGGTCCAGTTCACTGGAACTTTTTGTAATAAGCAGATTTTCATCAGTGTAAAATTTTCTTCACATTTTTATTAAAATAAGGCTTTTCATAACTAATATTTAATGCTTGATTTTACTTATTATTATTATTATTATTATTAATTTCTTCGTTAAATTTTAAGTAAGTAGGAAGATAATATAGCGTGATGAGTAGCTACTATGCATTGACAAAGCAAAGCATTTATTTTCCGTGTTAATAAAAGACGTTCGGTTATCTTTATGCCATGTGTTTTGGCAATGTGTTTTACCGTCTACGTTCTCTTAACCCTCTAATGGACGTGGTAGAATAAGTTCCAGAAATTGCGTAATTCAGAGAATCGGAATTCATACCAGAAAATCTAAATAGAAAATTTAAGTTTATTTAATAATGAAATGTCTGTTATTAAATAGAGGTAAATTTCTATTTTAAATTTTTGGTGTGAATACGGAATATGCGAATAAAAAAATCCACTAAATCGGGAACACTTATAGTAGTAGCATAAACGCTACAATGGTCATTAGAGGGTTAAGGCAGTAATGGCGTAGTTGTAATATGGATCTGTTACTAGAGGTAGCCAATAGCTCTTTGATAGAGTTTTAAAAATTAATATAAGGTTAGTTGGGGTTACTGGACCCACGAGGTAACTGGGCCATAGGCTATTTTATAAAAAACCGTTGATGTATTTTAAGTTTTAGCTTTTGTGAACAATGCCCCTTAACCTCTACTTCTTAAAACAATGTGTGTCAACTCAATCATAACTCTGTCTTTGCTGTGATAGGTTGTCGAAAATTTACGTCTCTTTTTTAAAAAACAACGTCAGTTTGGTTGAACTTCCTCGGCTTTTTATTAAAATACTTTAAGTATTTTTATTAAACAATGTTTTTTTTTTTTTAATTAGGCATATAACTGCGTTAATATTATTAGGTATCTATACTTATTTACTTCATGTTTCAAATGTAAGCCCGGTGTTCCAATTACCCCATAAATTTTTCAAGAATGGGGTAACTGAGACATGTATCCGGGGTAACTGGACCATGCTGGATCCAGTTACCACAATAGTTAAATAATTTTTTTGAGTTTCTCTTACAACGGGAAGTAAATTTCTCCATTGTTTATTGCTCACAATAAAGAAAATTATAGAATACCTTATTAAAATTACTTAATAAAATTAAAAAAAAAGCATCTTGGGTGATATCAAACCAAATTTCTTGACCCCTTGAGAGGCGGCGATGCCGTTATGGCATCACATAATTTTAATCCCTAATTGCCACGTTTGCACCGGAATTTATAATGAAAATTTCACCTTTATTAAGTACGCGAAAATATTCTTTTATTTTTTTCATATAGATGCTCTTGTAAATACTGGTGTCATTAAATTATTTCAACATTTTACGAATGCAAATACCTTGCCCCTGAAAGCGAGATAACCAAACCTTGAAATTGTACGACATACAGATAAAGTACTTAAGTACTTACGTAGTTCGTAGATTTCTTACGTTCATAGATTTACTTTGCTATTTTTTTCCTTAAAATACCCATGTGACTTTTATACTTATTACCTATACTAAAGTACATAAGTACGTACTTAATTTTTATGTTTTTGGTATAAATAAATCTAATATTTTCATTTTTAGTGCTTTTTTTAGACACATTGACAGCAAAGGTTTCTCTTACAACGCTCTTTATTGACATATAATTTACATGATCTGCCTGGTTTAAAATTTTTTAAGTTGTTTACACTTTTTCAAACAGGACCTGATATCCCACATGAAAAAAAAAAAAAAAAAATAAAAATAAACGCGTGTGGAACAGAGACCCTCCTGGTCCACTTACCCCATTTTTATGGGGCAACTGAATCCATGAGGAAAGAAAGATGAACTATGCATATTTTTATATTTTTAAATATTGAAATGTAATTTTGAGCTTTTCTGTGTGATAGAGGGAACCTAACTGAACGCATTTACAGAAGTTCAGACTTTATTTCAAATGAACATTAGCTTTTTGAAGCTGAATTGTCGAAGCACCAGAGTCACATTGTAAAATCATGTCCCAGTTTCGCCAACTAACCTTAGTCCTTTGAAATGAGCTTTTTAAAGTTATTGAGTAATCGTCAAAAGAAAATGCAATAATACCAGTAATGTATATTTTTTAAAGAATACTGCCGATTAAAATACGAAAAAGTAAACACGTGTCAACAAAATCCGCGTGATTTAGAAATATTCTATTTTGATTTACACAAAATAAAGAACGAAACAGATAAAATGGCGCTGCATTTTTTGAAAATATTTGATTTTTTTTAGGGTTTATTATTTATTTATTTTATGGAGAAAAATTTTTTAATTTCTTCTCCACTCATTACAAAATATTTGATAATTTCGTCAGCATTTTCATAATTTTCGAATTATTTAGTCATTTGCGTGTTATTCTAATTAATTATTAATTATTTTATGAGGTGCACTACATAGACATTAATCACCGGACACTTTCAGTTTTAGACATTTTGTCGATATTTAAAGATATAGTTGATGGATTTTTCTGAAACTTCAGGATAAGGAAGAAGAAGTTTGACTTCATATTTAAATACCATGATTAGAACAGAAAGACAAATAGGGGGCCAACAAAAAATAAAAGAAAAATAATAATATTTGGGATCACCCTGTAAAATAAAATGCTCGAAATGATCTATCTCTCTGGCTTACAAATATATGGGTATTGTACAATATGTGTATTCATTTGTCGAAGAATAGAACGTATATTCATGGAGATAAATAGATTTTTTTTTTAAGTTTAAAAAATCCTTGAATGTTTCTTGTTTATATTAGGCAGTTTTTTTTACCAAATTTAACGCCAGTTTCAGAAAATTTGACAAAATGTAGTAAAAACAATATAGTGCAATTTGAATGTAAATACATTAAACAGTTAAAGAAATATGAGCAATTGTGTGAATTATTTTTTATCTGCGCATGTACATACAATAGCATTTTTTAAAAATCTCTATGGGGCAACTGATAAAAAAATCCAGTCAAATATCGGGAAATTTCAGATTAAATCATGAAACAAGTAATATAAAAATTTTGTTTTTAAAGTCAATTCCTACTTAAGTCATCAAAGAAAAATTTAATATAGTCCCTTAAGCTAAGATTAGTTTTTGTTGCATTAAAATATCTCAATTTGTTGATTTTCTTAAAGCAAGTAGGTTTACAATGGAAGTTTATGGGAATTTGGCGAAATATTAGAGATATCGCCAAGTTGGTGAAAAACTTGGCGGTATTTGGCGACAAAACAGGGTCCCCCCTATGGTAACCCCCCCTTATGAATATGAAGATGCATTAAATACTGTTCAATAATCAATGGCCGCCATTTTGTCTCCCATATAAAATTAAAATTAATTAATTAAAATTTGAAAAATCTGTATTAACATCAATTGTCATCCAGTGCAAGTTAAAAAAATTTAGTTCAACTTGATAGGATGAATAATAAGTATTTTATTAACGATTGAAAATTTGAACAAGATATATAAATAAATAAATATAGGGAGAGTGCTAACTAATAGTAGGAATTGAAAAAAATATTTCATTAAATGTTTAATAGATTTAAATTCCAATTGCACTATATTTTTTCAACTGCATTTTGTCAATTTTTTTGAAACTGGTGTTAAATTTGGTAGAAAACCCTGCATGATATAAACAAAAAACATATAAGAGTTTTATTAACTATAAAAAATAAATTGCTATATCTCCATGAATATACGTGCTATTCTTACACAAATGAATACACATATTGTACAATTTTCACACATTTGCAAGCTATAGCACTAGATCATTTCATGCATTTTATTTTGCAGGGTGATCCCAACATTATTATTTTTCTTTGATTTTCTGTTGACGCCCTAATTGTCCTTCTGATCAAATCGCCCTTGATAAATATGAAGTCAAACATATTCTTCATAATCCTGCAGTTCCAGAAAAATCCGACAAATATATCTTTAAATATTCGACAAAATGTTTAAAATTGAAAGTGTCCGGTGATTAATGGATATGTAGTGTACCTTTGTCATTCATCGAAAAATGCTCGATTTTAATTAAAATTTCTCTAATTCGAAAATTTCTTTATTATTTCCTCATCAATCCATTATTTTCATAACACAACAACTTGCTGCATTTTCGATAACAAATATTTGTTATTTCCGAACTTCGTAATAAATGCGTGTATAAATATGCATCTGAAATCACTATTAGCTTTTATCTTTCGATTTGTGCATGTTAATGTTATTTTGATATTAGCTTTCACTCTCTGCCAGTGAAATATGCAGTGCTAAAAGGGAAATGAGTTGCCAAATTTTGAGCTTCTGTTAACGTGGAAAGGGTTGCCTTTATTTTGTTAATTCACACTAGAGATCTGCACGGGCCGGGCTCGGGCCGATTTTCATTTACGGCTCTCGGGCCGGGCCGGGCCGGGCCTAACTTAATTTTTCTGTACAGAGCCGGGCCTAGTTTCATTCCTAGTCTTCACGGCCAAAAATTTTCAGTCCTAGTTTTGAGCCAGCCCGTATGAAAATCATTGTCTCAGCGTGGCCTGGTCCATTTAAAAGTCAGTTAAATTAGGCTTGGCCCAAAAATTTTCGCAAAAAATGCATACATTTTTGAATTGCCATTATTCTACACTTAAACATTAAAATTTATTATTTTTAAAGAATAGTAGATATCTACGCGTATTAAAATATAGCTAAATTAAAATATAGTAAAATGTGTGAAAAGGAAACCTGCTTATGACGGAAACCTATTTTAAACTGAAAAACGTGGTGATCCATGCAAAATGAATATACTAATAAGTAAGAAAAGAATATATAATACATTTACACTTGCTAAGAAGGGTACTTGTCTATAACGCATTTTTTTTTCTTTTCTATGCAATTCCGCCTTAGAAGATTTTACTGTATAGCATTTTTCAGATTTTTAACACTTTAATACATGGAATATGGATTAACAATATTAATTATAACTGAAACATTTAGATACAAGAAATAGAGATTCATTAAAAAAAATAATTATCGCAGCCTGTGGCACTTCTATAAAAATAAAGATTATCGTATGCATGAAAAAAAAGTTAAGATAAATATTTTTGGTCAGAACTCCTCGTACGAGACAAATTTTTAATCAATTCGAGGTAAAAATCAATGTTTTGTAGAAATTCACTTCGGCCGGGCCGGGCTCGGGCCGACATTTTAACATTTTTCCGGGCCGTGCCGGGCTCGGGCCGAACTTTTAATTTTTTTATCGGGCCGGGCCGAATTTTTTTCTCTATGAGTCGGGCCAGGTTCGGGCTTGGAAATGCCGGCCCATGCAGACCTCTAATTCGCACAGCTAAACAGCTGCTCCTTCTACAATTCACCTTAGTTTGATGTGTTTCTGAGTTCGTAATTGAGATTAATCCTTCTGGTTAAATGATTGATCGGAACTTGTATTTCGTAATTAATATACAGGGCGAGTAGTACAAATGATGGACACGATTAAAAAAAATCATATTTTCGAAACTACTGCACATATTACAATAAGTGACACATGAATTTAAAGAGAAATATACCAAGTTTTTTTTCAGTTACAAATGTTCGATGTGTGACCCTCTTGTTACACGGCATACGCTCAATCTGTAATCCAGTTCGTTCTAAACATTTTGTAGCATCACTCCATCAATGGTTCTGAATGCTGCACAAATGCGTTCTTTAAGTTCTGGCAGTGTTTTCGGGTACATAAACAATGTCTTTGCTTCGCTTTGTTTTTATAGAAATATTATGGTTTTTAGCACTTGTGTGTCGTGATCGTAACTGAACTCGATGAACAGAATCATCTTCACGATGTATGTAAAAAGAGTAAATACCTTTTTCATTTAAGTTCTTTTGAGTGTAAGATTGGCTTTGTTTAAGTTGGTGTACTCCAAGAATTAATTGTCACAGATGATCCCAAGTTAGGCGTGGAAAATCTTGAAGACCTGTATCAGTTAGTTTAATTCAGATCGCCCTTTTTCTCTCCCATCCTTTCTGTTTTACTATCTGTTTTAATTAAGTAGGGTTTTTAACCAAATGAAGCATTCGTTGAGCGATTATTTTGTTACCTTCAGTGTTTTTATTCCTTGAAGGATGGAAAGCATTAAGAATTACATTCGCACATGCATATAATTCGCACATAGTCGCCAATATAAGGTATTTGCGTATTTTGTAGTACTTTATGCAATGGCTCTCCAATTTTTCAAATGCCCATTAACGGTTTCTACGAACACCGAACTTTAGTAGCAAGACGCTTCTGGTTAGCGTCCTCTGTTGAAAACTGTTGTTGATTATTTAGGAATCTGGGCATTTCAAGTACGAGACCCATTTCTTCCACAGAAGTTCCAAAGAATCCCAGAAGCCTCTATCAATAATCATGACGTCATTTGGCTTCAGCCACACTCTGAGATCGAGTGCATCTTTTTAAATATTTGTGTAACTATGTTAGCTTCATTGTTCTTTGAATCCCTGAAGTAAGGCCCGAAAACATCCAAAATGAAACCTGAAGTAGTGACTAATATCATAGCTTTAATCAAAGGTCTTCCTTTGTGTAACGAGAAATATCGTCTCTGAAAAGAATAATAGTTCGCACTCTTCTGGATATAAATGTACGTGCTATCAGCAACAAGTATTACAGTGTCATTGTAATCATCGGGAATAAATAATCTTCTTGCTAAAGGCTTCGTATATTTTCGAATAACCCGTGCTCTGGT
The DNA here is from genome assembly GCA_963932465.1 of Maratus speciosus. Taxonomy (NCBI): domain Eukaryota; kingdom Metazoa; phylum Arthropoda; class Arachnida; order Araneae; family Salticidae; genus Maratus; species Maratus speciosus. Next base: position 248,225,529 of record OZ010799.1, read on the forward strand.
GACATGTTCCATTCCAAGTGATATCAAAGCCTGGCGTGCACATTGCACAGAAGATGTTAATCGTTTTCCTATATTGAATAATTTGGACAGAACACCATTAGAGAGCTATTCTAAGCTTTACAAGTAACACTGAAAGATTCTTAGTCCGGTTATATTAGAAGTCTAAGATACTCGCACGAAATAGTTTTTCCTCTCATACGTAGAAGCGTACACTGAACCAAAATAAAATAATGCTCATATAAATGCTTATAAGAAGTAGTACCATTGCAAGTTGAAATTAATTTGGTTCATGAAACGCTTCTTCTAAAAAAATAATTCAAAGATAAAAAAAAAAAAAACGACAAAAATGTAGGAAAAAACCAAAACACTCCATTTTCGGGCTATAATTCCTATGACTTACTATTTTATTTATCACGTAAATCTTATACTTAGAAAAAATACATATGCTTAAGTATACAAAGGCATTGAGAAATTGTCGGAATCCGAAACTTTTTATTTCGCGTGTATGATGGGCGAAAAATACCTCTTATCAACCCACCTCCTTTGTCAAGATTTCTTTATCAAGGCAATTAATCAGAAAAAAAAATGTTAGTCCGAAAATTTCTTTCTGATTAAAATATCCTTAATAATTTAATCATAATTTCTATAATTGTGAAATTCCTACAAAATTTCGTTACTATTCTATGATTTTTAACGTAATTCTATTATTTTTAACGTAACACTTTACTCAACAAATATTAAATAATTGTAAATCTTATAATAAATATGTATATAAATATCGCCCCGAAAGCATTTTCACTTTCAGCTTTCAGCTCTCATTTTACAATCTGTGCATGTTAATGCTACTTTAATGGTTTCAACTCTTGCTCATTGTTAGAGGATTATGCATAGAGTTGAATCAAAATAAGTTGCCAAACGATGAGTTACAAACTTTGAACTTACTGCTCGTTAACGTTGAAAACTGTGCGTTTATTTTGTTAATCCAAACAACCGCTTCTGTGTCAAGTCATCAAATAATTCGAAGCGCTTCCGGACAAGTAAACAGGAATTCATTTTGTCGAAATGATTGATCAGAATTTTGGTTTGCTCTTGAATTATTCATTGTAATGAGGAATGGGGGGAGGTGATTGGTCTCAGAATGTACAAATTTGCCTTTGCTACAAAAGATATTAACAAGAATTTTTTTTTTACCTTTTTCTTCTGATTTAATGAAAGGAATGTTTTCCTATAAGCAATATTTTGAAATAATTTTACTTGTAAATACTTTTAATATAATAATAATAAAATAACTGGCAAAGAAATTAAAAAAATTAAATTTTTTTTATTGCATTTGATGCTCAATCAGGGTTTGTTCGTACACATCAGAGGATTAAAGGGATTTTAAGTGTTTTAGTAACAGAAATTTTGTAAGGTACTGTTCGCTATATCTGAAGATAGAATTTTTTTTTCATTAAATAAGCCAAATATTATTTTACGAAAATTCTGGTAAAATGTGTTTGAAAGTCCTTGAAGCGTATGAACCCTGTCAATCTTTTGTAGAATTTAAGATTTAGAAGGCTCTCCTTTTAATGATAATAATAAATAAGCTTAAATTTTTCAGAATTATTACTGAAGGCGTGTTGTTATTAAGGATTGATTATGTTTGATCACATTAGTTTAAGGTTTGTTGTGAATCAATCTCAAATTTCTTTCCCCCACTGTTCAAGTTATGACCATGCACTTAAAAAAAAAAAAAAAAAAAAGATAAATGTTTTTTTTTTTTTTTTAATTTAGGGAAATATGATATAACCACTACGTACGCAAATATACAGTAACCTCTTCCGAGTTTCTAACAATTCCGAAAAGCTTTCTTTATCTTTAGAAACCACAGAAACAAACATATTTTCGAGATTTAAAAAAAAACATTTATAAAAACAAAGTTTCTTTTAATTCCACTGATTTTGGAAAACGTTTCATTTTTAGCTCACAGGCTATCAAAGCCTGAGAGCTAATGTGCGCACACGTTCTGTATGTACGTAACGCGATAACTCAGGATAGAAACATCCGATTTCTTTCAATTTCTTTTCTAGGTTCATTTTGATAAGGCGCTTCCCTGTTTAGTTTTGGGGATTCATTAGTTCAATATAAAGGAGGGAAACGGGGGCTAATCTCCCCTTAATTTAGATAAATGGTTTTTTCATGCAGAATGATCCGATTTGCTTTAAATTTGGTATACCGGTATATTCTGATAAGGCGCTTCCTTGCTTAGATTTGGAGGTTCATCGGTTAAGTATGAAGGGGGGAACGGTAGGACATTTTCCCCTCCTTAATTTAAATAAATGGGTTTTTCATGCAGAATTATCCGATTTGCTTTAAATTTGGTATACCGCTATATTCTGATAAGGCGCTTCCTTGATTAGATTTGGAGGTTCATTGGTTAAGTATAAAAGGGGGAAAGGGTGGAAGGGTAATCACCCCTTAATTTATTTTTCGAGGGGCATTATTCTTTGAAATAAGTGTATAGTATGCAATTAGTGTGAATAGCATGTGAGCTCAATGCCATTAGTTTAACTGGGCACTTTTCATTTTTTTACGTTTCATAGAAAGAGCAAAAAAGTGAATTTATTATAGAGTATTAATAAATTTTATCAATCTGGATTATAAGTTTCTCGGATGCTATCTATTCTGGAGTAAACATTTTCACTTTCAACTAAAATGTTTTATAGACAAATATGATAAATTAACAGCATTAATATTAATACTGTTTTGTTACTCTTTCAAGTATAAATTCAATTACACAGCTGAAAAATGTTTAATTTTGAATAAATAGCATCCTAAAAAATCAATATTCCGGTTTGAGAAACTGATTAATATACCATAAAAACTACTTGGAAACGTTTCCGAAAGCCAGTGGCAGCAAAAAAAAAAAAAAAAAAAAAAAAAAAAAAAAAAAAAACTTCATTTTTACAACTGAGTGTTTAAAACTCGAAAATATATTGGTGTCTGGGTTTTTTTTAAAGATAAAGGAGCTATTATCGGAATCTTGGGTGACTCAGAAGACGTTGTTGCCCCACCAGTGGCCGAGAGGTTCTGCTCTCGAAGCTGGTAGACGGGAAGTGCTGGGTTCGATCCCAATCGCGCCCGTCGGCCTAATCGTTCGGAGTTTTCGTGGTTTTCTTCGAACCTTGGTTCTCCAAGCGTTAATACGGGTTAGGTTCCCTTAGAAAGACCTCCACGGAAGGCACTCCCCCCCCTTAGGGCCTATATCCCACGTGCAGATAATTGGCCGACATAAATACAACCAACCAACCAACCAGAAGACGTTGTTGTATAGTTTCGTTCATTGTTTTATTATATTTTTGTAGATTAAGAAAAATGTGACTTTTTTACAGTGTGGTATGGATTTGCATTGTTCAAATCTGTCATCAGAAAATAGTAGAATTTATAATTTCTTTCTTTTTTTGCGCACTTTTCCTAGATGATATTCTTTGTTGCATAATTCACAAAATGTTTCTAGAATGTATTGTAAAGTCTTGGCTTAATTAAAAAAATATTTGATTAAGAGAACTTTGCCTGGACCAAGACTTCACAACCTGACTAGGTTCCCACGGGTAAAAACCCGTTCATCTTGAAGGTACAAAAGAGAATATTTCGAGGTGACTGAGGTCCAATGTTTCATGACGTTAGAAGTTATTCACGGGTCATCCCTTATAGATCATTTTCTCCTACATACGACCTTCCAAGGGAGAGCGTTTCAGCCACGAGGAGACGCGAGTTGGCAATGGCGCCAAGGGAGGAACAACGAGGCTCTTATGAGAACGCCGGGACTGAGCGGATTGGAGGAAAATCTCCCTTGCGGTTTGAGGGTGGAGAGAGAAGATGGAGATGAGGGGGATGAATTGGAGAGTGGAAAGAAGTCTGAGTTTGGATCGGATAGGGAGAGGCCGGGAATAATCCCCAGCCGGAGGACTTAGAGTGTGAACTTAGTGGAAGAGACTCGCAGATAGCCGAGGCTAGCGGCTATCCTTCGAGAGACATCTGTCTCTGTGGAACTCTGTGATTCGAGAAGAACATTTCTTTAGAGACATGAGTCTCATATGTCAAAAGACTTTTATTCATAAATAGATACTGTGTGGCAAAAGCCTTTTCTTATTATAATTTGAAAACGAACCCGAAATCTATTATGTACATATTCGTATTTAACCAAGAATAAATATCCAAAAGTTAGAGAAAAGCGTTTTCCTGTCACTTACGCTACCATATAAATCAGAAGACAGTGAAAACGTTACAGTATACTTAATTTTATTCTAAGCTTTAAAATGCTGTTCACAGCTCGATAGCTTCGCTAGTATTTTAACATTGAAAATATAAAATTAAGTATATATTTAGGAATATTTTGTCAATTGGACAGAAATAAGGCATGTCAAGAAGCGTACAAAAAAAGAAATGTTTAAAAATTTTGATTATATGATAAGAAATTTTAAAAATACGAACATATTCCATTAGTCATAAGCATAACACTTGAGAATTAAATGTGGGATCTGACTGTAAAGAACCTTAAGAGCCCTGCGATGAAATAAAGCGAAGATTACTATTCGGAAATAGAGGTATCCCTCAGGCGCCAGGTTGAACAGCTTATTCAGAGGCGTCGCGATGGGGGTTATGGGCCCCCCCAATATATGTGAACTTGGGAAATTTGAGCTTAGAGTTGGGAAATTATAGATATTTGAAACACTTTTTCTTTTTTTCTTTTTTTTTTTAAATAAAAAGTAAAAAAAAAAAAAAAAAAAAGAAAAAAAAATATTGTTTTGCTGGGGTTCTATAATAGTAAAATAGTTAAACTTTCAAAAAAAACAACAAAAAAAAAACAGCCAGACTCAATTTCCCATTGTGGATCTCTGTGCTACGAAAATATCATACATCTACCAGACCTGAATTTCTCTACTGTTCTATCAACAGTGTCTGAACAACAGTATCAACAACAACTGAAATATCAACAGTGTCTCTAATACATTTCCTCCAAAACTTTGTTCCTTTCTCAAAAATCTAAAAATATGAGGCTATTTTCTTATGAAGTCGTTTATTATGAATCGTACACAGTTGAAGGCAAAAACTTTCATTAAATGAACCAATAATTCAATAATTATAATTTTTATGCTTTTAGTTTCAGCCTTTTTCTTTAAAATAATTTTTTTTTTTTTTTAGTATAAGTATCATTATTATTTAACACACATTGAACATATTATTTTAGTTGGAAAATAGAGCAATTTGTTTCACGTTGGTAAATTTTTGAATTATAAGTTGGGAAAATTTTGAACTCTTCCCCCCGAAAAAAATCTTGTAGTTACGCCTCTGAGCTTATTTGAGAGAAATACTTCAGGATTGAACTACAGAATTCATAGGTATAATATTTGAGATGTGGTGTTCTTCGGGCAACAGGTTGGACAGTTCATTTTAAGAGAAATACTTCAGGATTCAACTTACAAAAATTTTAAGGTAACTCAATGTCCATACACTCTCCCTCAATAAGATCCCATAACCACGAAATACGAGTTCTCATAAATTCACTGGATTTCTTTTATTAACAGGAAAAAAAAAAAGATTCAGTAGATTCGCAAATAAAATGACGTGATTGAAAATGACAGAAATATTAAAATGTCACTAAATCATTGCAGAAATGTCATTGTGTAAAAGAAATAAACAATTAAATAAATAAATAAAAATCTATGTATAATCCTTTCATGTGAAAAAATTTTCAATAAATAAATAATTAAATAACTGAAAGTAAAAAATAAAACTTATAAAACTAATAACAAATAAAAATTAATCCAAGCACAACCATTGCAACAACAAAATATTCGAAAACAACTTTTCATCTAAAGGTTTTTAATCTCGGCCTCAAACCAGATCACAGGTTATATTACTAAGCAAGTAGGTAATCTGTCGTCTGGATTAAATAGAAAACAAAGAGTGAAAATTACGTAAATTAACACGCAATCGTTGGCAAGGGCGGATCTGGAGAGTCCTCAAGGGGGGGGGGGGGGCGATTTTAGAAATTTGGAGACTCATATCTGATGCGCGGGTCGGGGCTAATTTTATCACTGCTGGTCGTGTTACTTCTACTTTTTGATACGGTCGGGTTTTGGTCCGGTTTAATTCTACTTCTTGCTGTGGGTCGGGTTAATATCTACTTTTTTGCTGCAGGTCGTGTTTGGGTCCGGTTGATTTCTACTTTTCTGCTGCGAGTCGGGTTACTTTTACTTTTCAGCTGCGCTCTAGCGTGTTGGGTTTGGGGCAGATTGACATACATTATTTCGGGTTTGAGTCAGTTTCGGATTGGATTTTCACTCTTACGAGAAGGGTTCGGGTCGACCCGAATTCTGAAAAGAAAGTCTAAATATTTTTGAAGATAAAAACTATATATAGTAAAAGCTCCATAACGGGCACGCCCAAACAATTATTTAATAATACTTTTTAATCTTCAGGATTATGTAAAAAATACTAATTTGGTATAAGACTGCTTGTCTCTTTATATCTAAGGTGAGTTGTAATTCAGTAAAGAATGCTTTGAAACTTATTAAAAAACATACAGGGTGCCCTAAAATGGACTGACTGAATTTAAAATTCAGTTTACAAATGGTGACAGCAATTAAAAAAAAAAAAAAACTTGCAGGAGAATTATATAAGATGTCAGGAGATTTTTTTACTGCGATTCTTTACAATAGCAGCGATAGATGGCGCTGCAAACAATAGTCTTTAAATCGGGCACCGATTTAGCACCTATTGCTTGCAGCGCCGTCATTCGTTGCTATTTTAAACTAAAATTAAAAATCGCAGTTAAAAAAAACTCCTGATCAGAGGTGACTCTCAGTTAAAAAAAAAATAAATAAAAAAATTCTGAAATTTAAAGCAAATTTTCTGAAATGTTGCAGCAGAGAGGGGGGGGGGGGGGAGGAATTCCCTTCTGGCACTAATTATTTTTGTTGCATGTCCGGTTTCAATTCGGTTCGATTTCAGGCTGAGTGTAGATTCTGTTAGCTGGGTTTGAGTTAACCCGTTTTCTTCAAAAGTTAGTTCAGTATATTATTTCAGATTAAAAACTATACCTATAATAATAAACATAGGTGTATGTATATGTGCTGGTTTCTAAAGAGACTACTTTTTTTTCCACGACTCTTTATAAAATTCGCATTCTTCCACGACTCTATGACGAAATTCACGTTTTTTCTGCAACTCTTCCACGAAATTCGCATGTTTTTGCAACCTTTTGATAAAATTTGCGTTTTTCCATAGCCCTATGATGAAATTCACATTTATTCTATTACCCTTTGACGAAATTAGAATAATTTTGCAGCCCTTTGATAAAATTCGCTTTTTTTCCGGCGACCCTTTGACAAAATTTGCGTTTTTTCAACGATCCATTGACGAAAATCGCGTTTTTTCAGCGATCCTTTGACAAAATTCGGGTTTTTTTAAGCGATTCTTTGCCGAAATTCGCGTTTTCTCCGCGATCCTTTGACGAAATTTGAGTTTTTTCGTGACCATTTGACGAAATTCGCGTTTCTTTCGCGACCCTTTGATGTAAGTCGCGGTTCTTTGGCGATTCTTTGATAAAATTTGCATTTTTTCGCGATCCTTTGATGAAAATCGCGTTTTTTTTTCGTGGTTATTTGACAAAATTCGCGTTTTCTCTGAGATCCTTTGACAAAATTCGCGTTTGCCGTGATCATTTTTTCCCGCATTTCCCCGAAGAATTTCCCGTTTTTTTTAAAACCTTTTTTGTGAAACCTTTTTTAGTAAACCTCCTGATTTTCCATCCAATTTTTATTATTTTTTAATTCTGATTGCAGGGTATTGTGTACAATGTTGTTTGTCATATTTTCTGAAAAGAACTTTTTATATTAAGAACTTAAGCAAAAAACTTAGCAAAATTTGGGACTCTTTTTATAAAAACTTTAATTTCTCTACGAATATACATGCTATTCTCATAAAAATGAACACAGTTTATTGCAATAAGGCACTTAATCATAATGTACTGTGTTGAACGCTTTTGCTACGTAAGTTTTTACAGGATTATCCAACAGATATTTGTTCTTTTTCAATTTGTTGACGGTCCCCTATGGGGTTTCGGGAAAAAATCTTCACGGAAATATATGAGCTGTACTATTCTGTTTACCCACCTGGAGTTTCAAGATAATTCCTCATGTATTTTTCTAGATATTTAAGAAAACGTCTGAAATCGCAAGTGACCGGTCACCTTTGGCCATATAATGTATAATAAATGCTGGTAGCTAAAATAAAAATGTAACTGAAAATATATACGTTAGTATGATGTATTACTAACATCTGTCAATTCACTTCTTTATAGAAAGCTTTTATTATCAACGTAAAAAGCATGATTAAAAAAATATTATGCGTGAATTTTAAAGTATGTGACAACACTGCTTGCTTGTAAACAGTTTGATTATAAAGGAAACATACTTTACTGACGTATCTTGCTCGGCATTTTCTTTTGTTTATATTCTGCATATATCTTTATCTGCTTATCGAATATGCAGTAAATCAAATACATTAATTCGCAAGATAATGAATCTTTGTATGCAATTAAAACTTAACAGACATGATTAAATATTTTTTGTTCTCACTGTATCTTCACTGTTCTCATCGTATGGCTTCTACATTTTTGCATCACATTATTTTTCGGCTTTTTATGGATTATAGAACGAGGCTAGAAATGAATTGCTAAATGTCTAACAACAATTCTAAGCTCATATAAGCTCAGACACAGATGAGTTCATTTTGTTAATCCAGAACAATTGTATCTGTCATCACATTTCAGATCTGCTTTCAGGGAGTATTACTTATATGTTATCTGGTTGATTAGGGTTTCTTTCTCCTTGTGACAAGGAAAATTTTGTTAAGCTGTCGATCATGGGATGTAAGCGCGGAAATTACATTTAGAAAGAGTGGGAGAATGAACCTTATATAAGAAAAAAGCATTTCTTCATTTTTCTCAGAATAATTTATAAAATTTATTCGTTATTACTTTCTTCTATCATTTTTTTTTCGACATCCGGTTTTGACGGATTTACGCGTTTTGGGGGTCATAGATTCCAAAAAGACATGTTTATAGAAAATGTCTGTCTGTCCGTGTGTCCGTATATCTGTCTCCATTCTACCATCAAAAAGTGCACGCAGTTATGCATAAAATTGAACCATTTTTTAAAAAGTTTTTGGCTATAGCAAGCAGGTCCTGCTTTAATTTCGAAAAAATTCGCCGGAAGGGGACACTGTAATAGCGATTTTTGTGCCATTTTCAATATTGTACCATTGAAAATTGCAGTTTCTTTACTGCATATTCGACAAGCGGATAAAGATATATGCAGAATATAAACAGAAGAAAATGCCGAGCAAGGTACTTCAGAAAAGTATGTTTCCTTTATAATCAAACTGTTTACATGCAAGTAGTATCGTCACATACTTTAAAATTCACGCATAATATTTTTTTTATAAGTTATGCATAGAATTGAACCAAATTTTGGCCATGGAAAGAAGGTCCTACCTGAATTTGGAAAATATTCCGCCGAAAGGAGGCATTACAATACCGATTTTTGTGCAACTTTCTTGATTCATCGTAGTTCTGTAGTACACAGTCAGCTGTTGAGGTGACGGGAACCTCCCATCCTGATAAGCCGACTATTCGCGAAAAGCTGATATACAACAGAATAACGAAAAACTACTGATTTTAATAAATATCATGATCGAGATTAACTCGTTTTACTCCGATTAATTGACTGAAGCAGAAATTTAAGATGAAAGTCAAAGTTGATAATAGTATAGTATTGAACTAATAAAAAGGAAATATTGACATCTGTAACAACATTTTGAAATATTAAACTGTATGAGATAGAAGAAAGTTTTGGGATTGACACATCCAACTAGTTTATCAAAGAAAGGATATAAACAGATGTCGACTTCTACACTAGCTTGTCGATTATAACATGACTGCAGGGGCGCGCCGACCTATTGTTCAATGTGCCAGAATAATAAAGGGGCTAAGCGTCTCAGTCGAGGAAAAATATTTAATACTACATATTTTTTAATTATTAAAATTAACTGTTCTTGAAATTTTATATTTTATAGATTTACCTCAAATACTAATATACTTAACATATATCCTTATAATCACTTAAATGTTATTATTCTTTAAAATGAATTAATCAATTTCAATTCAGAAATTAAAAAGGATGAATTTTAGATTCAAGTTTTCGTGCATTTTATGTGCCTGTTCACATAGTAGTCTAAACCTGATAATGACGTTGTGAATATTAATCATGAAGCTACTGATTTTTATTTGTACTATAGCATGATATATATATTTTTTTCTTTTCTGTTTATCAGAGGAATATTTTAACTACTCATTTAGCTGTAAATCATCTTAAAGCCATTTTATGAAATCTGAAACATGGTTGTCGATTTTTTTATTATTATTTATTTATTTATTTAGTTATTTTTTGTATGCACGATGTAAATTATTTTATTTTCTAACTTTTGTACTCTTCTTTTATGTATTTTTTCTTTTACATATTTGTTTTATATTTTCTGTTTTTTTGTTCTTAATACATAAACTTATAATTAATATATTTTGTATTACTATTTCATTTGTGCACGCTGATAAGTTTTATAAAACGATAGTTTTTAAGGGAGGAGTATAAGGCGCAAGCTGAAGTTTTGCGCACAGGCACCGAATACCACTGGCGCGCCTCTGCATGACTGCGTACAAAAGGGATAAGTTCACTGCTTTAAACACTTTCCAACATAATAGAAAAGTGTTCAGTGTGAATTCGGTTTGTTTATTCTATCTGTCCGTTCTCTAACTCGCTTAAATATACTCGGATTCCTGTGCAGTTGATATAGGGGAAGTCGCCATTTGAGTTTTAGGTAGCTTTCTTTACAAAAAAGCTACCTATTGCAGCCGTTCGGAGGAAAGCGATTTCAAAAAATTTTGGTATATTTTCATCGATCATGACCCCCAGACCCCGAAACCACCCTCCGTTCAAAATTTATATATATATATATATATATATATATCTGACCTATGTCACACTGTAACTCCCGTAATTATGAACCGATTTCGATGTAATTCGGTGTGTACATAGTACATACCAATGTCTCGACCGAGTTCGTTGGCCAGCTTCATCCGCCGTTTTGTTTCAAAATGGCGGCCATTTAAAATTTTTAAAAAAATTTAAAACTTGAAATGTGGTACCAAAAAATTAAAAATGGAAAAATATTTTTTTCTTATGTATTTGATCTTTATACAAAGATTCCGGAGCAGTTTTTGTTTCGTCTATATCTTAAAAAATGGCTGAGTTATAGCATTTTGAATTTCTAGCGTGGCTGACATTTTGAAACGTCCTGAATTTTGTCACGCGATAAAAGGCGTATTTATGAACCGATTTGGATGTAATTCGGTGTGTACATTGTACATACCAATCTCTCGACCGAGTTCGTTAGCCAGCTTCATCCGCCATTTTGTTTCAAAATGGCGGCCATTTAAATTTTTTTTTTAAATTTAAAATTTGAAATGTGGTACCAAAAAATTGAAAATGGAAAAATATTTTTTTCTTATGTATTTGACCTTTATACAAAGATTTCGGAGCAGTTTTTGTTTCGTCTATATCTTAAAAAATGGCTGAGTTATAGCATTTTGAATTTCTCTTGTGGCTGACTTTTTAAAACGACCTGATTTTTGTCACGCGATAGCAGGCGTATTTATGAACCTATTTGGATGTAACTTGGTCTGTACATAGTACATACCAATGTCTCGACCAAGTTCGTTGGCCAGCTTCATTCGCCATCTTGTTTCAAAAGGGTTGCCATTTAAAAAAAATTAAATTTAAAATTCAAAATGAGGTATTAAAAAATTGGAAAATGAAAAAGATTTTTTTATGTGTTTGGCCTTGATACAAAGATTCCGGAGCAGTTTTTGTTTCTGAAAATTTGTTCTTTTGTTGATATCTTAAAAAACGGTTGATTTATAGCACTTTGAATTTCTAGCATGGCTAACATTTTGAAACGATCTTGTATTTGTCACGCGATAACACACGTATTCGCCTATTTCGATGTAAGAAGGCATGTGGATAGTATACATCAACACCTCGACCAAGTTCGCTGGCCAGATTCATCAGCCATCTTGTTTCAAAATGGCGGCCATTAAATTAAAATTATATATATATTTAAATTGAGGTGCAAAAAAATTAGAAATTGAAAAAGGTTTCTTTCTTAAGTATTTGATCTTGATATAAGGATTCAGGAGCATTTTTTGTTTGTCTTTACCTTAAAAAATGGCTCAGATATAGCAGTTTCAATTTCTATTGTGGGTGACATTTTGAAAAATCTGATTTTTTGCATGCGACAGCACTCGTATGTATCAACCGATTCCGATGTGAGTGAGCATGTGCACAGCAATTACTAAGGTCTCGACCAAGTTCACTGCTTAGCCTCAATCACCATGTTGTCTTAAAATGACAGGCACTTTAAGAAATTGCCGAATTTGGCAGTCAAATGTAAGTTACTTTAAAGAAAAGCAGCTTGGATAAAGCTGACTAATTTCGCGAAATTCTCATTCAATATATTGATAAAAATTAGTATTGAATCTCCTATATTCGGTTTCCACTAAATTGAGCTTCGTGTGTTTGCATGATATAAGTTGGATTTTTTTAAATAAGGATTATGAAAGCTACCTCTTCCTCCCGGCACTGGCCGGAAGGACTTTTTTCCACTGTATAGCGCCTCCGCCATGCTGCAGCTGAGCGAAAAAGTCGTCACAGATGCTGGTAATATTGTTTGCAATTTTGAAGCAGAGGGATGCATTTTCGTACTTTTTAACTCATTTTATTGTTTTTTCGTATTTTTGATTTTAGGCAAGTGGTACAATTTCTTGATTACTACTTATAGCCCAGTGGTAGGGGAGCAAAAAAAAGTCCCAATTCGGAAATAATTAGGGGAAAGCTGGAAAAATTGTTTTAATCCCTTCAGTTTATGTCTAGAATGAATATGCTACGTTTCCCCTCTAATACTAGGTGAGCGTTAGGAATTATACATAGATTTATAGTCAAAAAACACGTTTTTTTTTTTAAATACCATAACACTATCTCGAAATCACTAACATTTTCAAAAGCATTGTCAATACAAATGTTGTAGAGCTTAAAATTCTGAATAAAATGAGCACCTGCACTTAATACTTTTGTTGAATATTAAGGTCACAATCCTACTTTAAAGTTTTAGCACCGTGGTCAGAGGGTTGAACTCAGAATTAATTAGGGTAAAACTGGAAATCATTTTAATCCCTTCAGATTATGTTTAAATGAATATTCTATGTTTTCCCCTTCGTACTAAGTGAGCGTTAGGAAATATGTACACATTTACATTCGAAAAACACGTTTTTCTTTAATATTTTTAACAATATCTGAAATTGCGACTTTAAACAAAAATATTATTGTGAGTATTCATTTTATTCAGAATTTTAAGCTCTATAATATCTGCATTGGCAATTTTTTGAAATAGTTAGCTGTCTTTAGATATTGTTAAGGTAATCTGGTCTCTCTTAGCTTCAAGCTCTTGATTAGTGATTAAGGCAAAATTTTGAAATAGAATTGCGACCTTAATTTTGAACAAAAATATTAATGTGGGTGCTCATTTTATTCAGAATTGCATGCTGTACAACATTTGTACTGATAATGTTTTTGTTAGACTTAGCTGTTTTGAATATTCTTAAGTAACTTGGTCTCTCTGGACTTCAAGCTCTTGATTAGCGATTAAAGCAAAATTTTGAAATTAGAATTGCGACCTTAATTTTGAACAAAAATACTAATATGGGTGCTCATTTTATTCAGAATTTTAAGCTCTACAACATTTGCATTGACAATGTTTTGATAGAATTAGCTATTTTGAGATATTGTTAAAAAAATTAGGACAAACATGTTTTTTGAATGTAAATAAGTACATATTTCCTAACGCTCACTTAGTACAAGGGGAAAAACATAGAATATTCATTTTAGACCTAATCTAAAGGGATTAAAACGGTTTCCAGTTTTCCCCTAATTAATTCTGAGTTCAACCCTCTGACCACGGTGCTAGTAGAATTGTGACCTTAATGTTCAACAAAAGTATTAAGTGTAGGTACTCATTTTATTCAGAATTTTAAGCTCTACAACATTTGTATTGACGATGCTTTTGAAAATGTTAGTAATTTCGAGATAGTGTTATGGTATTAAAAAAACAAAAAAAAAACATGTTTTTTGACGATAAATCTATGTATAATTCCTAACGCTCACCTAGTACGAGGGGGAAAACGTATCATATTCATTCTAGACATAAACTGAAGGAATTAAAACAATTTCCAGCTTTCCCCTAATTATTTCCGAATTCAATTCCCTAACCACTGGGCTATTAATAATGTGCAGTGTTATAAGTATTCGTTCTTAAGGTGACGGACGGTGGACGTTAAAAAAAAAAAAAATCTTTTAATCTTCGTAATAGAGATTTGATATTTTGTGCAAATATACATTTCCCCACAAGTATATAGAACAACCTAAAAGAAATTTCGAATCATTTAAATTTTAAGATCTTTTTTTAAATTTAAAATTTTAAAACGAAATTTTAAAATGTTCCTTGCGTCTTAATTTTTTAGACATTTCCTCGATTTTGGATTTTAATGACGTCAAACTCTCTTACGAAGACATTTGTGTATCGATTTGTTAATCCCTTAAATGTTAATTTTTTAGAGATATTTTTCTGAATTCCATATCGGTTTTCATCAAAATTCTGCCTTATAATAAGTTAAAAATCAAATTTAATTGTCTTAATGAAGTTTAATTTTAAAATGCATACACAGTTTCTTTTTAAGCCATATCAGGATTCTTCCTTATCAGTTTCAAGAATTTTGTTCAAAAATTAAGATGCAAGGAGCATTTCAAATATTAACCACTTCACCGGCAACAGGTATGGGGAAACAGTGCTTTTAGCCCCGAGTTATCTCGGGGCAGACGGTGAAGTGGTTAAAAAACAGCTGAAAAATCAGTTTTGAGAAAAACAGATTAAAAGTATATTAAAAGGCCAAAAAATTTGCTTGTGAACAAAGTTAAATCACTAGTAACTTTGCCTAAAATAATCCCATCTGCGTGCAGTTTTCCACGAATGACGTAGTATAAATTGGAGACTAATAAAACACAAAAAACGAAATGTTGATTTTGGACTCGATTTTTGCTCAAATAAAGGTCCACGGTCCACTGTTTGATCCGTTTTAAATGATGTGTGTTTGAAAACGCTAAGTCATGCAGATAAGATGCTAGGCCGACATTCCGGGCAAAGTGGCTGATTATTTATTCATTGTTGATAACAAAATACTACTCATAAGTATTTTCTTTGAAAGAAAGAAGGCAGCAAATAAATAAATAGAATGCTAAATTCATCTTTAAAAAGTTAAACTTAAAATTACACTATGTGCAAATTACTTAAAAGATGACAAATTATTTAAAAAGGTGTTACATTACTTTTATAATTCTTAGTACTTTCAATTATGTACATAGCCTTCGTCAGAGAATACAAAATACTGTTATTAGCGTCTTCTTTTCAAATTTCAGGTAGTTGGTGTCGAAAGGAGTGAAAGTGGAAGTCAATTTTTAGATCCGGAAAACATTGGGAAAATAAAAATATGGATATAGAGTCGCATTTTCTCTTTTCGACACCAACTACGTGACATTTGAAAATAAGACGCTAATAACAGTATTTTGTATTCTCTGACGAAGACTATGCATATACTTGAAAGCATTAAGAAGTACTAAAGTAATAACACCTTTTTAGGAGCGTTCGTAATTATATAAATACCTAGCACCTATAGTCGTCGTTCAGTCCGTCCGTCTGTCCGCATATAACAGATCAAAAACTACTCAACTGAATGGTCTGAAATTTTAAATATATAAGTGTTGCAAAATTTTGTCGAGTCATTTCACATTGTATGAAAATCGGGTGTATTGTTTAATGACAGGGATAGTCAAAATTTTTCCGTTACATGACGGCCAATGGGAAAAGATAATTGCAAGTGCATTTTAATGATGTTACAGCCTTCCGAACAGAATGAAATGGATATGCACTTATGAAGTGCACTAAAATATACAGTCAGTACAATATGCGGTGCAAAAAATATTTATAAAACTAGTTATAGTACGAAAGCACCTCATTTGCCACGTTTGACGAGCAATTTCCAACTTGTTAAATATTTTGTCATCTTTTAAGAAATTTGCAATTTTTAGTGTAATTTTAAGTTTGAAAGAAGATAGGTCGGACAATAACTTCTGTTGAGAAAGGCTTACTCTCGGCATTTGCAGTCCGCATTTCTGCTGGTAGAACTTCTATTCCTCAGTTCGTCATATTGATACTCATTACTGTTTACTTTATCTTTTAAATGTTTAATACTTAAAATATAACAAAACACAATGCTTATTCTTAATGTAATTATTAATTATTAAGATGCTCTTGAAATTAAGATATTCTTAATGTGTATTAACTTCAGCTTGTGTTCATTAACCATTTATCTACTGACGGTACTTATAAGTACCATTAAAATAACTTGTTATGAAATTCATTTAATACATCGATTAGTTGTAATACAGTTTAGAATGAGATAAAGATGCATTAGTTTATCTTTTTCCAAAAGCATTATGGGTTACACAAAACAAAAATATCTTTAAAAGAATGATTTCTTTTGCCTTTGCATCTTTTCAGCTTTCTTGGCGTTGGGGGGGGGGGGGATTTTTCAATTAGGAAATATTTCTATACTTCTATTGAAAGAACATTATATTTGTACATTTCCTAATTCTACAAAATACTAAGAAAAACATTTAAAATAAAAGATTTGAGTGAAGTTATAAATAGTGCACAAAATCCCCATAAATTCAAATCTAATTGATCCTTCTAAATCCTTCAATCCTTATAAAATCTATTAAATGATTATGTAAATCTTATACTGTAGTTTAAACAATTCACGAAAAATGCTTTAGAAGATAAAATTTTCGTGAATTCATAATTCAGTACATAAAAGGTTAAACATACATCCGGAATCATTGTGATTTGTTCATTCTAAGCGGGAAAAGCGGTCATTTTGTAATTTTCCTTTAAAAATCCCCTCACTGACAAGCCCGTGTTAATACGTTCAGTAAGTTCCAGGTTTCACTGCAATACAAGCAATATTTAAAGTAATATAATTCTATTGATTTAATGTATTTTTAATACACTGAACAATGATTAATACTTCCAAGGATTGCATTCATATTCGTTATTAAGTTTTTTTTTAATAAAATGTTGAAAGAATCATCTTTTTTTAGCATTTAAAGCAACATTACAAAAGTATCAGACTAGAAAAAAAAATAATTATTAAAACTTAAGATTTAAATTTTTTTAAATGTGTGTGCTGAGAAGTAAAAAGGCAAAAATTTCTGGGGAAGGAAGTTTAGATGATTGATTAACTTTTTATTATTACTATGAAATAACATAAATATTAAAATAACTAATAAAAATAAAGAGTTTAAAATATTTAAAATTCTATGTATAGGTGGAAAGGTGCACAGTGTAAAACGAAATTTTTGGACACGTTAACATTTTTTGTGTGGATAAATGCGATGTTCATGGCTTCAGTGCTGGAATGGAAATTCGAATGAAATTTAGGGAATTGATTATACAGGGTGTCCGAGCTAAAAGTATCCAAAAGTTATGGCTTATTAATACAGAACTATACATTAGAATATAACAGACTGATCCTCTGTGGATTGGAAACCCCTCCGAGATTGTTTGGGACTCCACCATACTATCACAGAGATGTTACCGCGTTTTTGAATATGACATTTGTTGGCGATTGCCATGCGTTTTATAAATCTCGGTTTTAGCGAACGTAATTTTTTCCTCCTGTCCGTTTTTTGCTAACGTAGAACATTTTTCTCTTCCCGTTTTTTAAGGTTGATGTAGTAATGTGACGTAAAAGTGTAGAGTTTAATTATTCACACAGACATGTAGTTTCAGAGTTAGAGAGGAGAGTAGAGTTTTTAGCTTCGAAATGCCGAGAGAATCTATAAGATTTTATAAGAAGAAAAAATCTCGGTTTTTAGAAATCTGAGTTTGGATCCTTGAAATATTTGCTGCGAGTAAGAGTGTAGAAATGTACGTTGGGCATAAGTTATATGCACTGTTTATACGTAAAAATTAAATGCTAAAAATTGAGTGCTTCCGTGAAAAGCTTTTGTTCTCAGTGTAGGTGAGATACCGTCTGCCCACAGGATAAAACATAAATTAAAATTAAGGAAATCATTATTAATTGCGTCATAATTGTAGAAAGTGAGTTCCTTTTTTGAGTTTATAGTTAAGTGGGTTCTTTGCGACTTTTAGTATGATTATTTATCTGTAAATATTGTTATATAACTGTATATAGTGTATGCGTTCTAAATTTAATTGTGTAACTATTCTAAATTTAAGTGTATTGTGTATAGTCAAAATTTAAGCAGTGTGATATGGTTTTAAGTGTAAGAGTTTTACATAAATATTTCATTAAAATTAAGATTTATTAATTTGTTTTGTTTTAAATTTGAAGTTTAGTTTTGTGTTTATTTAAGAGTAAGTAGGGTAGGGGAGTACACAGTAAGACATGGTACACAGTGAGACAGCAGCCATTTTGACATATAGTTATAACTTTTTCTCCTAGCTGGAACACACACTGGACCACCTCATCTTAAGCAACACGTGGATGTAGTTCCGGCACTTCGGTTACTTGTCCAACAAAATAGTAAGTAATTATTTATTTTACAGGGGTTAAAGTTACATAAACGTCCATTTTAGAATTTATTTATTTCCTTATGGCATATATTTACTTAACCAAACCTAGCTATATCTAATGATAGATTATGTCAACAAAACAACACAAGCATTCAAAGCTATGAAACTGATGATGAAACAGATATGGCATCCATTTTGTTACAACGTAACGAAAGTACACAGTGAGACGTGCCTCATAGTGTATCTACTATGCGGTTCTGGCATAAAAAAAAGTTATTTATTACTAAAAGAAGGGTTTTTTTTCTCTCTCTCTATCTGTGTGTGTGTGAGGGCGTGCGATGGTTAGTGAAACCTACTAAACGTAAGAGGCTGAAAGTTTGCATGAAGGTAGCCCAATGTCTGCCACTGTCCAACCGAGGCTCATATTTTTAATTTTTTTTTAATCTAGAAATATTAATTAGAAGGCATAAACTGCAAAAAATTATTGATAGAGTATAATAATGTATGATTTACGAAAATATTTACATTGTCTGACTGTGTACCACTTGTGGTACACAGTGAGACAATTTTCGATACTCCTTTATGCTGCTTCTGTGCTTTTATAAATAACTTTTTTAAAACCATTTATACATTAATGTGTAGCGTATTTGTGTAGCTTAAGGTTGTAGCAAATTTTTTTTCAGAAGAATAAAAATCGTTGCCATTTGTTAAGTAATAATAATTTCCGTCTCACTGTGTACTACCCTCCCCTATAGCGACCCTGCGAGCGCGTCATCGCAGTTTAGCGGCACATTTCTATGTCATTGTTTTAAGTTGTTATTTTGAGTTTCTGACAACATTGTTGGATTGGAAGACGGGGCCCAATCGACTGGCTCTGGTTTTGACTTCATTAGACTTTTTTGCTTGGGTATTCATTAAATCCGTTGTGTATAAACAAAAAATGACTGTGGATGAGTTGAAGAAGTGCATCATTCAAGCAATTTGTCTAATAACTGCTGATATGCTACGAAACATTTAGAGAGCACTGGATTACTCTTTAGACGTTTGTCATTCTATAAAAGGGGCCACACATCGAAGTCAATTGATATTAAAACTTAGTGAGGTGTTCTTTCCATTTAAATATATATTTTTTAATTCTAATGGGTAGTTCCGTAAAAATAAGCCATAACTTTTGGATACTTTTAGCCCGGACACCATGTATATTCAGTACTACTGCAATGTAAAAAAGAGGGTATATATGGGACATTCTCACAATCTTTTGACTTTTATGTCCCTGAATAATAATTTTTATTTCCGTACATGTTCTTGTGGTTTTTTATTCCATATAGTGTGGAACATTCCATTGTATGATTACATAACATTATCAACTAGATAAATAAGTTTTGGATGATGTTGGAGGTCCAAATACCAGAAAAACTCCTATACCGTCCTGTGTCCCTGATGCTACTGTTTTATTTTGGAGCTGTCTGTATAAAATTGTTGCAATAAAAATGATTCGATGTAATTTTTTTCCGAAACTGGAACTATTGTTTTATATAAATAGGTAGCAAAAAATTAACCTGCACACATTTTTAGGGTTATTATTATTTTTTTAAACTCTGTCCCTGGGTTTTAGACTCCTTACCGTTCCTCTATTAAAATTATACAGAAAATCACTTCAGATGCAGCCACAGAATTTTTTTAAGTTTTTTCTCATGCAGAAGTATGCTAGAGAAAGAATGTTTAAAATTCTTTGACAGGAAATTTACTGCAGAATTTAAATCAGCATTTAAATATCAATTTCAAGCATCTTAGCTTTATTGGTAATCTTACCGTCCCCAAGGTTTATTCGTGTACTTTTCGAGGTAAATTATTATTATTTAAAAATTTAATCCAATGTAAATAACTGTTTCTAAAAATCAATGAACAATGTGGCTACCACTTAGTCTTAACATGATTTGCCTAAAATAGGTGGTAATTTTCCTAACTGTCCCTTTTTTTCCCATTTCGTCCCTTTTTTTCCTATACCATCCCCTTTTTTCCCTTCCGTCCCTTCTTTAACACCCCTTTAAGACAATGTTATACCAAAATTTTGTACTAAAAATACTACGTTTTTATTATTTCTTATTTGAATGTCCTGTGGGTACTATGCAAATTCATTATAAGTAAAAATTTAGAAGAAAGTAGAAAGTTATAGTGGTAAAATGGTAAGGAAAATTAAACTCGCAAGTTTAACTTAAACCTCAGTTAAATAAAAAAAATTTCGCTGCTGACCATCCTTTATTTTGAATCATTAAGGCATTCTTCTATCAGATTAAAATGTTATTTTATCAAGTTTAATTTCACCAGATTTTTATTCCCGAAAGTCAAAAGATTGTGAGAATGACCCATATATTTTTTTAAACCTTTTATATTGTGTACAAGAAGGTGGTGGTGTGGGTATGCGTGTTTGTGGGGTAAACTCTGTATTCTGAAAGGGAGAGGGGAGGTAACATTTTCAGGAAAAAGAAAATTTGATGGTTGATTATTTATACAGGTATATTGTTTCGGTAAAGTATCAGAGCAGAAAAAAAAATTTAATTTAAGATTTAAAATTTCTTAAATGTGTATGCAGAGAGATGAGAAGGCAAAAGTTGAGACAAACATTTCTGGGAAAGGAAGTTTAGATGATTGATTATCTATTTATTATAACTATGAAGTAATATAAAGACTAAAATAAAAATAAAAACACAGAATTTAAAATATTTTAAAATTTATGTGTTGGTGAAAAGAAGCACAGTGTAAAGCGGAATTTTCGAGGGAGGGAATCAGTTTGATTGACTGATTATTTATTTTCTGCTGCTATAAAGTAAGAAATGGGTAGAAAAATATTTAAAAAAAAATCAAAGATTTTAAACATTGTGTGATGAGAAATGATAGAAATAAAATTTTCGGGAAGGGGAGGATAGTTTAGATGATTGATTATTAATGTGTTATTTTAATTAATAGAAAATACCATAATAGAATTAATAGAAATCCCTATAGTTAAAGACAGTTTATGACTTCGGCTTGTCCGTCTGTCCGTGCTCTAACTCTCGTAAATATACTTATATTGCAATATAACTTTTATATGTTATTACAGTTTTTAATTAAAATATTCGGTATTGAACATTAAGTACGTAGACTACACATTTCGTCTATAGTGGCACACAAAAGAATTCCGTAACATTACGGTCTATCGATGGAAATGGCTGCAGTGCATTTCATGAATGTTACGATATTTCAAACATAGTGAGATTGTTATCCATCAAAAAGTGGAATACAGTATGCTTTCACAGCAGTATACAATAAGTATCATTTATATCTCGTTTACAGGGACTCAGAGAAAAATTCTATTACATTACGATCTATGAGGGAAAATCGTTTGCGCTGCAATTTATTGAAGTTCCGATACTTCAAACATAATGAAATTAACCCTTTAGGGTCTGGTGTACTATTAATAGTACATGTCGTTTCATCGAGTATTATTTTGTCTTAACAATTACTTTTGTTACTATCTACATATAGTAATGATAGTGTATGGCTATGCCTTTCTAATTATGACTTCATTTATATTTTGACATTTAACAATAACAACAATAATAAAAGTTTGCTTGATTCTCTTTACACCGTTGGCGATTCCTTTATTTAATACATATATTTCACTCTTTAAATTTAAAATAGAGGTTACTTTTCTGAACGAATCATGTGTTATAAAACGCTAAAAACATTAGAAAGTTGTAATAGCTGCTGAAACCCTATTGTAATATGATATTTTCCAAACGTCTCCAGAAACTCTTCCTTAACTTATTATCATATAACATAGGAATTGAATAGTATACAAAATAAGTACATTCGTTAGATTTCAGACAATGAGATAATCTTTAACCCCTTCGGGACGAGCATCTTTTACAGAATTTTTAATCTTTTGTCACCGGTTTTTCAAAACAGAAATTTTTGCCTAATTGAATCGGGAAAATGCTCGGATTAGATAAGGCAAAATTTACAATAAAAGTTTACTGGTGAGAATAATCACGAATTCTGAGCACCTTACGCGGCACGTATACCGATCGCTCGTCCCCCAAGGGGTTAAACTTCAATAAATCTATTTGGATGGCTACGATTAATATTATTAAAGTAAAAGTAATTTTGTTCTCAAAATTGAAAAAAAATGGACCCGAAAGGGTTAAAAAAGATCACTGATGTGCTCTACAGCAGGGGTTCTCAAACTTTTAAACCGAAGTACCGCTACATAGAAGGTCATACTTCCGCGTACCAGGTGACCAACTCAAAGCTGATACAGAAAAACCTGTGTAAACGGAATATGTCTAAAACGAAATATTTTTCCAGTCTTTTGTGCTTCCATCTGAGGAGATTTTACTGATTTACATGATGACATTATTAATTTGGTGCTTATATTGACTTAAATATTTTTTAGTGTATATAAAGTGTATCTTTTTTGGGTGACAAATAAAGATGTATTTAAATATAAAACTGCTGCATAGCTTTGTTAAACATGGAAAAAAATACACATTTGAAGCCGCCTTGATCGCCAATTTTTACCCGACTGCCAAGAAGGATTATGTATTTCACGCGTATCTGGGTATGTGGATTTCTTTATACCCTCGAAACAACCCAACGGCTGGATGGTTTTTAATGAATGAGGTTTCTATGGATTCGTCTTAACCGTCCGATGGTTACAGGCGAGGTTTATTTTTAAAAATTCGAAATGGCGGCCGTAAAATACAAAATGGCGGTAGATAGGAAATTTTTTTTACGCACCCTATTGAGTGGCCTATCATTGGATAGGCCTTTCAAAATGAAGACGATGTTTCATTGACAATTTTACAGTCAGAAGCTCCGTTTAAATATTATACAACCTGAAAGTTGTGTAGGTAGGATCTCTAACTTTACTGCAACGCCCAACCCGATGATATCGTTATTAATATCTAAAAATTATTTTATTTTTACACTCTTTTTCTTTCTTTTTATACGCTTACAGTGATATACAAATGTGGTTATTCATTTATTATAGTCGCATACTTTACGGATTCAAGAAGTCCATAAAATATCAATACATGAAGTAAACTGATATCAAATAACATCTAAAAGAGTTAGGTACTACTTAAAAGTATTTAATATTAGCCTACTGTTACACGATGTATTCAACAGTAATATTGTTTTCTTGCCACTTGCCCCATGCCCGGAGAAGTTAAAAGCAGAACTTATCAATAAAACAATGGACTACACCCTTTGTCTTTCTTTACTGGTAAACGCAAGTATCATTTCCTATATATTTTTCTCCTGATTTCTCTAACAGCGAATTAATATGCGCATATGGCAGAGAAACAGGGATGCCAGAAGTTGGGGTATTATAAATTTTGGAATGAAATGATTGTGTAAACATTTAATGACTAATAATACTCGTAGCTCTGCATTTTCATAAAAACTTATAAAACTAATAATAATAATAATAATAATAATAAATAATAATAAAAACGTAACAGCTATTTGGATGTGAAGTAAAAGTTACTAAAAAAAGAAAAGTTTGGTTGGATCAAAAATGATAACGATATCAAAAAGCAAACGCCCCTCATCCAAGAGATATCGCACGATATCAAGTGCCAAACTACACCTTTCCCTAAAGCAGGGCTTAATTTACACCGGAGCTGGTACTTCTCTGTTTTTAGTAGATATTTAAATATTCACAGGAGCTCATAAATACAGGGCTCCAGAGCCAAGTGCCATAGCACTTTTTTTTGTGTCATAAACGCTGTCCATTTTAAGGCTCTACTCTGCATATTTACGAAGTCACTTTCATTTGTCAGTAGATATAATTGCAATGCATTGTTATTCTGATAGAAAGCAATCGAGCAATGTTTCACCTTTTTCTACAAAATCATCGAATCTTTCCGATAACTGTGTCAAATTTTTAATTTAGTCCGATTTTCAGGAACTCATCACAAAATATTGTTATGCGGAAGGAATCGTTTATAGTTTAAAATATGCACCTTTTATATGAAATTGAAAAACGTTGTTCCATTCTTCAGCATATAAATATTAATTTCTGTAAATTTCCTTCATTTTTTCGTAAAAATGTATAGCTGGCGAACTATTCCTTTTTTGTGTTAACACTATTTTTGAATCATTATCCTTACCATATTTAATCACAGAATTCTGCAATTAATTAACATTAAAATTAGGCAAAGATTTCTATTAGGAAGGAGTGATAACTAAAAAGTGGAATAGTTAACAGCTAAGTATATGCTGATAAGTATATTTAATTTTTTTTTATTTTACTAAAGAAAAAATGCTTTAAATTTTGCAAATAATGTATGAAATATAAATATGCAGATTGAAGTGACAAGAGGGGCTGCGATTGTTAGTACTGCAGAATATTAGGGCTCCGGTACTTTTTTGTTAGAAATTAAGCCGTGCCCTAAAGTGATAACGTTATATATGCACAGCCTCTAATACGTAAGAACTCGATGTTGTGATTTAACCGCGCTCATATTAATCTGGTTTTACACTATTCGTAATGGAAATTGGATTTTCACATGTTTAATGTAACACAATGTTGTAAATACCCTTACTTTCATTTATACACATAGTCAAGACTAGGATGTAGCAGACAATTAGAATTCTGTTTTGCATGGACACTATTTAGACATCTCGCCCCTCCCACCTCGAATGTACTTACGCCTTGTTTCTCTGTTTAAATTACACACTTTGCTCAGCTTTGCAATCATTATGGCGTTTTTGTTATCTTTCATAAAACGTAGTGCTTTTCTTTTTGTATGTTAACAAAATACCACACACACAAAAAACTTTAAATCCCATTTAAAAGCTTTCATGTAATCCCGTACTTCAGTACCGGGTATTTGATTACATGACGTTTTCCACTTTCAAACATTCAAAGTGCAGTTGTAACACATGATTACAAAGAGTAAAAGAAAGAGGACAATTATGATGTTTGAGCAAATTAAGAAAAAAAAAATAATAACATCTGTTAGACGAAAAGTTTAGCACCGACAAAAGAATTCCAGCTGTCTCAGAACAATAACTACTCAACACTACTTCAGTTTAACCAGGTGCGAAAGGGACATTTACATTTGTTAGGACAGGTAATTCAAAACTATTATTATCTTTCCGCCTTTGAACCTCCATATCCACCTGTATTTATTTCCGAGGTAAAAAACTATAAAGAAAACACATACATAGATTTCTCATTAAAATTTGCAAGCGAATCACAGGGGGCGCTGCATCTTTAACCTTTCCCAGTTAAATGTTGACGGAGTTTTTTGTTTTTCATACTGCTATTTCTGCGTGTCTTCGACAACTTGTTATTTTAGAGTAATTCTTTAGTGTTCATTTTGTTGTATTTTATTTCCTAAATCTGGCATTGCGTGTTTCTTTAATTGGGGAGGTAAAAACTCGTTGTTAATTAAATGTTTTAATTGTTTCGGACGAGGGGTTGCTTGGGAAAAATATGGCAGCAATTATTAAAGAAATTTAGAGCAAATATAATTATAGTTCGTTATCTTTGTTTTTGAAAACTTTAAACAAGGCATGAAAGAGAAAACTAAATGAATAACATAACAAAATGTGTAGGAAAAAAAAAGAGTGAAGTCTTCAATAATTAATTTGATGTGATTGCGAAGTAAAACAATTGGTAAACAGTAGATATTTTAGTGGGGATGACGCAGTAAAGGAGAATGAATGAATGAAATAAAATTCTTACTATTTTATTTCTAATTTTCTCAGCTTAGAATGTAATAGGATTTAATGCACTTTTTACAAAGAGTAAAAAATAGAATTGAATTTTTCGTAATCGACTTTTTTGCCCACGCCATATTAAGGGGTCACAAGACTCTTAAAACTAGAAAAAAGAAAAAAAAAAAACATTTTCAACATTTAATATCTTAATAAGTATTTGATTTTAAGACACAATTTTAATTGGGGTGAAAGATATAAGAATTTTCTTTCATTTCAAATATTTAAGAAATTGCAAGATGCAGAATTAGCATTTACAGGAAGCTCCAAACTGTCTGACATTTGACGAGCAGGAAATCGGCATAACGAATTATGCGCAGGATTAAAAAATAAATTTTGCAACTAGAATGAAAATTTTGATGCCTACTTGTACTTCAGATTATTATAATTAACCTGGAACTAAATATATTTTAATTTAAAGCGTTTTTATATTTTTAATACAAAGGTGGGCTTAGATGTTATATATTCCCGCGGCCGCCATCTTGGATTTCTCGGCGATGTTTTGTTGACGTTTATCGATAAGGCAACCCCGACGAGTGACGTGTTCTGGCAACCCCGTTAAGCCTAACATGCGCATAAATCTACTTGGCGACATTTACTTGACGGAAAAGGGGTTTTCACGCCAAGAAAAAAATCCAAGATGGCGGCCGCGGGAATATATAACATCTGTTCCCAAAGTTGTATTTAGCTGATGCAAAATTTAGAAAATTTGAACAATATAATCACCTTAAAAATATTTTTTGAATAATAAACAGGAAATTTTCGGTTCAGTTTATACAGACTAACATGAAACATATGTTTTGAAAATTTCATGAAAAAATATTCAGAAGTTTTTAATAGTTTCGTGCGCGTTATACCCCAAAACGTCATTTGGAGAAAAATGATTTCAAAGTTTAGGAAACGCCGCTTCAACTATTGAGCGGGTATAATTCTAAAAGTCATAACTTCTGTTCTAATGAGAATTTCAAAGAAACAATTATATCAAAATGTTAGGGAAAATAGGAGTTTAACATCTAAAAAAAAATTAAAATTTCGAAAATTTTAAAACTTTAAGAGTCCTGAGACCCCTTAATATTTTGCAATGAAAAATAGCAGTTTGGTAAAAGACATGAATTGAAGTTAAAATATTAAGCGGGATTTTAAAGATGAACGTCGAATACTTATGAAACAACGTTTTTTAATCCTTTTCAACAAAGTTGAAAAGTGTTTATGAATTGGGTTTGTTTGTCCGTGCTTTAACTCGCGTCAATATCGCGTAAATTCAATGAAATTTATGTGTATGTTAATGGGGGTTTACTATGGTATGTTCGGTATTGAAATTGAAGTGTATAGAACTTAGGGTTCATTTACGGCGACACTCAAAAGAATTACATTACAATACGGTGGAAAGGAAAAATCACTTGAGGTATATTTTAAAGATATTACACTATTTTAAACATATTGAAAATTATATATATCACTGAGATGTTCTACAAGCGTTTACTGCACTGAACAAAACAAGTTGGAAATTGCTCGTCAAACGTGGCAAATGAGGTGCGTTCGTACTATAACTAGTTTTATAATTATTTTTTGCACCCCATATTGTACTGAATGTATATTTTTTTGCACTTCATAAGTGCATAGTCTGTACCATCCTTAAAATGCACTTGCAGTATTTTTTTCCCATTCCTCGTAATGTAACAGAAAAGTTTTGACTGTCCCTGTCATTAAACTATACATCCGATTTTCATAAAATTTGAAATGTGCCGACAAAATTTTGCAACAACTATATATTTAAAATTTCAGACCATTTTGAAGGCTTTAACATCATTAAAATGCACTTGCAATAATTTTTTCCCATTGGCCGTAATGTAACGGAAAACTTTTGACTGTCCCTGTAATTAAACTATACATCCGATTTTCATAAAATTTAAAATGGCTCGACAAAATTTTGCAACAATTATGTATTTAAAATTTCAGAACATTCGGAAGGCTGTAACACCATTAAAATGCACTTGCAATAATTTTCCTCATTGGCCGTAATGTAAACAAAAACTTTTGACTGTCCCTGTAATTAAAGTATACATCCGATTTTCATAAAATTTCAAATGGCTCGACAAAATTTTGCAACAATTATATATTTAAAATTTCAGACCATTCGGTTGGGTAGTTTTTGCTCTGTTATATGCGGACAGACAGACAGACGGGCAGACAGACAGACAGACGGACTGAACGACGATTATAGGTGCTACGTATTTATATAATTATCTGATGCTTTACCAATGATTCATATACTGTATTTTGAATGCTTTAGAAAGTGTTTCATAATCTATGAAAAATCAGAAAAAATGAAAGAAAAATCATGCTGGAGCATGATTTTTCTTTCTTGTTTTAACCCTTTATCTACTGACGGTACTTATAAGTACCATTAAAATAACTTGTTATAAAATTCATTTAATGCATCGATTAGCTGTAATACAGGTTAGAATGAGTTAACAGGCACACAGAACAGGTTAGAATTACTTTATCTTGTTCCAAAAGCATTATTGGTTACACAAAACAAAAATATTTTTAAAAGAATGATTTCATTTGTTTTTGCATCTTTTTAGCTTTCTTGGAGATGGGGGGGGGGGGGGGGGATTTTTCAATTCGAAAATATTTCTATATTTCTATTGTAAGAACATTATATTTGTACATTTCCTAATTCTACAAAATACTAAGAAAAGTATTTAAAATAAAATATTTGAGTGGGATTATAAATAGTGCACAAAATCCCTATAAATCCAAACTTAATGAATCCTTCTAAATCCTTCAGTCTTTCTAACATTCTACAAAAATTTATTAAATGATAAAGTAAATCTCCTAATATAGTTTAAACAATCCACAAAAAATGCTTTAGAAGATAAAATTTTCATGAATTCATAATTCAGCACATAAAGGGTTAAATTATTTTTACTTTTATACTTATTGACTTATCATACATATTACCAAAAGAGTATTTTTACTGTTATAATTAATTTAGGGGGGTCGTGGATTTTTATTTGAGCAAAAATCGAAAATTTGTTTTGTGCATATAACTCTTCTACACTTTGATCGGAGCCATTTCCAAAAAAAAAAAAAAAAAAAAAAAAACGTATGTAGATGCGATTATTTTTCGCAAAGTTGAAAGCGTTTGAATTTTGTATACAAACAATTTTTCGGCCCTTTAATGTAGTTTCAATCTGTTTCTCTTGAAACTGATTTTTTAACGTTTTTAGATTTTTCAAAATGCTCCATCCGTCTTAATTTTTGATTCAAAATTCATGAAATTGATAAGAAAGAATCCTGATATTACAAAGAAACTGTGCCTGTATTTTAAAATCTGACTTCATTAACACAATTAAATCTGATTTTTAACTTATAAAAAGGCAAAATTTTGATGAAAATCGATATGGAATTCAGAAAAAAAATCTCTAAAAAATTAACTATTCAAGGGATTAAAAAATCGATGCAGAGATTTCATTGTAATTGAGTTTTAAGTGACTAAAATGCAAAATCGAGGAAATATATTAACAATTCAGACGCATGTAGTATTTTAAAATTTCGATTTAAAATTTTAAATTTGTAAAAAAAAAATAATAATTATATTAAAATAGGAAATTTCTTTTAAGGTGTTCTATATATCTATGGTCAAATATGTATTTCCAAAAAATTTCATATCTCGATAATAAAAAATTAAAAAAAAATTTTTTTTAACGTCCATGGCCCCTTACTCGGAATAAATAATATACTGTAAAAATTCCTTAAAGTGACCTTTCGTTCCAATAAATATTGGTCTTTACTAGAGGTGGTCTCTTAATAGAGGTCATGTTTAAATCTAGTTTTTAATTGTTGAAAAAAGGTAACAATTAATGTTACTAAAATTTATTTTCCACATTAGGAAAAAATATGAAAATTTAAGTATCAAAACAAAAGTTAATTACATAAGTTAATTACTGCAGACTTTAAAAAATGAATACATTGACGTTTGCTTTGATTTTACGGTTTTATCTTTTATAACTTTTATTTTCAAGTCCTTTCAAAGTTCAGTAAATAAATGCATTTTTTTTTTTTTTTTTTTTTTTTTTTTTTTTTTTTTGGACGGGAACAAATAATGACTATTTCGTTAATTTATCTATTTCTTTGAGAGTTTCCTGACAGAATAGGTCAAGGGAGTTTATTGACCGTCATTCTTAATTTGTCATCAGAGTTAAATTCATTGCCTAAAAGGCACAAATGGGTTTAAACACTTAAAAGTTACTGGAGTAAAAGAAAAATTCTAAACTTAGTTTAGAAGTATGATGAATAATGCTCTCTCCGGAATTATTTTTCTAATAAAATCTTCTTAAAGCGACCAGGAAAAAACGGAATTTGTCTAATTTTTTTGAAAGAAATGGGTCGCTCATGGGTCGAGAGTTCAACTGGTATGGTCTCTGAATGGAGGTAAAATTAGTATTGAGCCTTTGGGAATAAATTTCGTTCAATGAAAAAATGGTCGTTCAGGGAGGTGGTCGCTTAATGGAGGTGGTTGCACAGGGAGGTTTCACTGTATTGGCGAAAACACATGAAGAATTTTTTACAACTAATAATACGAAAATAAAAAAAATAAAACATAATGATGAAAAAGAGAAGTCTGAAATCAAAGAGGGGGAGGGGGGCGGAAAATTCCCCAATCTGCTTTTTCTAAATGACTCCTCTGACATACTGTAATTTAATTAACGGGGTTGTGTATTAAGCTCAGTCATGTTCAAAGCTTATTGAAAGCTTGTTCTGACAAATCCATGTAATCCTATAAAATAAGAAACTTAATTTAAACATTTGTTGCCAACTTAGAAGCACAAAAGCTCTAATAAAGGTCCTCGCATTCTTTTGCCGCTTTGGGCGTTCACTTTTTAGGAAATCTTCGCTCACTTTTCTGTTAAGTAACAAAAGCTCCTTATATTCACTTAGTGATGTCAATCCGCTATCTACAAACGAAACAGTTTACTATTGTATCACCATACAGGAATAGGTGTGGGCATAATGTTATAGTAGGAATATAAAGAAATTCGTATCAGTGAAATCAAGAATTTATCCGTGCCGTATAAAATGGAGCATTTTGTTTTTAAATCACATAGGGGGAATTTGGGACTAAGGTTTGTAAGCTTGTAACTGGAAATTAGAGGCTGTACATATATAACATTATAAACATTTTGGTATTTTGGACCCCTCACCCTCCCCGTAATGATATCGTTATCAATGTCTAAAAATTTTTCTGATGTTTAGAATTTTTTCCTTTTGTTTGGAGTGACATACAAATATGATTACATTTATTTTTCGCATACTTTTTTGATTCAAATGAAGAGAATCAATAAAATATCACTTTATTGGGGAGGTAGGGGGTGAATGGAACATTTTTACAAAAATGTTTATTTTTAATACTTCTTTAAAGTTTTTATCAATATTATATATCACGTTTCATACATTAGGTATTTGACTACATCTATGCCCCATATTTAGTCTAGATTATTGTTATACAGTAAAATATTATAAAATTTAAAAAACGTTACTCTCTGTCCCAATCGTCCCTATAGCAGGGATGAATGAGACACTAATAGGGATGGATGGGACACCAATGTTTTTCTCCCTGTATTTAATGTTACCTAATTAAAATTTATAATTATAAACTTATATGTATTTATATTTGTAATATATATGATCTTATAATATGGCTATTATATCTCAGCGTTTCTAATCACTTCTTTTACTGCAGCTTTAACTTGTAATGCAAACTTCGACTGTATACCTGTTCCCCTTTCCCACTTACGAGACATTTTAGATATGAAATGAAAGTGAAAAATGTCTTTGAAATACGGTATAGCCAATATTTTTCATTCACAACTTATTAATAAATATTAATTCAATGTATCTTAGATTTTAGGCACAAATGAAATTATGTTAGGGGAGGTGCGAGTGGGAATTTATTTAAACACAAGTTTCAAATTCAATATAATTTACCCCATATGATCAATAAACATATACTACTTTAAACAATTTTGTCTATTTTGATAATGTTTCAATAGCAATTTTTTGATATACTATTTAACCTTTATTACAATACAATAATTTAAGATTCAATACAATTTTTAATAATAAACAACCTATATAATACGAGTACAGTTTAATACTAATAATTAACATAAATCATTAATTTATAAACCTATATAATATTTTTTAGTTAATAAGTAAATGTTTTATCATCTCTAGGTATGAAAAAGACTGTCCCATTCATCCCCATTTAAGTTGTCCCAATCATCCCTATGATACATGAATTCAATTGTCCGCTATTTTGCCTCAGAAATTATTTTGTCACATTGGTTAATATGCACTCATTTTAATTACCAATATTGAACCTTCAAATAAATAACTACAACATATCTTATTTGTTTATATTGTATAAAATATTTGACAACTTCAAATTTAAAAAAAAAAGTTACTTTTAAGCAGAGTTTCTAAAAATGCAACTTTGCAAAAAAATGAAAAGAGCCATGTGGTTTTGCTTTTGGTTCTAAAGCACACTATGGTAAGGCCATACATGAGAATAGAAATCAACTAAAAAAGGGTTCATTGCATGAAATATTGAGAATGTCCCATCCATCCCTTGTCCGATTCATCCCCCAGCTCCCCTATATGAAATAACTTTATATCAAATGTACTTGCCCTCGCAAGCAGGGGGGGGGGGGCAGACAGAAGTTCTTATGAACAAAACAGGTGCACAACATTCTTTCTCATTTATGTACTAGTAAACACAAAGTATCATTTCAAACATACTTCGCATATGGTTTGTCGAACAGCGGTTGATATATGCATACAAGTATGACAGAAGAATAGGAATGCCAAACGTTGGGGTATTCCATATTTTGGAATTAAATATTTTTATAGTCATTTAATGATTTTAATCATAACTTTGTATTTTCATAAAAATATATAACACACTAAAAAATGGTAACATACTATTTTGATATAAAGATCAAGTTACAAATAAAAAGAGAAATTTTGGTTGGATCAAAAATGATAACGATGTCAAAAGACAAATCTCCTCTTCCCCTAGGAATGCAATGAAATCTCCCTTTGCGACCTCCTCCATTAAGCGATCACCGCCCTGAACGACCATTTTTTCATGTAACGAAAATTATTCCCATAGGCTCAATATAATTTTACCTCCATTCAGAGACCATCCCAGTTGAACCCCCTCTATGAGTGACCCATTTCATGAAGAAAATGAAACAAATTCCGTTTTTTCCTGGTCGCTTGAAGAAGGTTTTATTAGAAAAATAATTCCGGAGAGCGCATTATTCATCAAACTTCTAAACTAGGTTTAGAATTCTTTTTTTTTACCGGTAACTTTAAGTGGTTAAACCCCTTTGTACCTTTTTAGGCAATGAATTTGATGACAAATTAAGAATGACGGTCAATAAACTCCCCTGACCTATTCTGTCAGGAAAAATTCAAGGAAATATATGATTTAATGAAATCGTCATTATTTGTTTCTGTCCAAAAAAAATATTGCATTTATTTACTGAATTTCGAAAGGATTTAGAAATAAAAGTTATAAAAGATAAAACAGTAAAATCAAAGCAAACGTCAATGTATTCATTTTTTAAACTCTGCAGTAATTAATTTATGTAATTAACTTCTGTTTTGATACTTAAATTTTCATATTTTTTCCTAATGTGAAAAATAAATTTTAATAACATTAATTGTTACCCTTTTTCAACAATTAAAATCTAAATTTAAACATGACTTCCATTAAGAGACCCCTTCTTGGAGCGACCCATTTTTATTGGAACGGAACGTGGTCGCTTTAGGGAGGTTTTACTGTATCTTACGATATCATGTGACAGACACCCCCCCCCCCCCTAAAATGATAACGTTATATATGCATAGTTGCCCCTTAGTTTAAATAAAGCTAAGAATTTACCTGTGTCGTAAAAATAAATGATTTTTTTTATTAGACCACATAAAAATGTCTGAGTTAGGAGCGTATAACTGAAAAATCGTATAAATTAAACAAAGAATTAATCCATGTCCATATAAATAAAATTCTTTATTATTAGCGAAGAAAAATCGTGTGACGTATAAACGAAAAAAGTATAAAGGACTAACGTATAAAGGAGTAAACGTATAACAGGGTGGCAGCAGATCAGGGAAAAAATCTGTAAAAAAAAAAAAAAAAATTTCTACCAGTATTTTCTTATAGAAAAATTTATTTTATTTAATTGCGCGATTAAGTAAGGGTGATTTTCTATTAGAAAATATTGGTAATCCCCTTATTTTTAACTGTTTTTTACCTTATCTGAAAAAATCCTTTGATGTGTAAACGAAAAACATATAAAGGACTAAACGTATGACAGGTTAGCAACAGATCAGGGATAAATTCAGCCAAAAATAAAAGGAATGTGCCAGCATTTTCTTATAGAAAAATTCATTTTTTTTTATTCACGCGCTTAAAATAGGCGAATTTTTCTATAAGAAAATATTGGTAATTTCCTCTGTTTTTTACTGCTTTTTTAACTGATCTGTCTGTCGCCACCCTGTATAAAGATATAAACTAATAATGTGAACTACAACTGAAAATTTTTAAAGGATATTTCTTTGTTCTTAGAGAGAAAATGTTTTAATACTTTTCTCTTAACTTCTCTTTGTAACTTAATTAACATGCAATGTCGTTTAAACTTTGTCAAGCTCAAAGCTTATTCTGACAAATCCGTATAATCCTATAAAACAAGAAACTTAATTTAAACATTTATTGCCAACTTAGAAGCACAAATGTTCTTCTAATAAAGGTTTCCAAATCCCTTTGCCACATTGGGCATTCACCTTTTAAGCAATTCTCGCCTTCTTCACGTTTCTATCTGAAGAATAAAAGCTCCTTAAACTCACTTAGGGATGTCAATCAAAGTTAAAAGCTCACGTAGAAAAAATAAATTCAAAATCTTTGTATTTTATTTTTTGGAATAAAAAAGAAACGTAAAAGGTATTTCAAGTAAATTTCTACGGGAGATCTGATAGAAATTCTTATTTGGAAGTGTTTGCCGATAAACATTACAAATAGAGTTAAGATCCCGCTGCGATAATTTTGTTTAGAAAGGGGTTGCTAGAAGCGTTGGCGATATTTCGCCAAGCAAATCAGTGTTATATTCCAATTTTAAGAACTTAGTTACTAAAATTTTTTGTCACCTAGAATGACGCACATGTTTCGATATATGTTTCGAACGAATCTGATGCAGTGGGTTCTGCAAAACCCTAAAACATTTTTTGGCTAAAAAAAAACATTTTTTAATGTTAAAACGTAATTGATGTAGTTTTATGTACTCAAAAGTCCAAACGATAGGAAAGAAGTCGGAAATGTACGTCAAACGTGGCAAATGAGGTATGTTTGTAGTACAACTAGTTTTATAAATATTCAGATCTTGGTGCAATAACTGTCGCATTCTTATAAAAAAATGCCTGCATACAAAATTTATTACGATGCCATATACAGCGAAACCTCCCTGTGCGACCACCTTCCTGAACGACCATTTTTTCATGCAACGAAATTTATTCCCATAGGCTCAATGCTAATTTTACCTCCATTCAGAGACCATCCCAACTGAACTCCCTCCATGAGCGACCCATTTCTTTGAAGAAAATGAAACAAATTTCGTTTTGTCCTGGTCGCTTAAAGAAGGTTTTATTAGAAAAATAATTCCAGGGGCGCATTATTCATCAAACTTCTAAACTAAGTTGATTTTTTTTCCAATAACTTTTAAGTATTTAAACCCCTTTGTGCCTTTTTAGGCAATGAATTTAAGTCTGCTGACGAATTAAGAATGGCGGTCAATAAACTCTCCTGCCCTATTCTGTTAGGAAACTCTCAAATAAATAGATAAATTGATGAAATCGTCTTTATTTGTTCCCGCCAAAAGAAAAAAAAATTGCATTTATTTACTGAACTTTGAAAGGACTTGGAAATAAGTTATGAAAGATAAAACCGTAAAATCAAAGCAAACGTCAATACATTCATTTATTAAACTCTGCAGTAATTAACTTATGTAATTAATTTTTGTTCTGATGCTTAAATTTTTATATTTTTTCCTAATGTAAAAAATAAATCTTACTAACCTTAATTGTTACCTTTTTTGAACAATTAAAATCTAGATTTAAACGTGACTTGCATTAAGAGACCACCTCTCGAAGCGAAGAATTTTTATTGGAACGGAGCGTGGTCGCTTTAGGGAGATTTTAGTGTATATTAAATTCCTAATACTGAAACAATAGGATAATCCATCTTAAATAGGACGTCATCACCATGGCAAACTAGAATCACTACCTATCATATGATATCATTGAATTAAATACGTATGATAGGATTTAATAGAAAGAAGAAAATTTTTATTAATATCTTTTTAAGTTTTGATTCGATTTTCATAAAATTCGAAATGACTCATCAAAATTCTGCAACGATTATGTATATTAAATTTCACTTCATTCGGTTGGGTAGTTTTTGCGCTATTAGATGCAGACAGACGGGCAGACCAGACGACGACTATACGTGCTACGTATTTATATAATTACGAACGCACTTAAAATGTGTATTAGCTCTAGAATGACACGTATTTTTCGAACAAATCTGGCACACTGGGTTCTTCAAAACCAAAAAGCATCCAGCTATTCGAAAGTTCGCATCGATTCCAAACGATATCGAAGTTGGTGTAAAATAGCTGTCAATCCATTGGAACAATAAAGGTACGTTTTATACTCAAACTGTGAGTAGCTATCATAAATTGTGGGATTTGGGAGACCCCAAGTGTGTCATTCTAGGAATTGGCAAAATAAAAACTCGAGATTTATGTGATCCCAGTGTGTCATTCTAGGAACTGACAAAGTAAAAACTCGTGGTTTGTGAGACTCCAGTGCTTCATTCTAGGAATGAACAAAATAAAAACTCGGGGTTTACTAGACCCCAGTATGTCATTTTAGGAAATGACAAAATAAAAACTCGAGATTTATGAAACCTTAGTACGTCATTCTAGGAACTGGCAAAATAAAAACTCGGGTTTTATGTGACCCTAGTATGTCATTCTAGGAACTGACAAAATAAAAACTCGGGGTTTGAGAGACTCCAATGTGTCATTCTAGGAACTGACAAAATAAAAAGTCGGGGTTTGAGAGACTCCAGTGTGCCATTCTAGGAATTAACAAAATAAAAACTCGGAGTTTATGAGTCTCCAGTATGTCATTCTAGCAATTGACAAAATAAAAACTCGAGATTTATGAGCCCCCAGTATGTCATTCTAGGAATTGACAAAATAAAAACTCGGGGTTTGAGAGACCCTAGTGTGTCATTCTAGGAACTGGCAAAATAAAAACTCGTGGTTTGTGAGACTCCAGTGTGTCAATCTAGGAATTAACAAAATAAACTTTCGGGGTTTATGAGACCCCAGAATGTCATTCTAGGAATTGATAAAATAAAAAATCGAGATATATGTGACCCTAGTATGTCATTCTAGGAACTGACAAAATAAAAACTCGGGGTTTGAGAGACTCCAATGTGCCATTCTAGGAACTGACAAAATAAAAAGTCGGGGTTTGAGAGACTCCAGTGTGCCATTCTAAGAATTGACAAAATAAAAGCTCATGGGGTTTGTGAGACCCCCCCAGTGTGTAATTATAGGGTTATTTCGTAGTATTCGTTTTATTATTAATTTTGACAAGTGTGAAAATTGTTTTTGTCTGATTTGCAGTTGATAAATCTTGCCTGAAAATAAACGTTAAGGGATTATGAAAGCTAAAAGTAAAATTAAATCAATTTTATTAAAAAATACACAAATAAAATTTGAACATATTAGAATACATACACATCACTTACATAATTTTTATTAG
Organism: Maratus speciosus; assembly: GCA_963932465.1. NCBI lineage: Eukaryota > Metazoa > Arthropoda > Arachnida > Araneae > Salticidae > Maratus > Maratus speciosus. The sequence continues at coordinate 248,264,004 of OZ010799.1, forward strand.
TTAATACTTAAGACTGAAATTTGAGTGATAGTTTTTGCTTTCTTTATATACTAGAAGGCTTCGCTCGACGCTGGTTCGTTTCTCCAAACGAACCTTGAATCAATCGAAATATATCAGTGAATTTGACATTATGTTTTAAAGCAATATGGACCTTTAGGTGGAATGCCCTTCCACATTGCTGCAAACGATACGAACGCCATTGCGCTATTATATTTTTTAATGTGTCAGATGTGATTGTTAAGGTCTAACTCTTTAAGTTGATCATTTACCCCTTTAAGACCTGACCTACACAATTGTGTACGTGACCCTAAAGAAAAATAAAAACAATTTCCTCTTAGCATTTCAAATTTTAATTGCTTAAAAGGCGTATAGCCAACAGAGTGAAAAAGTGTCCAAGTGATTCGAACCTGGGCCATTGGTATAGTGCACCGACGTTCTACCAATTGAACCACTCGGTCGCTCCAAGTGGTTCAGTTGGATGGCCTTTGTATAATAAGAATTTTGTTTTAATATTAAATGACCCGATGTTTAGGGGAAAAAAACCCATCTCCATACTTTAAAATTCCGAATCCGCTCTTTTTTGTCGAAATTTTGGAAAAGCTTATAACATCCACTTAAAGATCATACATGTTAAAACACCAAATAAAATAAACTAAGACAGACTTGAGCACAGTTAAAAAATAAAATTTATAGAGGATATACTTAAAAACAATTAAAAATACAATATGTAAACGTTTCGCCAAGCGACACGCAAGGCATCATCAGTACAAAAAATATCCATTGCATTTCAAACGACAGAACAAATCAAGAACAGTTACAGTTAGTTATTTTAAAAAACAAACAATATTCACTAGAGACCACTGAGCTCCATATATAACAGGAGTTCTGAGTCGGCGGTAAGAAGCTTGCAAGGCAAATGAAGCATGCAAGGCAAAGGTAAAAAATAGTCCGAGTTGTTAATGTTAGATATTAGTGTTCTCATTTACTATTATCCTAATTTATGCTTCTCTAATTAAGTTATACTTACCAAATTAATAAATGATTCCCTAATCAAGTAAGGGAATGCGATAAAAAGCATTTTTTGCCATGAATGCGAACTAAAATTATTGCCGCTGTATCCGTCCGCGCTGACCGCTGGAAATCATTTTGGAAAATAGGAAGACAGATCTCCTGCTATATATGGAGCTCAGTGCTAGGGACAGAACGAGCATCATTCAAAGTCTGCGATCGCGATTCAGTGAACCAAGCCTCAAGGAGCAATCTACCATGGTAGTTGTTGCAACCCAATTTCAAAATACTGGCGTTCGCAATGAGCGGAATGTGATTCGTTTGAAGTGAATGCTGGACAATTTTTGAATTCAAATTACTCTTTTTTAACCCCTTCGCGACGGGAGCCTTTTACGAAATGTTTATTACTTTGCTACCGGTTTAAAAAAAAACAGAAGTTTGTGCCTATTCAAATCCGGAAAATACTCGGATTAAATAAGGCAAATTTTACAGTAAAAGTTTACTGGTGAGGATAAACGAGGATCCTTAGGCCTATTTCCGGCACGTATACGTGTCGCTCGTCCCGAAGGGGTTAAAGCACCAGTATGTTCTTTTAGGCGAATTTCCAATGATCTACTAATTTCACCAATATAAACACTATTGCAATCTTTACAAGGAATAATATAAACAACACCGGGTAATTTAGACTTATCATGTTGAAATTTATGCTTATTGATATCAATATGATAAGTCTAAATTACCCGGTGTTGTTTATATTATTCCTTGTAAAGATTGCAATAGTGTTTATATTGGTGAAACTGGTAGATCATTGGAAATTCGCCTAAAAGAACAGACTGGTGTTTTAAAAAAGAGTAATTTGAATTCAAAAATTGTCCAGCATTCACTTCAAACGAATCACATTCCGCTCATTACGAACGCCAGTATTTTGAAATCGGGTTGCAACAACTACCATGGTAGATTGCTCCTTGAGGCTTGGTTCCCTGAATCGCGATCGCAGACTTTGAATGATGCTCGTTCTGTCCCTAGTGAATATTGTTTGTTTTTTAAAATAACTAACTGTAACTGTTCTTGATTTGTTCTGTCGTTTGAAATGCAATGGATATTTTTTGTACTGATGATGCCTTGCGTGTCGCTTAGCGAAACGTTTACATATTGTATTTTTAATTGTTTTTAAGTATATTCTCTGTAAATTTTATTTTTTAACTGTGCTCAAGTCTGTCTTAGTTTATTTTATTTGGTGTTTTAATGGTTTTTAAATTCAGACGTTAAATGTATATGTACTGTAAATCATACATGTTACTTTAAAACAATGTATTCAGTTAAAAAAATATATAAATATTGTGTGGTTCCCTATACGAGGGTCGTTTGGAAAGATTTTCGTTTAAAAGTAAATATTCTTACAAAATCAGGTTAAATATATAAATTGAAATAAATTTGAGATTTATTTAAGGTTATTATCAGAGGCTCGGGCAACGCCGGCGGGTCAGCTAGTTATAGAAGAAAATAAAAATGAATAGCTGAATATACAGGGTAATAAAAAAAGGTATCCATGATTTAGAATTAAAATAACTAAGGCCTTAATAAAGATAAACCATTTACTTTTACACTATAACATTGGAAAAATCTGTTAGGTGTTTTTTACATTACTTAGAAAACTTCAATATGAGCTCCCCCTAATCCTCAACAAACATCTAAGCGGCAGTCGATCTCCTTACAGATGCGCTTTAAACTGATTAAACCAACGAACAGTGGTTTTGATTGTAGGTGGATCTTCTCCCAGTGTTGCCAGATTGGGGACTTTTTTAATTCAGATTATTTGACTGTCACCACTTTTTAAAAATAGTATTATTCGCCTTATTTTTCAGAATTTTTTTATCTATTTCTAAATAGGCCGAATATTTCTATTTCAAAAAAGCGATGATAATCAACAATCTGGGGACAAAAAAGTCCCCAATCTGGCAACACTATCTTCTCCATACGTTCGGTGAAAATGGTGTTGTATAATAACAGATTTAAGGTGCGAATAGACCATCCTTCAAACTGTTATCAGAATCGGCGTCTTTTCTTGTGGCCACGCGATGTTTTTGATCTTTAATGTCTTTAAAAGGAAAGGGACTGATGTCCTGCAAAAGAGGAACCTTTCCGTCAGGTACAGTTGAGCTCCTTATCTCCTGACCCATTGCTGATTCCTCTCATCCTTTTATGAATAAACCGCAGAAGGGTCCAGAACAAAAGATTTCTAAGAAAAATGTAGAAGGATGGCAAAACAAGTGTTTGCACAGAGTCTTAAACTCGGCGTACCAATCACAACACGCACTACGGTTTCTGCTGTACAGTCACCATGCTGTGACCTGACTGATCAGTGAAATGACATCGAACGTGGCGTCAGCGCACATGACGAAGTGGAGTCTGTGCATGCCTGCACTCGCGCAAGGTGAACGCAATCACGACTACCAAAACTCCATCAAATGTTCTACAATTTTGCGTTATTTTCGTACCGATTGATTGTATATTTCTCGTGCTATTTTTAAAATCAAGGATACCCTTTTCGATGACCCTATATATTAAGGACCACAGAATGTATTAAGGTAACCGTGCCTGACAGGGTTGCCAATTTGGCGTCATTTTTTATAGAAATTACAAAGAAGACTTTGTATTTAGTGTAATTAGAAAATGTCTGTTGTTAAATAAAGCAAAATAAATAAATAAATAAACAACAACAACAAAAAAAATAATAAAATCAGAATTTTTAGCATGAATTTGGAGTTTTTTAATTAGAAAAATGGCCAAACTGACAACTTTGCTGCCTGAGGGTAGTAACATAAATTAAAATTTTGTTACCATTTTCTGTAGATTTTCTTTCATTTCATTTTCATTTGAATAACTTTTATTTAGAATATTTCTTTTTAAATGTGTCCATTAAACCAAAGATGAGAGATTCCACATCGCAATTTTAGTTTGCAGAGAATTTGCAGCAGTCTTGCTTTGCAAACCTGCAAAGTTGCAGCAAGTTCCGCATGACAAGACTGAAAGTTCATAACAAGACTGCAGCAAGATAACGCAAACGCGAAAGTCCCACACTTTGAACTTGCAGCTAAATTGTCGTGCAAGTTAAATTCTTGGTGTATCAAATTTATTGCAAATTAGCGGCAAACAAGTAAAAAATATAGTTCTGTCATAATTAAAGAATGGCAAATTATTTGCAAACTAGTAGAAAATTTAGCTTTGTCTTGTCAAAAATACTGCAAACTTATTACAAAGTAGTAATCTTGTCATACCACACTATCTGTTTACAACCGTTTAACCCCTTCGTAGGGGTCAATAGACCTGATCAGGTGTATTGATGCATACGCACCGTCAAAAAGGTGCATGCATAGTTTTCTCACCATTAACACTATTTCTATTAAGAGGTGTCAAAAGACACTTTTCAGATTTTAACTTAAAATTACTCAAGTTTAATCATTTCTCCACAATTAATTTTTTGACTTTTCGTACAATAGATGTTAAATTAATTCAGCGATATCGTTTTCCTCCAGCTCAATCTGGATATAAAAATATGCATATGGTATAGGGGAGATGGGGGATGAATGGGACATTTTCACTAAAATATTTTATTTAAATTTTTCATTAGATTCAATTTTTTATCGATATTTATTTAAGTTATTATCAATATTATAAATCACATTTCACACATTAGGTATTTGACAACATCTATGCACAATATTTAGTCTAGATCATTATTATACAGAAAAATATTATGAAGTCAAAAACACTTTCCTCCTTGTCCCAAACATCCCCACAGCAGGGATGAATTGGACACTAATAAGGATAGAAGGGACACAAAGAGTTTCCTCCCTGTTTTCAATTTTACCAAATTAAAATTTATTATTACAAACTTATGTATAGTTATATTTGTAATATATGATTTTACAGCACCAATCGATATGGTTTTTTTTTTTTCAATCACTCCTTTTATTGCAGTTTTAAATTTAATGCAGACTTCGGCTATATATCGGTTCTTTTTCCCCACTTATGAGGCATTTTAGATTTGAAATGTAAGTGCAAAATTTCTTTGAAATATGGCATAGCTAATAATGTTCAATCATAACTTATTAATGAATATCAATTAAATGTATCTTAGAAACATGCACAACTGAAATTATGTTAGGGGTGCAGCTTTGTTTATACAACATTTCAAAATTTTTTTGATAAACCATTCATAATTATTACAATACAATAAATAACACTCAGAAATTTTAAAGAATAACAACTTATATAATACTGTTTAATACTATTAGTTAAGGTAAATTATTAATTTATCAACTTATATAATATTATTTAGTTAAAAAAAAAATTTTCAACACCTCTAGGGATGAATGAGACAGTCCCATTCATCCTCATTTGAAATGTCCCAATCACCCCCGTGATGCATATATTCCCTTCTCAGCCATTTTGCCTCAAAAATTATTTTGTCACAATGGTTACTATTCATTCATTTTAATTATCGATATTGGACCTTAAAATAAATAACTACAACATAGCTTAATATTTTATATTGTATAAGATATTTCACATCTTCAAATGTAAAAAAAAACTTACTTTTAAGCAGAGATTTCAGAAAATGCAACTTTGAAGGAAAATGAAAACAGCAATGTGGTCCTACTTTTAGTTCTGAAGCACACTGTGGTAGAGGTATATGGGGTTAGGAAGCAATTTAAAATAAATGTTTATTGCCTGAAATATTGAGAATGTCCCATCCATTCCTTGTCCCATTCATCTCTCAGCTCCCCTACCTATTTCTACCACGAGATGCCTTTTGACACCTTAAAGATTTCATAATTTCTAATTTCTGAGGATTTCATAATTTCTATTTTTAAACAATTTTATACATAAATATGAACACCATTTTACAGCATCATATCAATTATAATCAGATTAGAGAATCTCGATTTCAGTTGTAATGGAAGAGTTGCTGCATAACACTGATATTCCCTTGTTTTCCGCCATGTTGCATTTTAGTGTAGATCATTGGAGTGACTAGTTCTAAAAATTGAATGACGCGTTTTGCCCCCAGTTCTTGTAGTGAGTTCAATTCACATGAATTTTGTTTACATTCGTGTAAAAACTGTGGCATTGAATAAGGAAAGAATTTTATTACACTGCTGTCTTTATGATTACTGTTGTTGTTACGAGTCATTTGTTACGGATTGTCAGTTTACAAAGATTGAATTTTTCTACATGAGACTGAAAGTTTGTTAAGCTAGTATTATTAAAATGTTTAATTTTCTAATAAAAATTAAAAACAACGAACAAGATAATATTTTGTAATTATTGTCTTTGTTGACGTAAAACGTGTTTCATTACATTTACGTACATTCTTATTTTGTAAATTGTTGAATTAAGGGGTCTCAGGACTCTTAAAGCTTCAAAATTTTAATTTTTTTACATGTTAAACTCCTTTATTTTCTGAACATTTTGATATAATTGTTTCCTTGAAATTTCCATTAGAACAGATGTTATAGCATTTAGAATGATACCCGCTCAATAGCTAAAGCGGCGTTTCCGAAACTTAGAAGTCATTTTTCTCCAATTGACGTTTTTCGGCATAACGCGCAGGATATCTCAAAAACTTCTTGATATTTTTTCATGAAATTTTCAAAACATATATATCATGATAGTCTGTATAAAATGAACCTAAAATTTCATTTTTATTGTTAAAAAAAATATTTTTTTATGTGATTATACTGTTGAAAATTTCAAAATTTTATATTAGCTAAATAGAGTTTTGTATTAAAAAATTTAAATGTTTTAAATACAAATTTAGTTAGGTTCAGGGTAGTTACTATAGTCTGAGGTATAATTAGGCATGAAAAATTTCATTGTAGTTGCAAAATTTATTTTGTAATCCTGTGCGTAAACTGTTATACCGATTTTCTGCTCTACAAATTTCTGAAAATTTGGAGCACTCTGTTGATACTAATTTTGTATCTTGCAATTTTTTTAAATACGTGAAATGAAAGAAGTACTTATATATTTTAATACCAATAAAAATTGTGTTTTTAAATCATATACATTTTCAGATATTAAATGTTGAAAATGGTCTTTTTTTTCATTTTTTTCCAATTTGAAGAGTCCTGAGACCCCTTAAGCTAGAATTTATAACCTGCAATCAATCTAAAATTAAATATTAATTAAATAATATCTATAAAATATGCATCAATGAATATATATATATATTTCTCAAATTATCTATATTTAACTGATAATTTGAAATCCCAACAGTTTTAGCATTTATTTGCATTGAAACGCAAAGGCGTCAAACGACATCTTTTGGTAGAATTAAGTATACACAAAATCGTGGTAGAAATAGTGTTAATAAATAAATGTAATATTTGTACTTTTAAATTCGAGTCATTTTGTGTTAGTCCAAGAGCTGTTAAACATTTTAGGGAAGGTATTTGAGGCACCCTGAAAATTTGTGCAACACTTCTTTTGTAATGGCTGAATACAAAATCGAATGTCTGGCTGAAGGATCGTGGCCCAAATGTGCCAGACATGTGTCAAGTGCCATTTTTTTTTGACTACCCAAAAAAGGTATTTGAGGCACGCTGAGATTGAGACAGAATAATATTTATACTTAGAAAAAAATATTTTGAAAACGACAGACACTTTAGTCGGCCCAAAAACTGTGCCAGACACGTGTCAAGTGCCATTTTTTGACTACCCAAAAAAGGTATTTGAGGCACGCTGAGATTGAGACAGAATAATATTTATGCTTAGAAAAAAATATTTTGAAAATGACAGACACTTTAGTCGGCACAAAAACTGTGCCAGACACGTGTCAAAGTGCCATTTTTTGTCTGGCACAGTTTTTGGGCCACGATCCTTCAGTCAGACATTCGATTTTGTATTCAGGCATTACAAAAGAAGTGTTGCACAAATTTTCAGGTTGCCTCAAATACCTACTCAAAAATGTTCAACAGCTCTTCTACTATGTATTTCATAAGAAAGCGTTTAAAAAATGCGGTCCAAAACGAATAAAATTTGTGTAAGGGATGCAATCCCGAAAGGATTAAAAATCATAGACTCGAACGATATTTTAGAAAAATCCAATAATATTGAGAAAAATTCCTTTAAAAATTAAAATTTTCAATATAAATTTAAAATGGCCGAAGACGTAAACATAACTTAGAAAATGACATAACTTTTTTAATTTGTAAGAATTTTTATATAAATTAAGTTTTAGATTATAAATAAAATGTTACTTTACAAAAAAAATAACTACATTTGAAGAATTAAGATAATAAATACATTTTTCTGGGTTCCTCAACTTAACCAATCAATGGAAATGAGATTCCATAACAGTATCAAAGATGTGTGAGTCTTGCCTTTGAGTAGCACTCTATTTCTGCGCATGTGCTGATTATCTCTCAACAGAGGGATTTTTTGCTTTCGTCACTTTCGTGAATTAAAGGCAGTCTTACATCAGTTTTACAACAAAGTACTCATGCAAGTGGAAGTGGGTAATAGTATACCTTGCGGGAGATTTGCTGCGAATTTGTCAAAGTAAAATAACATTAAAAAAAAAAAATCAAACTTGCTGCTAATGTGCATACCATTTGGGATAAAACTTGAAAAATGTGCTCGCTAAAAGCAATGGAATATTAATATCACTACTAAAACAAAATATACTGTTTTTTCCAATTAATAAATAGTAATATGTGGCACAAAAATTTTAGTGTTAAAATTTAATATAATTTATTTTTAAAAGTTGAAACAATCGCACAATCTCTTGAATCAAACAATAAACACTGAAGAAATAAAATAAATATATAGTAGAATAAAACTAACTACGAAAGAGATTTTTTTTTATCTTATAGGTTCAAGTTAATAATACAGATTTTAACACTGTCATTGTAATAACAAAACGACAAATAAATAGTCGTCAAAGGAAAACTTGTGTTCTAAAGAATACTGAAATAATACTTATTGTCTCCGAAGCACCAAAAGAATTTACAGCTCGGAAACTGGTATTTTATTTGAGAAAGAATTTTGTATTTTGAGAACACTATATTTGTAATGCTGTATTCAAAGGGAGAATAGAAATATAGAGAAGCCTAGGCTATTGTAAGAGTATTCTTTTTAGAAAATATCAGCTTTCCGTGTAATGTATTTAGGTTATAACAAATAGAAAATTAACCCTTTGTAACTCAACAACCCCGATTTGAAAAAATCTTACACAGATATTAAAATGCATTATTTTAAGCATGGAAGAAAAAAAAATTCAGAGCTGAAAAATAAAATTTTATTTGGAAAAATGGGTTTGTTGCATATCTGCAACATCTTGCCAAATAGCACAAAAACTGAAAATATTTAAAATTTTAATTTGCACGAAAATTTTTGAAACAATTGTTAGTTTTGTTGTAGCAAAGTCCCACACCACATTTCTCACAAGCAGTTTGATTAAAGTTTTTACAATCGGGGTATTTACAACATATTCTTTTTTCTGCCTAATATGGCCACGGCCAGTGCCCAAATTTGTCTAGGCGCACTTGTTTTGGTGGAATATGTTCAGTAGGCGCTCTATGCTTTTTCTGTTGAATTCTTTTTTCTACGAGATCTTTCCCTTTTTTGCTAGCTCTGGATTTGGTGTTAATTTACAGAGGGGGGGGGGGATTCCTAACTTACCCTGTAGCAATTAAATAATATAAAAACAGACTAATTTTTCCCCTTTTCAATAATTTTGCTCTTATGAAAGAAATGCAACTTAAATAACCATTAGAAGATATTTTCGGTACTCTTTCGATATTTTTAAAAAATCCATTACAAGGGAAGATATGGCGCGTTGTTGCAGATCTGCAACAAACAAAAGTTTGCGTTTATCTTATACATATTATAAATTTCCTAGATCGAAAATGGTCTTTAAATAAAGAATTTAAACTCACCATTGAAAACTATATACTTGTAGACGTCTGCAGACTTTTATATTAACTCCTGTATTTCAGAGCTTAATTTAGCAAAAATCACGTGTAGCTGATCAAGCGATAAATCAAACTTTGGCGCAAAAAGAAAAAAAAAAGTCAGTATCGACATTTGTTGCGGATTTAAGGAAATAATTATGTTAATAGTAGTGTAATAGATTAACAACAATCAACAAAATCGTCTTTTGAAATTTACTGTTGAAATAACAATGACGTTTTGGGTATGTTGCAGATCTGCAATACAGTGATACAAAGGGTTAATATTATTTCAACAATATCCTTTAAATTTATTTAGAATGAGAAGGATAAGGGGGAAATGTTCCTCTACAGGGTCACTGCGAATTCTTGCACAAGAGGAAATAGAAGGGAGGGGATTGTTGATACGACAATAAGGCGGGCGGCATGTGCCAGAAAAAATTGATCACGAAAAACCCTTGCGAAAGTTGATAGACACTCGTCTGAAGACAGGTAAACACTTTTTACTGTTTGGTGAATTTAGGGTATCTTACAACAATGGCGTTGTGATTAAAAAAGGGGGCCAAACTGGCAAACCTTCTGCTTGGGGCTACTAAATGTTAAAAGAAAGCTACTATTTTCTGGAGGTTTTTCTTATTCGATTTTATTTTTCATAATACAGTCGAACCTCGTTATCCCGACACTCTAATGACCAGACAAAAGTGCCGTCATAAGCAGAGTGTCGCGGTAACCGGAGTTTAAGAAAAATAAGTTTATAAAAAGCTGCATTTTTAATCAGTTTAAGACAGTTTGAAATTCATAACTGGTCTTGCAGTTTTAAGCAATAAAACATTATTATTCAACAAAATAAACACAAAAACAAAATTGAAAAGAATAAAAATCAGATTTATGATGATTTGTTTTTTTATTGTTACATGAAATATTGATGAATTAAGGTTTGCTTAGCCCTAGATGAGCTTCCTACAATTCTTTTTTCAATATTATACAACGAACCGTAATCAATATTCGTTGTTTCAGATATGTATGTTAGATAATTTCAATGCTTTGTTTTTTCATCCGACTTTTATTTATAATGCAGTGTAACATCTGAATATCTGTTACCCGTGGGACCATTAGAAAGTGACCGCTCTTCAGAGGTGGGTGTTATTCAGAGGTTTCTTTAAAAAAAATCAAAATTAAACAAATTTAAATAGAAATACACTTTTATTTTATTTAATCCTCGTTCTTTTAATACATTAAAAAATCAGTGATTTGCAATTGCTTTGTATTTGCTGCAAATATCTTTCTCCAAAGAAATAACACTCTGAGTTGTTTTGCTATGCAACTCATCATCATTATGACTTAATGCGAAATTTTGGATTTCACGAATGTTCATCAACTCTTCGGTATATGTGTTAATATCGAAATTTTGGGTGATTCTATAATTCATTTTCCCTTCCTTTCTCTTATCTTCCATCATTTGTTGTATGAGGCCTTTATGTTAGTTATGCCTGCCATTCTAAGAGTATTATCTAAATTTTCCCCATCATTATGATTTAATGCGAAATTTTGGATTTCATGAAGTTTCATCAAATCTTCAGTATATGTGTTAATATGGAAATTTTGGGTGATTCTATAATCCATTTTCCCTTACTCTCTCTTATCTTCCATCATTTGCTGTATGGGGCCTTTATGTTAGTTATGCCTGCCATTCTAAGAATATTATCTAAATTTCCCCCAACATTATTAATGTGTTCATTTTCTGTTTGTTGACATATCAAGTAAATTTTGTTTTATCTGCTTCACATTTCCGTTTTCAAATAAATATGAAATTGTACCAGGAGCATGATTTTTTTTTTTTCTCGTGGCTTTTGAGTGGCCATTGTACAGAATTCCTTATTTAGAGGTTCGTACTAATGTTAATGCAATGGAACGTGTTTGGTTCCATCAACATGCGGCCGGTATTCGGAGGTTGTCTTTGTTTAGAGGTGACCGTTCAAGAAGGTTTCACTGTACAGTGAAACCTCCCTGTGCGACCACCTCCATTAAGTTACCACCTCCCTGAACGACCATTTTTTTCATGGAACGAAATTTATTCCCATAGGCTCAATACTAATTTTACCTTTATTCAGCGACCCTCCCAGTTGAACTCCCTCCATAAGCGACCAATTTCTTTGACGGAAATGAAACAAATTCCGTTTTTGCCAGGTCGCTTGAAGATTGTTTTATTAGAAAAATAATTCCGGAGAGCGCATTATTCATCAAACTTCTAACCTAAGTTTAGAATTTTTATTTTATTCCGGTAACGTTTAAGTGTTAGCCCCTTTGTGCCCTTTTAGGCATTGAATTTAACTCCGATGACAAATTAAGAATGACGGTCAATAAACTTCCTTGCCCTATTCTGTCAGGAAACTCTCAAATAAATAGATAAATTAATGAAATCGTCATTATTTGTTCCTGTCCAAAAAAAAAAAAAAAATGCATTTATTTACTGAAGGACTTGGAAATAAAAGTTCTAAAAAGATAAAACCGCAAAATCAAAGCAATCGTCAATGTATTCATTTTTTAAACTCTGTAGTAATTAACGTATGTAAATAACTTTTGTTTTGATACTTAAATTTTCAGATTTTTTTTCTAATGTGGGAAATTTTAGTAACATTAATTGTGACCTCTTTTCAGCAATTAAAATCTAGATTTAAACGGTACCTCCATTAAAAGACCACCTCTAGGAGCGACCAATTTTTATTGGAACGGAACGTGGTCGGTCGCTTTAGGGAGGTTTTACTGTATTTCTTTTTAAACGTGTCCATTACATCCAAGAGGAGAGACAAACTTAAAAAATTTGCTCACTAAAAGCAATAAAATTTCAATAGAGTAAAATCTCGGTACAATTATTCTCTGGAGAGCACTGATTAAATTCGCTATGATGAAATATTCGATAAAGTGAATATTTTTATGATAAAATAGGACTATAGGATTTTTTCAACAATCCAAATAATATTCTTTAACCCTTTATGTACTGAATTATGAATTCATGAAAATCTTATCTTCTAAAGCGTTTTTCGTGAATTGTTTAAACAACATTAAAAGATTTACATAATTTTAGAAGGATTGGAGGATTTAGAAGGATTCCTTAAATTTGAATTTATAAGGATTTTGTGCAATATTTACAACCCCTCTCAAATATTTTATTTTAAACATTTTTCTTTATAATTTGTAGAATTAGAAAATGTACAAATATAACGTTCTTACAATAGAAATGGCCCCACCAGTGGCTGAGAGGTTCTGCTTTCGAATCTGGTAGACGCGAGGTGCTGGGTTCAATCCCAATCGCGCCCGTCGGCCTAATCGTTCGGAGTTTTCGTGGTTTTCTTCGAACCTTGGATTTCCAAGCGTTAATACGGGTTAGGTTCCCTTAGAAACACCCCCACGAAGGGCACTCCCCCCCTGGGCCTATATCCCTCGTGCAGATAATTGGCCGTCATAAATACAACCAACCAACCAACTACAATAGAAATATAGAAATATTTCCGAATTGAAAAATCTCCCCCGCCCCCCCCCCTCCCCCAACGCCAAGAAAGCTGAAAAGATGGACAGGCAAAAGAAATCATCCTTTTAAAAATATTTTTCTTTTGTTTAATCCTTTTGTATAATGTATAGATACATTACTTTATCTATAACTCATTATAAATTTTATTACAACTAATCGATGTATTAAATGAATTCTATAACAAGTTATTTTAATGGTACTTTTAAAGTACCGTTGGAGCATAAAGGGTTGAAACAATGCATTCAGTTAAAATAATATATAAATATTGTGCGTCTCCCTGCATGTGGTTCGTTTGGAAATATATTCGTTTAAAGTAAAAATTCTTACAGAATCAGGTTAAAAATATAAATTCAAACAAATCTGAGGTTTATTTAAGGTTATTATCACAGGCCTGGGCAACTCTGGTGGGTCAACTAGCTATAGAAGAAAGTAAAAATAATTTTTTTTAATGGTACTTTTACGTACCGTCAGTAGATAAAGGGTTAATCTGAAAAAATCGTAAGATTCTACTGTACTATTAGCAAAACAAAATATGCTACTTTCCTCTAAATAAGAGATAGTTATAACTGATACGAGGATTTTAATGTTAAGAGGACCAGGTAAGCGAAATTTTGGGAAAAAATGGGTTTTTACTTTTTTATATCATTAAATAGTTTAAACTTTTATCTTTTCAACGATGTGTCACACATATTTATATATGTATATAAAAAAGAAGTTTTGGAATTATTCATTCTCTCTAAGAGTACTTCACAGCTTAATGACCATTAAAATCTTTAATTGACTTTTTCTCAAAACTTGGATTTTTCATGTTTGTGTTCCTTTTTTTCAATGTCTATTAAACTTAAGAACTCAGAATTTTTTAATGCTTATATTATGTTATATTGTATACTTTAACGCGGGGATTTAACGATTTGTTGAGAAATATTTATTTTAGGCAGTGAAATCTTACCAAAAATGCTCATTTAAAAATGACTTTCAATAAATAATTAATAATTCATTTTCAGTTTCACTTAGAAAGAAAATGGACTGTTAAAATAACGCAAAGCAAGTTATTCAAACTATTCTAAAAAATCTAGACCTCTATCTTTCACCATTTCTGAAAAAAAAAGGTGCATAAAGTTGATGAATTTAACATGGCAGAGGTAGGGCTTTCCCGGTCCCCTTAAGTTCTAATACAATTCATTTTAAAACGTTGAAATTTTTAGAAAAACTAATCTCTTTCAGAATTAGAAAAACATCATCAATCAAGATAAACTGTTTTTCAAAAACTCTTTATAGCTGTCATGAATAAAGACTTGATTATTACTTTACAAAATTACTTCCTTGTTTGTGAAATATGTCATTAAGAAACTGATAAACACTCGGATTAAATGACTGCTATTGTGACATATGAAAGAACTATTTTAATAATTTATGACTTTAAGTATTTTGTGTTTTTTGCATATAAGTAATCAAGATTTTTTTGTTTATGTTATTTTTAATCATATATCAATAATATTTTTTGTAAGTTATAATTTTTTTCAGTGTGTATTTTGAAATGTAATCAGTAAGGAGCAAAAATGTATGCTCCAGTTTGTAATTTTAAAGACACATAAAATATAGTATTTTAAACTAAAATTGTGAAGAATACATTGGATACATTATGCATAAAAAGGGACACGTAAGAATAAAAGAAAACCAAGTTTTTTTTTCTTTTTTTTTGTATATGATAATTTAATTAAAGGGTTTATTTGAAAATTGAAAGGTGGTAACAGAAGTCAAAAATGACTACATCAAAAGATGCACAGATAACAGAGAAGCTAAACTCTAATAATTATAATGTTTGCAAATTTAAAATCGAGATGCTTCTCATTAAAGAAGATCTTTTTGAGATCATTACTGATGAACCACCAAACCCAATTATGACCGATTGGTCCAAAAAGGACCGAAAGGCAAGGGCTATAATTAACCTCAGCATTGAGGATAGCCAGATTGGCCACGTAAAAAATATTCAAAATGCAAGAGATACCTGGACCACCTTAAAAGCAATTCATGAAAGAAGCAATTTATCGAGTAAGCTATACATTTTACGCAAATTGTATAGCACAAAATTACCTGAAGGTGGTGATATGGTTAAGCATATCACAAAAATACTAGAATTAATTGATAAATTATCTGCAATCGGAGAAACAGTAAAGGACAATCATATTTCAGCGCTTTTGCTGTGGAGCTTACCAGCTTCATACGATACATTGATAACGGCACTTGAATACCGTAATGAAGAAGAATTGACACCTAGTTTTATTAAGAGTAAGTTGATTGATGAATATAATCGCAGAAGCGATAGTTCAGAATCATCTGAAAATACCGCTAGAGCATTCAAAACTTCAAAGAAATTTAACAATGCAGGATATAAATTTAATAACGCGGGATATAAAATTAACAAAAATACTGTTCAAATTGTAAATTAAAAAAACCATAATACTAAAGATTGCTGGCATAATAACAATTATAAAAATAAAAACAATACTTCACATAATACGAACTATAAACAAAACTACAAAAGAAATTTTAATTCTTCGCTTGTTTTCCAAAAGGATGATAAAACTATAAGAAATGATTATGTATCAAATTCGGATAAAAATGCCGATTGCAATGAACATGAAAGCCAACAAGGTAATAAACATTGTGCATTTATAATAAAACCGCGCAATAACAAAGCGTGGATAGTTGAAAGTGGCAGTTCCAGTCACATAACAAATGATCAACATTTATTTACAGAAATTAAATCAAATGAAAAAACTAATGTCGTTATTGCAAACGGAAACAAATTAGTTTCTTATGGATCAGGAAATACACTAATAAATTCTTTAACTTCAGACGGTGAAACACACAACATAACACTAAAAGATGTGTTATTTGTTCCAGATATTGAATCGAACCTATTTTCCGTTAGTAAAGCTACAGAAAATGGATGCGAGATTTTATTCAAAAATGATATATGTAAGTTAATGTATAACGAAATAACCCTCGTTGAAGCGGTAAAGAAACATAACGTATATGAAATTCAATTAGCAAATAAAAGCGCAAACGTAAACTATGTAAATAAAACTTACAATTGTAACAATAATAATTGCATAGAATTATGGCACAGAAGATTCGGCCATAAAAATTTTGTATTTATAAAACAAATCGAAGAAAAACACCTAGCGAAAGGAATACAAATAAATAATTGTAAACATGACACAACTTGTGAAACTTGTATCAAAACAAAGCTAACAGATGCACCTTACCCAAAATTAGCAGATTATAGAGCCACTAAACGATTAGCGTTGATACACTCTGATATATGTGGGCCTTTCCAAATACCAACTATTGGGGGAAAAACATATTTCTTAACATTTGTAGATGATTATTCTAGATTTACAATTCTGTATTTATTATCAAAGAAATCAGAAGTTTATGAAAAACTTGCCTTAGTTAGTAATAAATTTGGCGAAAAGCCGAAAAATATAAGAACATACAATGGAGGGGAATTTAACAATGATTTAGTGGACAATTATCTCATAAAAAACGGCATAAAGCACCAACACACTGTTCCGTACTCTACTTGTTTGTGAAATATGTCATTAAGAAACTGATAAACACTCAGATTAAATGACTGCTATTGTCACATATGAAAGAACTATTTTAATAATTTATGACTTTAAGTATTTAGTGTTTTTTACATATAAGTAATCAAAAGTTTTTTGTTTATGTTATTTTTAATCATATATCAATAATATTTGTTATAATTTTTTTCAGTGTGTATTTTGAAATGTAATCAGTAAGGAGCAAAAATGTATGCTCCAGTTTGTAATTTTAAAGACCTATAAAATATAGTATTTTAAACTAAAATTCTGAAGAATCCATTGGATACATTATGCATAAAAAGGGACACATAAGAATAAAAGAAAACCAAGTTTTTTTTTAGGATTAATCTAAAAGATACTTAAATAATCAGTGGATATAGATATTGCCCTTCAATGGATATGATGAAGAAACTTACCGGTTTCGACGTGGACGATCTAGAACTAAAAGGTAAGGAGTTTTTACCTTATCTTTATTTTGTGATTGAATGTGATTATTGTTATTTACGTTCAGTCTCATTTTTTATCTAACAGAAATAAATTGTATACAATAGCTTAAATCAAAAATGTACTGAAGAAATAATCAATATAAAAATATAGTAGAACAAAACTAACTACGAAAGAGTGATTTTTTTTTCTTTTTATGTTCAAATTGATAATACAGATATTAATTCTCTCATTGTACAATAGAAAAGTGACAAATAAATAGCTGTCAAAGGAAAACTGGAGCTCTAAAGAATACTGAAATAATACTCTTTGTCCACGAAGAATCAAAAGAATTTACAGCTCAGAAAATGGTACTTTGTTTGAGAAAGAATTCTGTATTTCTAGAACATTATATCTGAAATGTTGTATTTAACAGAAGAATAGAAATATTGAATAGTATGCTATTAAATATATATTCTCTTTAGAAACATAAACTTTCCGTGTACTGCATTTAGATTATTACAAATAGAAAATTAATATTATTTCAAGAATATCTTCCAAATTTATTTAGATAAAATAAGACGGATAAGGAAACAACATTTATTACAGTGTAACTGTAAACTCTTGTGCATTGTAAAAAAATTCAGTTATATAAGCGAAATTTTATGTGAAGTTTCTGTCTTTTAAGGGGATAGTTTAGCTTTTCAACAATTTTGTTTATTATTTAAAATATGGTTCAAATGGTAAATTCGCTGCATTTCAATGTTCAAAAAACAGTGAATTTTGAAAGAAAAAATTAACTGCATATTTAATTAAAAAATTTAAAAAGTTAAGAAAAAATTGCATTTTCAAAAATCCCTACTACTTTTTTAAATATTGGTATTTTTGCCCAATATTTTTTTTCTAAGATTTTCTAATGTGTATTACATAAGACTGCGTAAGGATTTTTAGATACATCTAATATTACATTTAATATAATTTTTTTTACAGATATATAATGAAGAAAGATGAAATCTAACATATCTTCATATACTTCTTTTTTTTTTTTTTAAATAAAAAAAAGCCTGAAGGCTAATTCCATACGCACAATTATCACATATGTAATAAAGAACATACACGAAAAAATGTTTAAAACTCTATCTCAAATGCAAAAAAAAGCCTTATCATTTTTAAAACAGGAACGTGGAGGAAATATGAACATGGAGAAAAAGCCATTTAATTTTTTAAGTTGTATGGGTAATTGCGCTGGATGTATTAACAAAATTTACTATACTAGTAAATCTGCAGATCAAGAGCCTCAACGTCATCTCTGTAACTCATTGTTTTTAGCACATTTTGCGTAATATTAATCTTTTTATAAAAACGAAATTTAAAGTTTTTAAATTACATAAACGTTTATAAAAGTAAAAAATATTTCCACGGTTTTAGACATTAGAAGAGTTAAATTAAACACGTTGTTATGTAATGATATTCTGAAATTCTCACGAGCTACTTATTCTAGTAATTTTTATGTAATAAAGCAGATTTCTTCAGGGGGACTCTGCCCCCTGAACCCGTGTAATTTATTTTACATTTGTAATTTTCTATTGATTGAGTTAATGGTTATCGTATATCTTCGGTTTCTTTTTACACTGCGATTTATAAGGATAAGGAACAGTTTGGACAAGCATTTTACGTTATCCTAATATCCATACAGCAGTATTTACTTGCCTGCTAACCACAAACACTTGTATCTAATGGATAAAGAACTTTTGGAAACGTAAACTGATACATCTAATTTAGAAATCTAATACCTTTATAATTTTTGTTTCCAAAAAATAGTTTTGATTGCCATTCTGCAATATTTATATCTAAGATCTAATCTAAATATCTAAAAATGTACTCGATAGCATTAACTTACTAAAATCACCCTAAAGTACGGGAACTTCTAAACCTAACGGTTAATAATTTATCATCGTGTCCACTTCCAATTGACTATACAGATAATGGGCATTCTCGCAATATTTTGACTTATAAGTTCCTGAATAATAATTTTTATTTTAGTACATATTCTTGTCGAATTTTTTATTTCATATGCTAAGGAACATCACAGTGCTGCATAACAATATTAACGAGATCAATAAGATTTGGACGATGTTGGGGGACCAAACATCCGAGAAACTCCTATACCGTCCCGTGTCCCTGATGGTGATTTTTAAGTTTGGAGCTGTCTATATAAAATTGTTTCAATAAAAATAATTCGATGTATTTTTTCCCCTAAACTGGGACAATTGTTGTATATAAATATGTAGCAAAAAATTAACCTGCACACATTTTTACGGTTGATATTATTTTTTAAACCCTGTCCATGGGTTTTAGATTCCTTACCGCCCCTCTTGTTAAATTACACAGACAATCACTTCAGATGCAGTCACAGAATTTTTGTCAACTTTTTTCTCATGCAGAAGTATGATAGAGAAAGAATGGCTAAAATTCTTTGACAGGAAATTCATTCCAGAATTTAAATCACCATTTTAATGTAATTTCAAGCATGGTGGCTTTATTGGTAGTCTTACCGTCCCCAAGGTTTATTCCTGCACTTTTCAAGGTAATTTACTTATTTATTTATTTAATCCAATGTAAATAACAGTTTTTAAAAATCACTGAACATTGTGCCTATCACTGAATCTTAACATGATTGGCCTAAAAATAGGTTGTAATTTTCCTTACCGTCCCATCCTTACCATCCCTTTTTTCCCCATTACCGTCCCTTTTTTCCTTTCCGTGCCTTCTTAGCCCCTTCTTACACCCCTTTAAGACAATGTTATACCAAAAATTTTTACTAAAAATACTACATTGTTATTTTTTATTTGAATGTCCTGTGGGTACTATGGAAATTCATCATAAGTTAAAAGTAAGAATAAAAAGTTATAGTGGTGAAATGGTAAGGAAAATTAAAGTCACAAGTTTAACTTAAACCTCAGTTAAATAATAAAAAAAAAATTGCTCTTGACCATTTTTTTTTTTTTTTAATCATTAAGGCATTCGTCTATAAGTTTACAATATTATTTTAGCAAGTTTAATTTAACCAGATTTTTATTACTGAAAGTCAAAAGATTGTGAGAATGCCCCATAAACGTGATTTGGCGCAGTAAAGTATTTTTTTTTATATATATAGCCTTTTAATAGTATCCACATATCGTGATGTTACAAATACCGTTCATATTTGACGCAAACCTATGTTTTAGATCAAATTAGGAAAGGTTTACTAACCTTTTATTTCCCTTAGCCGGACTTTCTGTTTCCTTTTTCGTAATAGGGATTATTTTGATAATTTATTTTATACTCCACAAGCTGTTGCACGAGACGTCGTTCACGTAGCATTAAAATAGAGATAAATGCATTAAGGAGGTCCGGGACACATTTTCAAATTTTTTTTATTTATTGAGTTAAAATTTTGAAATTTTTTGTGATGGTTAACCATATCATTTGTAAACAAAATCGCATGATAAAACTTCTCATAATTTTTTTTTAAATTTAAATTTTAAATTTTTTTTAAAAAGAGGGGTAGTTTAAAATCGTTGTAACTCGAAATATTATTTATAGAATTTCAATTTTTTTTCATTTAAATAAACAGAAATGTATAAATTTTAATTTAGAGCCAGCATTTAAAAAAATATTAATAAAAAAAAAAATTAAAAATATTTAACGAAAAAAAGTGGTGCAACTTTTTAAACAAAAATCATATTTTCAAAAGTAAATATTTTTTTCCAATATGCTGGCTCAAAAGTAAAGTAAAATAATTGAAAAAGATATGTTCCGAGTTTCAGCCCTGTATCTTTAACGGTTCTCGTGTTATAAGAATTTAAATATGAGAAATGGTGAAAAAACCTATCATAAAGAAAAACGCAATTTCACAAGAACTCGTTTCCTTGACAAACATAGCTTGAAAGGCAGATTTTGAAAACAAACCAAAACGAAAAAATTAATATTTCCTGTTTTAATTAAGATAGAAACATGATTTAAACATCATTTTAAGCAGAAAACGACAGAGAAATTTTTAATTAAAAAGAAAAAAAATAAATGAAGATTTTTGTGTCCCGGACCCCTTAAGTAAAACATTTCACTCCCCACCACACATGCCAAGTCTCAGGCTTTTTGCACATCACTATTATCTTAGAGAAAATGTTATTCTTTTAAATCACACAAATGTTCCAATTAAATAAAGTAACATTTTCTGTATTAAAATACTGGTATCCAGAACGCCGGTAGCTTGGCAGCTCTGCTCCTCTTAATAAAAACATATATAATTAACCAACACTTTATCACATTTTATAGGAGACAATACGGAATTTCTTATTTTTATGGCCTTACGTATACCTCAGTCATAAAAATGTAAAACTTTGTGCCAATTAATATACACAATTGCGAAAATGAAATCGCAACCAATGAGAAAAGGAAGGCAAAGTAAAATCGTGTAAATTGAGGAATCTTTCTTCGTAGTGCTGGGAGAATATTACCAAAAAAATTATTTTAGGTTATATTTGGTGTGAAATATTTATATGTATTCATTCCTATCCTATATATCCTTTTTTTTATTTTTTATTTGCTTATTCCATTTTTCTTTTGCACGTGAAAATCTTACAAATTAAAATTAACTCTTTGGGAGAAATTGTTATTCATTTTTTTTGGCAACAATAAAGTTTATAAAATTTAACAGAATAATGTCAGTTTATTCTGTATGAAAATAACGAACTTTTTCATTTATAATCAGATAGTTGAATAAATAAATAAAAATATTATTCTACATAGTATATAAATACTATTTTCATTTCTGCGTTTAAATCAATCTATATGCAAATATCTATACAAAGGCATTCATTAATTCATTCCTTTTGCTTTGATTTGACTTCAAAAAACCATACTTACTTTCACATTTATGATATTTTTAGATGAGATGCTGTTGCTACGCAACGGTTAAAAGAAAAAATGAAATATAAGTAAATTCATAAAATAAAATGTTTTATATTATTCGAACACATGTATAAAATTCCATCATAAGTTATACACCCAATTTAAAAGATCTGACAAATGTTTTGACAAAATTGCAAACTAATAGGAATAATTTAATACTTTTATTTAAAAATTTCAGCATCCAAAATTTACCATTTAAATCCATTATTCATATGAGCGATTTCTTTCAACAAATGAAAATTTGAAAATCGTCTGACTTGCCATAGAAAAGCATTATGCCACAAAATAAAATGTTCTATATATTCCGAACGAATGAACCAAATTTAACCCAAAACCATACAGCTAAATCCGGGGAGCTCACCAACATACCTCCTTAATTCCAAACTAATCGTATGCTTTTTACGGCAGTTATCGCGGGACAGACAGACTAACAAACAGACAGACGGAAACCAAAAACATTTCGGGTCTCCAAAGTAAGCCTTCACTGACGTTTCGGCAATAATTGCCGTATGGGTAAAAATAAGATGTCAAAATATTCAAAATTAAACAAGTTTTCATTTAATTAAAAAAAAAGCAATTTAATAAATTACAACGACCATTTGGAAAATGATTTTTTCAAAGACTAAAATTTAAGACATAAAAAATGGCACGGCGTTGATCATACATTACGTACGCCATAAATTAAACATTAATAGCGTTATTTGCACGTTAAAATTCCAAGCGATAAAAATCGCCTGTGACTCGTATTTGGTGTGAAATATTTATATGTATTCATTCCTGCAGTGTGACCGTTTTTTCAAGCTAAATGCAGACTAGATTTAGCCTGACAAAAGGCTAAAAATAAAATCGATTGTCCTGCTATCTATTGACGGTTTGTATAATTAAAAATGTAAAAAAATCATATTTTGAGAAACAAATTCGATATACGATCTTTAGGTTCACTCTAGCATGGTTCAATCAAAAACGATTAACGTAATATTTATTATTCATATACAGGGCTCCACAAAAAACATCGGGTCCATTCTTTCTAAAGCCGTAAATTGTTGGAAGTATGGTATTTGAATTATATTACACTACACTGGCGAAATTGAAATACTTTGTTCATATACATTATTGTATGTTTTTAACAAAAGATGTATACTTCATACATATTGTTTGGGTTTCATATCTGACCAAACCTTATTCGTCTCACTTGTCTGTCTGTCTGTCCGTCTGTCACAGACCCCATTTTAAAAAACTATGAATGTTGGAGACTTGAAATTTTGCATACTTATAGCTAAACACCACGCATCAAACGCCAAAACATAAAATTTTGAAAAAGTCTAATATTTAACCCTCTGGGCTCTAACTTGTGTATTTTAAACAATTTTTCTAACTCAGCCCCTAATTAAGTTGGAAACTCGAAAGCTCGCATGCTTATAGCTGAACACTTGCGATAACACGACAAATCATAAAATTTTGAAAAAGTCATATTTAACCCTCCGGTCTCTAACTTCTGTATTTTAAGCAATTTTTTTAACTCAGCCCCTAATTAAGTTGGAGACGTGAAATTTTGCATACTTATAGCTGAACACTTCACATCAAACGACAAAAATAAAATTTTGAAAAAGTCTAACATTTAACCCTCTGTGCTCTAACTTGTGTATTTTAAACAATTTTTCTAACTCAGCCCCTAATTAAGTTGGAAACTCGAAAGCTCGCATGCTTATAGCTGAACACTTGCGATAACACGACAAATCATAAAATTTTGAAAAAGTCATGTTTAACCCTCCGGTCTCTAACTTGTGTATTTTAAGCAATTTTTCTAACTCAGCCCCTAATTAAGTTAGAGACTTGAAATTTTGCATACTTATAGCCGAACACTTGCGATAACACCACAAATCATAAAATTTTGAAACAGTCATGTTTAACCCTCCGGTCTCTAACTTGTGTATTTTAAGCAATTTTTCTAACTCAGCCCCTAATTAAGTTGGAGACTTGAAATTTTGCATACTTATAGCTGAACACTTGCGATCACACTACATATCATAAAATTTTGAAAAAGTCATATTTAACCCTCCGGTCTCTAACGTGTGTATTTTAAGCAATTTTTCTAACTCAGCCCCTAATTAAGTTGGAGACATGAAATTTTACATACATATGGCTGAACACCTCACATCAAACGACAAATCATAAAATTTTGAAAAAGTGTAATATTTAACCCTCGGTACTCTAACTTGTGTATTTTAAGCAATTTTTCTAACTCAGCCCCTAATTAAGTTAGAGACTTGAAATTTTGCATACTTATAGCCGAACACTTGCCATAACACCACAAATCATAAAATTTTGAAACAGTCATGTTTAACCCTCCGGTCTCTAACTTGTGTATTTTAAGCAATTTTTCCAACTCAGCCCCTAATTAAGTTGGAGACTTGAAATTTTGCATACTTATAGCTGAACACTTGCGATCACACTACATATCATAAAATTTTGAAAAAGTCATATTTAACCCTCCGGTCTCTAACTTGTGTATTTTAAGCAATTTTTCTAACACAGCCCCTAATTAAGTTGGAGACATGAAATTTTGCATACTTAAAGCTAAGGACGTAAAAGAAAACGTAAAAAAAAAAAAAAAATAATAATTTTAAAATTTCAGTTATACAATCTTCCCACCAGGGGTACTATCAGCGAAAAAAAAAGTTTCGTGTAAAATATTTTAGTAAAACATAAATTTCACCATGGCAGAAACGTATTCTGAAAATTTATTTTAATAAAAATATTTTATTTTAAAATAGTTGTTCTATTTCCCGCCAGGGGACACTGCATATATAGACACGTGATAAAATTGTGTTGAATCTGTGCGAACTTTAACTTTAATATAGCTATCATAAATTGAAAAATCAAAAAAATTAATTTTACCGAAATTTGGTTACCCCATTTCCTCCCATCTTATTCCTTTGAACGGCCTTGTACAATAACTTTAAATGCTATATACATCCTCTTCAAGAAAAGTTATTCTGTAGGAGACTGTAACAACATGATAAAATTACATTACCGTCAGCGTTCTACAAACCCCGCATTTAACATATATTAGTTTGATACTTACATGTTCTTTTGTATGACCTTGTAAAATAACTATAAATGCTATATGCACTATGTCGAAGAAAAACATGCTGTGGGTGACTGTAAGAACATCCTACAATTGCATTACAATCGGCGATCTACGAAACCCGCATTTAACATATATTCGTATTCTTTTGTGCGGCCCTGTAAAGCAACTATAAATGTTATATGCACCATCTCTAAGAAAAATCATGCTGTAGATGACTGTAACAACATCATAAAATTACATTACAATCGGTGATCTACAAATCCCGCATTTAACATGTATTCGTATTTCGTATTCTTTTGTAAGGCCCTGTATAATAACTATAAATGCTACATGCACCCGCTTAAAAAAAACAGGCTGCAGGTGACTGTAACAACATGCTAAAATTACATAGCCATCAATGATCTACCAATCCCGCATTTAACATATGTACGTATTCTTTTGTGCGGCCCTGTACAATAATTATAAATGCTATATATAGCCTCTTTAAGAAAAATCATTCTGTATGCTAATGTAAAAACATATTAAAATTACACTATCATCAGCGTTCTAGAAAACCTGCATTTAACATATATTCGCTTCATACATTCGTGTTCTTTTGTGCGGCCCTGTAAAATAACTCTAATTGCTGTATGCACCTTCTTGAAGGTAAAACATGCTGCGGTGACTGTAACAGCACGCTAAAATTATATTACATCAACGATCTAAAAATCCCGCATATAACATATATTAGTATTCTACTGTACGGCCCTGTACAATTATTATAAATGCTATTTGCGCCCTCTTGATAAAAATAAAATAAAAAATATGCTGCGTGTGACTGTAACAACGTGCTAAAGTTTCATTACCATCAGTGATCTACAAACCCCGCATTTAAGATATATTCGTTTCATACATTCGTGTTCTTTTGTGGGACCCTGTAAAATAACTATTATAAATGCTAAATGCACCATCTTGAAGAAACAAGTTGGTTAAGTGTGATCACAGATCGCACAGATGGTTTCGTTTAATATTCCTTTCAAAGCACTTTATCTTTTTGAAAAAATATGTTAGTTCCACATTTTGCAACCAGGGGCGCACTCTATTCTAAATAAAACCTGTATCCGAAAGAAATTCCGTTTTACAACCTATCCGTAGACATATTAGTCGAGGGGGTCAGGCCCACAGCACTCGATATAGGTAGGCGTCACCTGGTGGTAAAAAGTGAAACTAAAATATGTAAGGCTGTAGTGCACAATAAGAAAGAGTGGTCAAAGGGCTGTAATAATATAAGACTTTTTGAATTTTTAGGATATGTAGTGTGATCGCAAGTCTTCAGCTATAAGTAGGCAAAATTTCATATCTCCAACTTAATTAGGGGCTGAGTTAGAAAAACTGCTTAAAATACACAAGTTAGAGACCGGAGGGTTAAACATGACTTTTTCGAAATTTTATGGTTTGTCGTGTTATCGCAAGTGTTCAGCTATAAGTATGCAAACTTTCATGTATCCAACTTAATTAGTGGCTGAGTTAGAAAAATTATTTAAAATACACAAGTTAGAGCCCAGAGGGTTAAATATTAGACTTTTTCAAAATTTTATTTTTTGTCGTTTGATGTGAGGTGTTGAGCTATAAGTATGCAAAATTTCATGTCTCCAACTTAATTAGGGGCTGAGTTAAAAAATTGTTTAAAATACACATGTTAGAGCCCAGAGGGTTAAATATTAGACTTTTTCAAATTTTTATTATTTGCCGTTTGATGTGTGGTGTTCAGCTATAAGTATGCAAAATTTCAAGCCTCCAACTTAATTAAGGGCTGAGTTAGAAAAATTGTTTAAAATACACAAGTTAGAACCCAGAGAGTTAAATATTAGACCTTTTTCAAAATTTTATGATTTGTCGTTTGATGTGTGGTGTTCAGGTATAAGTATGCAAGCTTTCAAGTCTCCTACTTAACTAGGGGCTGAGTTAGAAAAATTGTTTAAAATACACATGGATGAGCCCAGAGGGTTAAATATTAGACTTTTTCAAATTTTTATTATTTGCCTTTGATGTGTGGTGTTCAGCTATAAGTATGCAAAATTTCAAGTATCCGACATATATAGTTTCTGAGAACGGGCTCTGTGACAGACGGACAGACAGACAGACAGACAAAGGAGTGGGACAGGTAGGGTTTCGTCAGATGAACGAAACCCTGGAAACATGCTGCGGGTGACTGCAACAACATCCTAAAATTACATTACCATCAGCGATCTACCAATTCCGAAGATAGTTTATATTCGTTTCATATATTCTTATTCTTTTGTGCGGCCCTGTAAAATAACTGCCAATAATATATACAGTAAAACCTCTGAATAGCGGACACCTCGAGAGTGCAGAATTTGCCCTCTATTTTGAGGTGTCCGCTACTGAGAGTAAAAAATGTACAGTAACTTAAGTGTTGGTAATAAAAAAAAATGTCCGCTAAATAGAGGTATCCGCTAATCGGGTGTGTCCGTTATGGAGGTTTTACCAGTAAAACCTCTGAATAGCGAACACCTCGGGAGGGCAGAATTTGTCCTCTATTTGGAGGTGTCCGCTACTGAGAGTAAATAATGTACAGTTATTTAAGGGTTGGTAATCGAAAAAATGTCCGCTAAATAGAGGTGTCCACTAATCGGGTGTGTCCGTTATGGAGGTTTTACTGCATAATAATATCATCCTTTACAAGAAAATTGCATGCTGTAGGATAGACAGACAGACATCCAGAGAAAGATAACCTCCCGGAGCAATAAACACCCATGTCTTTTGTTTTAATCATCCGCAATCGTTTCTAAATTTCGTTATACGAGTATTAAAAAAAATCTGTTAATTTCCAGTCGATAGACTGACAACTATCTTTTAGCCTGAGTTTTTAGCCGGATTTAGCCTGTTGTATCTCATACAACAGTCCAGATTTTATACAACAGGCTAAAAACGGTCACCGTGTTCCTGTCCTATTTATCTTTTTTTATTTTAATTGGCTTATTCCATTTTTCTTTTGCACGTGAAAATCTTACAAATTAAAATTAACTCTTTGGCAGAAATTGTTATTCATTTTCTTTCATTTTCATTAATTATTATCCTCTTGAAACTTACGTATTATCCAAGTATTTCATTGGCTGTTCGGGAAAAGGCTTTTCCATCGTCAGATTTCCAAGAAATCTGACGACCCATTTTAAATGAAATTTCATTCTTAAACTTCTAAACATCCGACAATATTACATTTTACACCGTCGGATAGAGAAAAAAATGTACTTTTAAATGCAATTAGTTTGAAAGCTGCATCTCAATTTGTTTCTGAGTTATTAATTTTTTTTGTAGTTTTTATTACTTTTTTGTCATAGTGGCAACAGAAGGTATCCATCTCTGTTGAAAGTACCGGGAAATACATATTATTGTATAGACCAATCAGGAAACGAATAAAATGTGGATTAAACCAATAAAAACCTTCAGATATGCTTTTGATTTCCTACCCTGACGAGAACAATAACCATTTTTCCAAATGGTTAAAAAAAAAAAATCAACATTTTGACCAATTTTGAGGTAAACTGTTCCCTTAACGGAAACTATCTATTTTGAGGGGAAATCGTACATTTTCTTGGAACAAATGAAAAATTTTCTTCTTATCTTTATTCGTTGAATATTAAAATCATAAACGTTTCTTCCAAGATAGATAAACGAAAATATTCTTTTTATAACGCGAGAAAACGGAAAATAGTCAGTTGAATTTTCGTAATTAATGTGTTTGTCTATAACAATGCCAACGGATATTGCGCTATTGTTCATATTTATTTTTAAAAACAGCAACTTCCCATCTTGAAAATCGGAAAATTTCCATCTTGAGAACGGGGAATACCAAAACGGAAGTTTTCTGATAAAACAGATAGTAAAGACGGTAACTTTTCTGCCAATGCATTTTCCGTTTATTCACGGATTTTTTCAGTAAAAGGGATAGGGAGAAGATGATAGGACAGCAAGATAAATTCTAGGTCATTTTCAACATTGCGAGAGACGACTTGGCCAACATGCGATGCGATTACAGTAGAGTGCTGATTATCCGAACAAGTCGGCACCGATGCTAGTTCGGATAAGCAAAAGTTCAGATAAATGGACAAACAATTTAAGGGATGTTCCTGACTATACTAAAACCACTTTATGCAGGCTTAGGACTGGCAGCATCAGTTAGTGCAAGCGTGTTTTCCTTTTGTTTACTATTTTACAATTTTAAACTTTCTTTTTCTCTTTTTATCATTTTCTGAACTCCAAAGATTATAATTTAAGCAAAAAAGCTTCCGATTGTTGTCCGACGTCTTCAGAGAAGGCGTTCTTTCCAATGCTGCCATATTTCGAATACTTCTTAAATACGTTATTTGAATAGGATCAGAGTTCTTCTGCCGTTCGAGCCATTTCATAGCTGTTTCCAAAAATTTAAAGGCTTCGTTATAGGATGGACCTGGGTCATTTTCAAAGCATTCGTTTTAATTCTTTCAATTTATTTTTCATTTTAAATCTCATCATCTAAACATTTTTTGAGAGAATATAATAAATGGATGATCGCGGATAAATGGAAGTTCGGTTAATTTTTCTTTTGAGAGAAATAGGCTGTTCGGATAATTGGATGTTCGTTTAATTAAAGTTCCTATAATTGACGCTCTACTGTATTAAAATTCTTCTCAGCAGCTCTGTATTACAGGTTAAAAAAAGTGGAAATAATCTTCATGTTTTACCATTTACAACCCAGATAAAAATAATTACTTTTAAATTACTCTTTAAAAAATATAGAAATACGAAAGTTAGTTGAATGTATAGCAGGTTGCTGTTTTGTCTGTTAATATGAAGTTGTCCAGAAAATTAAAAACGGAATTAATTGAGTCGTTGTATACTTCTTAAACTATTTGTTAGAATCAGCAGTTTCTGTTGCTTCTTTGGAAGTATATTTAAATTCTTTTTAAAACGTTATTAAGGGATTTTATAACGCCTATAGCGAGTCCAAACCTTTTGTGTCTCTCTATTCTAAAAAAAAGTAACTACCGCCGCCGCCGCCGCCGCCGGTTTTGATTTTTTTGTGACCGGAGGCCTTTCTTCGTTAATATTAACAAAAATAATGCATACAAAAATATGAAAATCGGTGGTTTTATACAGAAATGTTTGATAAACACGCTGATGCAGACAGTTTTCAAATCGAAGAATTATTTTAAGAGTTATTTAATGCTAAAGTTGGACAAAATCGTTCCACTAAAAAAGTTTTATAGCAGCAAAAACTATACATGGCAGTGTAATCATATTTAGATCATTTTATGCGTTAGAATTTACCGGAGTGCAGATTGCATTAATTTTTTTATTTTGACTCATTTTTTCAGGTTTTATTTCTATTTTAAATTCAAATTTTCAGCATTTCTAGAGATATTTTTTACAGATTTCAGAAAATTGAACTAATTAAAACTGTTGCCAACTGTATAAAAAGCGCAAGCAATAATGTTTGCTTCAAATTAAAAATTTACTTACACGTGACTATTATAAACAGGAAAAAATCTTTCAAATTAGAATTAAATAATTACGTATAAAAAGCAGGAACTTATTAAAAATTACGTCATAAAAAGTATGCACGTGAATTTTAAAAGAGAAAGGATATTGTAAAATAATAAATTCATTAACATGCGTTAGAAGTCTTAGGAGAAATGACGTCATTATAGTTATTACATAAAATGAACACAAAATAATATTGCAAAAAAGTTTAAATTTAGAAATTGCGCTAGATATTTATTTGATATTTTGAGAATTAATTTAAAATGTCTCATTTAAAAGAACTTTCTTTTCGCTTTTTTAAAAAATACCAGGAGACAAAGACTCTTTTTACTTAATTCCTTTTATATTAGCTTATTTTGAAATGTTGTTACACATGTATACGTCATCACGTTATTTTTATTTCGACGTTTTATTTGTGTTTTTATTAATGTTGTACGAATTTATTTGTTCTTTCGTTATTTAAAATAAAAATTATATCAATTTGTATAATTTGGCGATTTATATAATTTGGCGAAATTGGTCGACAGGATAATCAAGTTGTACCGCAGCGGATTTGGCGTTAAAATTTCCCAATCAAAGAGAAATGAATATAAATTCGTTTATAGGGAGATCGCCACTGTTTTTTAAATTATAATTCAATCTTTCGAAATCTTTTTAAAGCCGATCAAATTAGCGTGCATTTAGAGTCTGCGGTTTCTGGACGAGGGTTGGCGAGCGGGGCCGAGCCCCCTAGTATTTAAAAAGAAAACGCCCAGAAATTTCTGAAATGTAAAAATAATTAAATGACAGATCCATCAATTCCATAAGATTGATATCATCAAAACTTAAATAGATTAAGAAACCTTAAAGTTTGCGGTGTGCTTCTATAGTATTATAAACATTTTAACGACTTTGTCATGAATTAACCTCTAGATGTCACCTAGTGGCGTGGCCAGTAAGTGGAGTCTGCTGCCACGCTGAGGACCCGGGTTCGAATTCCAGGGTATGATATGGGTGTGAATGTGAGTTTAAAGTTATATATAGTATGTAATGGAAATAAAGAAAATTGTTATGTCTGGTTTGTGTCATCTGTTTCTGTGTATAAATAAGGATGATTCCAGGCGACAGCCAAAGTTGCTATAGGACTCAAATAAATCTCCAATTCGCTAGACTTCAAATACAAAGCTGCCAAGTCTTTGGTAGCCTCTGGAGGCTTTTTGGATTCTGGTATTCTAATACAGAAAATGTTGTTTTATTTAATTAGAACATTTGGACAATTTAAAAGAACGAGATTTTCTCTAAGATAATAGTGGTGCGCAAAAAGCCGGAGCCTTGGCAACTCTGCAAATGTCAAATGCAAAATGTCAACCTGTAGATTCTTTTAAGTGGCTGATAAAAAAATATATGCCCTACTTGCCATCTCAAAGTGGGACCAAAACAGTGTTGCCAGATTGGGGACTTTTTTAATTCAGATTATTTTACTGTCACCACTTTTTAAAAATAGTATAATTCACCTTATTTTTCAGAATTTTTAATTTATTTTTAAATAGGCCGAATATTTCTATTTCAAAAAAGTGGTGACAATCAATAATCTGGGGGGAAAAAACGTCCCCAATCTGGCAACACTGGACCAAAGGCATGTTTTCGTGGACATGGATGTAGAGCTCGTAAAAGGCGTCGAAAAGACTAGATATTTGATAACTTTTTGTTCTTAAAGGTGCGGAACACGAATCTGAAGTCAGAATTAGGAAATTTTTGTGACAAAATGGAGAAAATCAATAATCGTATGAATAAACCTGGTATTTTCAAAATTCGATTGCAAAATCAACTTCGAATGTGTTAAAGAGTTTTATTTAATTTCGTGGGCCTACCTTACCTGGGTTGATCGCGGCGGATGTTATTATTATGAATTTCTCTCGTTCAATACGTACTAAACAATTTCGAAAAATATCAAAATAATGAAATAATGCAAGATTCTATAAAAAGGACACATTTATTAGTGGTAAATGCTATAATTTTTGTCCCATTTACTGATTTTTCGCAAAATCTGGAATACATAGATCACATTTATCTAGTTTTTTAAGACGTATTATTATTATTATTGTTGTTGTTGTTATTATTATTTTATTATTTATTTATTTATTTATTTGCGAATCGTGGATTTTGGGTCATTTCATCCCACTCTACATCGTGGTGGAATATGTTTAAATGTTATAAATATAGTACATGTATTATTTTCTGAAAGAAAATTTAAATAATCATGGGACGTGTATCGTAATTAATACACGTGCAAGATTTATTATGCCTATAAATTATTTAATGGGTTTCCTTGGCTCATAACGTTTGATTTAAGAACATGAAGAAAAAATATTATTACGTGTTCACAAAGAACAAATCAAACAGTTTTTTAAATAACGCAATTTATGCGGCAATCCTAACGTCGTCGTTTTGTGAAAGGCCGAGACGTGAAAACTCAAAATGGCGAGTGAACAAGAGGAACAATGCGTGTATTGTGATTCTTTGAAACCAAATCCGTCACCACTACACAACGTCACTTCAGCGGTATCTACAGAAAAGTTGCTTTTGATAAAATTTTAATATTTACCCTTTCAGCCCTGAAATTTCTTTCAACTTTTGGGAGAAAAAAAAATACTTGTACGCTAATAGAATTAAAAATAGCTATCCAAATCATAGAAGTTAAGGTTGACTGAAATTTAACGAATATGTTATTTACTGGAATCTAACGAATGTAGTTATATTGCGTACTTTTCATATGGCAATTGTCTAAGGAAGAATCTTTTAAGACGCTTGGAAAATGTCGCATTACAACAGGATTAAACAGACATTAAAAACTTATTAGTATTATTAATGCTTTACCACAAACTATTAGTTCGGAAAAGCAGTCCCTAGTTTAAATTTAAAGAGTGAAACATATGTTTAAAAAAAAAAAAAAAGTCAACGGTTTAATGATAATGAAGGAAACTTTAATTATTGTTAGTAGTAGTAAATGCCGAAACCTAAATGAAGTTATAATAATAAATGCATAGCCATATACTGTCACTATTAGATGCTGTTATTAACGAAAATAATTGTTAAGATAAAATAATACGCAATGAAAGACATGTCCTATTAATAGGACACCAGGTCCGAAGGGTTTAATAACGTTTTCAGTTGCAACTTTGCGCATATGTAACTTTGTTTGTGTATATACAGTAAACTCTGTCTTAGGCGGAATCGATCGGGACTGAGAAAACTTTCCGTGGTAGGCAATATTTCGGCTTATACAAAACAGCCCCCCCCCCCCCCAAAAAAAAAATACAATTTAACAAATTACAACGACCATTTGGAAAATGATTTTTTCAAAGAATAAAATTTAAGACATAAAATATAGCACGAAGTTGATCCTACATTACGCACGTCATGAATTAAACATTAATAGTGTTATTACACGTAAAAGTTGCAAGCGACAGAAATCGCCTGCGACTCGTACATATTATCTACCTGAAACTTAAGTATTATCCAAGCATTTCATTGGCTGTTCGGGAAATGTTTTTCCATCGTCAGATTTCCAAAAAATCTGACGGCCAATTTTAAATGAAATTTATTTCTTAAACTTCTAAACATCCCTCAATATTACTTTGTATATCGTCGTATAGAGAAAAAAATGTACTTTTAAATGCAATTTGTTTGAAAGCTGTTTCAATTTGTTTCTGAGTTATTAATTTTTTTTTTTGTAGTTTTTATTACTTTTTTGTCATAGTGACAACACTCTGTTGTCCATCTCTGTTGAAAGTAAAGGGAAATACATATTACTGTATAGAGCAATCAGAAAACGAATAAATTGCAGATTAAACCAATAAAAACCTTCACATATGCTTTTGATTTCCTACCCTGATGAGGACAATAACTATTTTTCCAAATGGTCAAAAAATCCCTCGAAGATGAAGATCTTTCTTTAATTTTCCTGACTCGAAAATCGGTTGAAAACTGAAATTCGGAAAGATCTTTTGTCTTTATAGATAAATGTGAACACTATTCAAGTTTCTTAGTACTGCTGTAATACATGCGAAATGGAAGTTTACACACACACACACAAAAAAAAAAAAAAAAAAAAAAAAAAAAAAAAAAAAAAAAAAAAAAACTAGAACGCTATGAAAGACAGAACGCTATAACTTTGAATTTGAGTACAACCTTAAAATATAATATATTGTACTTTCGAAAATATATATTTTGATAAATGTTCATTCTACAAGAAATATTAAGTTTTAAATGCAATTCTGCATATGAAAAAAGGGCATAAGTATAAATTCCTTAAAATTTAAACTGTTTTTCTTTTGGTTAACTTTTTCAAAGTGCTACGGAATTTAACTGACATGCTCGATATTGAGTATTTGACTTATCAGTTTTAAAGTTTAATAAACAAAATGCCTTTCATTTGAAAAATATTCCTTTCTTCCGCCTTATACAAAATTTTGGTTTCGGTGGGACCTTAAAATCCTTTCCGTTTCCACGTTAAACAGATTCCGCCTTCTGCAGCATGAATTAATGTAATTTTCTATGGGTTCGCCGGGACTTGAAAAAATTTTCGCGGTAGACAGATTTCCGGCTTATACAGAGTCCGCCTTAGGCAAAATTTACTGTAGTTAAAATAACTTTGTAAATAGTACTTTATGAATATGTAATAATATGTTTCGGGATGTCCTTAAATGAAAGTTATGAGGTAAAGAAACCACAGCAA
Organism: Maratus speciosus; assembly: GCA_963932465.1. Taxonomy (NCBI): domain Eukaryota; kingdom Metazoa; phylum Arthropoda; class Arachnida; order Araneae; family Salticidae; genus Maratus; species Maratus speciosus. The sequence continues at coordinate 248,299,816 of OZ010799.1, forward strand.
TAACTTATGGACACTTTTATCATTTCCTTTCTTTTAAAAATTTCCTTTTAATATCTAAGTATTGACATTCTAGCGTTTAGACATATACATCTTTGCTATAATACGGATTTACTTCAATTTTTGTATATCTTATCTGAAAGAAATGAGAATCTTTCAATCTAAGTTTTAAAAACGATTAAACAAAACGAAACGAAGTGCTTGAAAATAAAGTTTTAACCAAAAAAACCCAGACTTCAATTACTCGTTAGGTTTTTTTTTTTAATTCAAAAATTTGTAAAGCACTTTTGGCCTCACTCTGTATTAGGGTACAATTGCCACCACCGTAAAAATGTAGTTCTTCCAATGAAACGAGTGTACCGCAGAAATCTTGCGTGAATTTAAGCGCTTTACAATTTTTTTTATTATTTCTTTTCTTATTATTTACGTCATAAAAGTTTTTAACGATTAAAAAAATTGTCTTTTGCTTTTCTCTACAACAATCCTAGAAACAAAACCGTATAAAAAGGGAGGAAAATCGCCGAGTAGCGACTTTCGCGACAAACGGAAACCGCTACGTCACTTGATGAAATACGTTGAAAATGAAATATTTTAAAGATACGTATTTATCTATAAATGCACGTATAAGTAAGAGTAAAAAGTCTTAATTACGTCCACTATAATATAAGGTTTTAATGTGTTTTTAGTAACGTCTTTTAAGCAAATGAATATTTTAAAAATGTTTTGATTTTTCCGTTTGGAATATATATTGTGATATGATATTTATTTATTTATTTTTTGTTGAATTTCCAAAAAAATACGGAGCCAATTTTGATGAAATTTAAATGGGACCCGTTCGAGAGTATAGCCTCTTCCAATAATAATAATAATAATAATAAATCTCATGAAATGGTCGCATAGCTTCAGAGTAATCGGTGAACATACATAAAAAAATACATAGGCGTCGAACTGCGAACCTCCTCTTTTTTTTGAATTCGATTAAAAACACCTTATTGTAACACAGCTATAAATTTTTTTGAACTTCTAAAAGATGCCAGTTTACATAATGTAACCGCTATTTTATTCTTCACTTAAGCAAAATTGAAAGAAAATGTATCTTAGGCAAGCCATTAGAGTTGTTTTTCTTTTAACTTTTGTAGATAAACAACAGAAGTGAACCTACGAAAAAAGACTCACAGTAGGTAATATTTGCCCACAATGTTGAAGCTTGTTAAACCTGAAGTTTCCGTTTATGGCAGTAGGTGGAACTTCAACTGCTTTCACTGAAAACAGTGGGGAATATCGTTTATGCTTTTTATTTATTTTTTGAAAAGCATGTTGTTACTGTCTTTTCACGGCTGAGTTCTTCGAAGGAAAGACACGTTTTCTTTGAGCAAACATGCATTGTAAATACTTTAGTGCTACGTTTTAAAACAATCTTATAAGGTCTAGAAAATTTACGTTTGTCAAAACTTTTTTTAAATGTTATTCTGACTCTAAACAATTCTGGGATGCTCATTTAAAAAATAAGCTCGTTTTTTTTTTTCTATCGTGTACAGTTTTTTCCCAGTCTTCATTAATATGTGTTACATATACATGAATATACAGGGTGTTTCATAAAAGATGGGCAAATTTTTAAGAGGTGACAATACATATCCAAACAAACAACTTTCATCAAAGAATGTATGGTCGGAAATAAAACGCAGAGGTGCTAGCGCATTTGGAAACTTGGTCCACGCAAACGTTAAAGCTCCCTTCCGTTTGCGAGTTATTGAGGCGAAGAACGATACTAATAGCATGCAAATGTAATAGAGGAAGAAAAAGAATGCGTATGCAAACTTTCGCCTCGATTAATACATGAAGCCGCTAATCCGAGTGTGCAACAGTCAATCGCGGAAAGTACGTATCGGGAGATTTTGCCCTTTACTGGTAGGGAAAAGGCTGATATGCATTTTATCTACTGAATTGCGAATAAAAATAGCCTCAGAGGCTCAAGAGATAAACGGACAGCTGTTTCCAACTTCCTTTTGCATTTAATCGTTCTTTCTGTGTTTTTGCCTTGTATAACGACATCACCTTTGGCGCCCTCTAGCACCTTTGAATTTTAATTCCGACCATGCATTCTTTGATGAAAGTTATTTGTTTGGATGTGTACTATCACCTCTTAAAGTTTTTCCCATCTTTTATGAAATACCCTTTATATACTAGCTGATCCCACACAGAGTATCTGTGCTCTAGTATCTACTCTTTGAAAAATATGTATATTAGAATGCATGAATTTCAACATTATATGTATAAATACTATGCTTAAAAACTTCTCCATATAAGACTGGTTATTTTGAATATATAGGGGAGACTAGGGAGGATTGCCCATAGGGGAGGCTTGATCCCCCCATCAGTTTTCACATTTAAAAGAATTTCAGAGTGTTATCAATAGGTCTCCACCAAAGCTACGGAAATGCTTAAACAATAGTCTTTGTTTCATACAGATAATCGAAATAGGTGGGGAAAAAATCAATTGTGAGGCGTTTTGAACCTAAAACTTGTGTTTTTTAGAAAAAAATTGTAAGTTTTTTTCAGATAAAATATACCATAGAAATTTAAGTAAGTAGGTTTAAAGTAATGCAGAAATATCGAGCTTTCATTCCAGGCATAAAGATTGTACAGTAAGTTAGGCTTAACATAACAATGTGCTATTATTTAGAAAAGGCCTATGTGGGGAGACCCAGTCAATGTGAGGGAGGGTTGATCAGATGCTCAAGGCTCCTTAATTAAGTGGTTTTGGAAATCTTTTTATTATACACTGTGCATTATTAATGGTTAACGATTATATATAAAAAAATGTAAATTTATTCTGTAAAGCTAAAATAAAATGGGGTGATGGAAAAGAAAATGTTTAAAACTGATTAAGGAAAGATGTAAAAAATTGCTATATTATCCACTGCAAGAACAAATGCAATGAAATATAAATGGGAAAGTCGATAGGAACTTTTTTCCGTTTAAATACCACTTACAAAATGTAAATAGAAACAGTGGAAAAGACTAGAAAGTATGAAAACAGCAGTATAAACCCTTTCGGGGGCAGTGTGTTTATGAAACCACTTAATTTAATTTCCAAACGCCACAGTGGCATAAGAATTTTGCTAAAATCTTTTCAATTTAATTTGTATGTGAAATATAGCCGTTTTCTTATTTTCAAATAAATTTGTTTGTAAATTCCGGTACCAGTCATTTGTTTCAACATTTTAGAACTGAAAATACAGTCGACGCCCGTTATAACGACCCCTCTCGTGCCATAAAAAAGCATCGTTATAATGGGAGGTCGCTATAACGAAAGTGACAATAAACAATTCCAATTAGGTGCAGGAAAATTGAAGTTTCAAAGGAAATTCTATAATGCGATATTATTACAATTTCTTGTTTACTTCCGTATCAAACAAACATTGCGAATGAAGAACTATAAAAAATCAATTTAAGACAATGATATGTTTTTCTAAAATAAAATTTAAAGTAAATGTTAAATCACAAAAAATAAATAGTTACATACGTATTAATATTTACTTTTACAAAGATAACTCGAAATTGTTTGTTTATTTTTTTTGTTTGTTTGCATTTGGTATTTTCTTACAACAAAATTTTCCATCTCAGTTAAAGATGATAAGTAATTGTCTGTGTTTTCTTGTCTTTCAAAAATGTGTTTTAAAGTGTCAGTTGCATTTAACCCTTTCCGATGCAATGTGCCCAGGTCGGGATACCTAATTTTAATTCCAAACTTACAAACGGCACCAAGAATATTTTAGTAAAATTTTGATTTTACAATGAACATTTAAAGTAACATGTTTTTAGTTTCTAAAAAAGTCGTTTGTATTTTCCGGTGTCAGTCAATCGTTTCATCATTTTACAGTAAAAATTGTCTGTTCCGGAAAGGGTTAAAACAGTTTTTTCCATTAGACATAGCGGTGACTGCATATTTTCTTCATCCGATTACTCTATTTCTTCAAGTATAGCACAACGAGAAATAATGTCCTTTTTCGTCAGATCTTCCACACAGTCTACATCAAAGTCAATCATGACATAATCATTAAAAGTCATTTTTTTCTTCAACTTCATTTTCTTACAAATTTCTTGTAGCATTCCTCTTTCCTCGTCAAAATTTACCTCATTGATTAGCTGATTATTAAACATTCCATAATGCGATTTCACAGGTTCCGATTGCACTTCAAAACTAGAATGACGAAAACAATTTTTAATGGCTTTCTCAGTAACTGGATTCCATGCTGCTTTGGAAAAGTATAATGCAGAAAGAATACGTATTCAATTTATAAATTTTGTCTTCGTTCAATCCAGAAGCAATTATTCTCAAAAGTAATTTCCTATAATTACGTTTGAGACTTAAGATGATGGCTTGATCTAGGGGCTGAAGAACAGACTTCACGTACGGCGGAAAATATCCCACTGTTATAGACTTCAAACAGTTAATCTGAAGATGGATATTACCATTGTCAATTACTAGGACGATTTTCCTGTGTTTTCTATTTGTTTATCCAAAAAACGCCGTAATCCCTCTAAAATAGTTACTGTTATCCATGATTTTTCATTATTTCGATAGGATAATGCTATTTTTTTAACCCCTGTGAAGTATCTAGGATTTTTTGATTTACCAATAACTAAAAGTGGAAGTTTTTCAGTCTCCGACATATTGGCACATAAGAGAAGTGTAATTCGCTGCTTAGCTTTCTTCTGCTACTGTTTCCGTCTTTAAAAACTAAACATCTGTCAGATGTCAGCATAATAAACAGTCCGGTCTCGTAGGCATTAAACATTTTTTCTGGATCATATCTATCAATTATTGTTTTCTGTTTGTTCTGTTTCCTTGCATCAACCGTTTTTTCCTTCACAGAGCGACTTTCTCCACAAAAGCTTACAAAAAAAAAAACATCGTGCCCCACTTTAAACATGAGCAATACATCTTACGCTTTAAACGTTTATTCATCAATGTTCATTTTTTCTGCAAAAAATGGTCTTTTGCATTTAACAAATTTTTATGTATGATAGTTTTTTTCGGTCTCATAATCATCATCATGTAAAGCCATTCATGCAATGCTTTTACTATTTGCTGAAATTTCCCTTCTAGCGATCGACTACGAGAAGCAGGGACTCCAGTTTCTTCGGCCTTCAAAATCGAATCCTGTTTTTTATTGATCGTAAATGAAGTCTTTTGGCCATGTTAAATGTTTTAGAAATTTCAGATTTGGGCATCAATTTTTCATCAACCGCTGTCAAAACTTTTAGTTTTGTTTCCAAGGGAATCGCATTCCGTTTGTTTGAAACTACCATCTTGGGAAAATGCACACATGCTCCAAACTAAATTCGCGTGCAAGCAAGTATGCGCATGTGCATATGCTTACAGGAAGAAGAATTAGGTTCAGGCGAGTCATTACTAAATTTCATCCCAGGAAGAAATCTATTGTTTTTTATCCCTTCAGACCTACTTGCGAACTCGGCAATTAGTCTTTGAAGTGGAAAATGAAAATCTTAGCTTAGAAAAAAAAAAACTCGAGAAAAGGTTAGTTCGGACGCTGTAGTGGGACAAAAGCTGCTGGTCGGTCGTTATATTGGATGTAAAATTAACATAGATAGAGGGGATGTATTTCGGGACATTTTGCGTCGGTCGCTATAATGGACGGTCGTTATAACGAGCGTCGACTGAATTTAATAAAAGAATAAATATTAAACCTACCTTTTTCTTCCTGCACATGCTGAAAGGACTCCATTTAACATGTTGTCATAGTGCAGGGATGGCGAACCTTTTTGAGAATGCGTGCCAAAAATTTCAAATTTATTGTGTACTAACATTCTAACGTGCCAGAGACATTTTAACTTAGATAAAATCCAATACTTAATTTTTGTAGAATTTTTACTCAAATATTTTTACACTTACACAAAATTCGATTCCCAAGTTATTTATTATGCTGTATTTACTCAATAATATAGCCATTTCACATAGAATTCCGTGTTAATAATCTATAAATAAGTTTTTCGTTTATTGTATACATCCGAATCAGATCATTTTAGTTGTAGAAACAGGTTCAATAGATACATCCCGTAAGGCATGGTGACGTCACGGCGACGTCGTTTTGAAGTCACGCTGTGATTTTGTGACCGTCGATGTGACGTCACGTGACGTCGATGTGACGTCATAGTGACTAGAATGCGAGGTCGTTATGGCCGTTTTAGAGGTCGTTTGTGACGTCACATTGTGACCACTCTGTGAAGTCACGGTGTGACTAATTTGTGAAAAGTGTGTCATTTGTGACTATTTTGGCATTAATTTTGTGACGAACCTGTGACGAATGTGACAATGTTTTGAAGTCACATTGTGACCAATTTGTGAAATATGTGTCATTTGTGACGAATTTGTCATAAACACTGTGATGATTTCAAATGAAAATCAAATTTCAAATTAATTGCTTAAAAGACACAAAGGCCAACATAGTGAAAAAGATTCCATGCTGGGACTCGAACCCGGGCCATCAGTATAGCGCACTGACATTCTCCCGACTAAACCACGTGGAACGATACCCAGCCTGGAAAATTTCTCACTATTATATGTTGGCAAGGCTACAAAAGCAGCACAAAATGGGATATTTATCGCGAGCCACCGACATGGGGCAAACACGAAACTTAATTAAATCCAGCATCGATTGAAACTATATTAATATTTGGAAATTTTTCCTGAGAGAACCATTCGCCTTGCATCCAATATTTCAAATGAAAATAAAATTTCAAATTACATGCTTAAAAGGCAGTTTTAATTTGAAATTTGATTTTCATTTTAAATATTGTATTCAAGGCGAAGGTTTCTCTTTGGAAAAATTTCCAAGTACTAATGTACAGGGTGATTATAATTAAAGTCCGACTTTCAAAATGCTGTAAAAAAAGTACCACTGGTCAGAATGACTTCAAATTTGAAATGAATATACTGGAAGAAGGGGGAAACGGTATGGTATAAGAAGAAAAAAGTTCCAAAGTGTCTCAATAGATGGCGCTGTAAGCGGCATAACGAAAGGGGATTCGGTGTCAACTGACATTTTTAATCGAAATACGACGGTTTTGTCATGAGTTGCTCAGTAAACCAACCTTACTGTTCAATGTGCATGAGTGTTTCGGTTGTTTTACGGAAAAAATGACTTCCAAATCAGTCAACAGTTGTGGTACTGTTAGTGGAAAGTCCATCCACCACGGCAAGGTCGTACCACATTCGATGGGAAAAATCCGTTTTTAATTGTCCTTGGGCCAAAAACCGCATAAAAAGATAATAATGATTCCTTTTTTAATTGTCCTTTCGCCAAAAAACGCATAAAAAGCACATAATGTTTCGGTTTTTAATTGTCCTTGTGCCAAAAACGCATAAAAATCACTTAATGATTCGTTTTTTAATTGTCCTTGGGACATAAACCGCATAAAGAGCGAATATTGATTCTGTTTTTAATTATTGCTAGACATGCGATGAGACAACCAATAACGATTATCGGTTTCAACTTGTGGCGGACAATGGTGGACAGCATATGGAACCTGTCTGCCGCACATCTAGCAATGATTAAAAACAGAATCATTATTCGCTTTTTATGCGGTTTTTGGCCCAAGGACAATTAAAAACTGATTTTTCCCATCCAATGTGGTACGACCTTGTCGTGATGAATGGACTTTCCACTAACAGTACCACAACTGTTGATTTATTTGGAAGCCATTTTTTCCGCGAAACAACCGAAACACTCATGCACATTGAACAGTACGGTTGGTTTACTGTGCAGCTCATGACAAAACCGTCGTATTTCGATTAAAAATGCCAGTTGACGCCGAATCCACTTTCGTTATGCCGTTTACAGCGCCATCTATTGAGACACTTTGGAACTTTTTTTTTCTTATGCCATACCGTTTCCCCCTTCTTCCAGTATATTCATTTCAAATTTGAAGTCATTCTGACCAGTGGTTCTTTTTTTACAGCATTTTGAATGTCGGACTTTAATTATAATCACCCTGTAGTTTCAATCGAAGCTAGATTTAATTAAGTTTCGTGTTTGCCCCATCTCGGTGGCTCACGATAAATATCCCTTTTTGTGCTGCTTTTGTAGCCTTGCCAACATGTAATAGTGAGAAATTTTCCCGGCTGGGTATCGTTCCATGTGGTTTATTCGGGAGAATGTCAGAGCGCTATACTGATGGCCCAGGTTCGAGTCCTGGCATGGAATCTTTTTCACTATGTTGGCCTTTGCACCTTTTAAGTAATTAATTTAAAATTTGATTTTCATTTGAAATATTGTATGCAAGCCGAATGTTTCTCTCTGGAAAAATTTCCAAGTTTTAATACTGTGATGGTTCTTGTCATAAACACTGTGATGTATTTTAAAATGCACAATTTGGAAATAAAGTTTTGTTTGAAATGTAAAATCTTATCTTTTTACCACACTTTTTAGCAAAATATCGCTATTTTGGAGTCCTATTCTTCTAAAATATTTAAAATTTTTCCACTTAAAAAACAATGCTTATCAACTGACATTTTTTTTTTTTTTATTAAGTTCTAAGCTTGATCTTGAGTACAAGCTTGATATTAAGAATGTGTAAGATTTTAATGTGTTATGATTAGTCATTGCTTTATTAAATACGACATGATAAGCCATATTTATTTAAATTTTTTATTCCCGTGTATATTGTATTTTGTGAATATGACCTAAATAGATTTGGTATGTCTTATAGGAAAAGACTGATCTGCGAAAAAGAAAAAACAAGTAAGAAAAATCATGCGTTAAGCATAGATTATAAAACACTTTCCAATGCTTCCTGAATGCTTTAACAAGACATCGTAATTTAGGGAAATAACGTAAATAAGATAACAAAGTAAACATTTTAGAAAACGCATAAAACATTTGAAAAACTGATTTCAGCAGTTACCGTCCATAGCCAAATATGTTTTCTAATTCTTTTCAACAGTCCTGTATTTGATCTGTAGGTTGATATATATACTATATAATGGGGAAATTTAGTTTAGCAATTGAAACATAACAGGTTGAAATTCTTTTTCAGCAATTTATACTAATAAATAGAAAGATACTTAAATACTTTTGTACAATCCTGTAGTTTACCTAGAACCTTTATTACACGCCACTATTTAGTTAAAATTTAATTCAAACTATGACACTTTTAAAATTGCTGAAATCACATTTCCAGAAATTATGATTTACAGACGGCAATGTATCCAATTCTTTACGTGACCCTGTATATCATTTTATCTATATTCTACAAACATTTCTTAGCAAATTAAATGCAGTTCAGCGCAAAAAAGAACAACTCATTTAAAAACCACCTTTAAACAATTTGCGCCCATACGCAGTAACCCTTACGAGTACTTTTGTGTAGCCCTGTATATGAATTGTAGCATTTATATACACCATATACTGTGCATAAATATAGTGAATAATAAAAGCGCATATCATAATTAAAAATGCATTTCCAGCAATCATCGCTAATGAACAGTACTTCGGATACAATATAGTATTGAAATATTTTGTATGTCCCTGTAAATGCTATATGCACTTCGTATTATACATGAAATAATTTATTGTATGTAAACTTCAGCGACGTATATAAATTTCATTATATATGAAATAGATTAACATAATTAAAGTACGCCACAAACAATTCCCTCCACCCCTATATCATTATGTATTGGAATTCCTTTTTTAGCCCTGTAAATGAACAATAACTATTCTATGCATCGCATATTCAGCAGAATGCATATTTAAATGCGCTTCATAAATGCATATCAATTTTACTCCTTTTGAAAGCGTGTAAAATCATTAAAATTCCTTTGAAACGATTTTTTCCCATAGGCCGTAATGTAACGGAATACTTTTGACTGTCCCTGTAAATGAACTAAACATGCTACAAACTTCATTAGAAATAAGGAACGGGCTATGGTAAACGTCAATATCTAAATGTTTCAGGGCAATCCGAGTTTATTTACGAGAGTTAGAGCGCGGACAGACGGCTATACAGAAAAACGGACAGGCAAACCGAAGTTAAACACTGTTAATCTGTTTTAAAAAAATATTCACTCCTATATTATGTAAATAAATATGACTTAAAAAAATATATATACCAAAGTAGTTTAATCTATAAACTTCCTATTAGACACGAAAAACTTTTTATTTCAATGTTTAAATATCATATTTTACTTTTAGTGCCAATAATTACGCATATCATAAACTTAGAAAATAATTTTATAATAGACGAAAATTTAATAGCCGCTTCAGAATGTCTATAATTAAATGTTAGATTAAAATCACAAACAAAAAAAATGCTTATATACAATTAAAAAAAAAATTAAATATACCAATTTGAAAAACACTAAAAATAATAATTAGTATTTATAATTGTACTATTAAACAACAATAAATTATAATAGATGAATTAAATGTATTATTAGATTTAACAATATCTCAAAAATCTTTGCATATGTTATAAGAAATTTCTATTGTTTTATAATTTTGGCAAATGCTAAATCTGAAAACCATTGGTATGAAGATTTATGATTTTAAATAATAATTTAAAATATTATTAGCACTAAAAGAAAAATCTTTGAAAAGTTTCACTAATGTAATACGTAAAAATACATTTTCCCAATATAATGCTAATTTCTAATCTGAAATAGTTTCGTAATATCATAATAATCGAAAATCATATTTAACTCCAAAATAATAATGTCTATAACTACTGTAAGTGTTAGCAATCAGGAAACGCAAAACAATAAGGAGCAGAAAAAAATTCCAAATCATTGTCTCAACATATTTTCAATCTCAATTAACAGCAAATTAATCTTTAAATTAATTCCACTATGAATGCAGTTATGAATCAGTCTCTGCGCAGCTGTTTTTTTTTTTCTTTTCTTTTTAAGTGATCGAAGATTAAGATATTTTTCAACGCAGCATCGAATAGGAAAATGTTTCTGAAAACAATTGCAGAACAGTCCCTTACTAATATAACATAAAACTATTTAAGTCATCATAATATACAAAACAGGGATAAAACATTTAAATTAAATAAGACTTACATTTACGTCCCATTTATAATATCCGTGTATTTGTAATATTTTAAAATGGCGGGCTTCTTTCTCTTATTTTATAAAAAAGTGTTGTAGACTTCGTGATGTTCTAAACAGAGTAAACTTCCGGCGTCTCCTCTTCTGTGAGCAGACGATTTTGATTTTCAGCAGATGTTCTTTTTTACCGTTATTTGTTTTTGAATACAAAAGATTTCGAACTCAAATGCGCAATAATTTTATGAAACTGTCTTTAATTAAAATTTTCTTTTTGAAGAATTTTCCAATGTATTTTATCTTTTCTTTTTATCCGTTACCAAACAATTCAAGTTACAATGGATTGTAAAGGTTCTTTTTTGTAAATAATAATAATAATAATAATAATAAGAGTTTATTAGATAAAACTTTGTTTAAATTTTTAAAATGAGTAACTATCAATTTAAGGGTAATAATGAACCCCCACCCCCCTTTTCTAAAAGTAAAAATTGTTTCACACGTAATAAATACAAAATATCGCTCACCCGCAAGAAAAGTGACACATCTCGACAAAAGTAAATTTCACAGGAGAGGCAAGAGAAAATGTGCATGATTTTACTGTAACATGAAATTATAGCTCTTAGCTTTGCATGCAAGAATTAAAAAGTGCATAAAAGCGTAAAGCACATAAGAATGAAAACGTAGGATGTGGTTTGGAGGTTGGATAATTTTACCTCATTACATAATCCACCCCTCTTCTTTGGTCACAAATGGACATATAGCATAATAACGTGATTTTCCATGTAGCTAAACTTATGAAACTGTTTGTGTAGCAAGACGCACCTATGACAAACCTTTTAGTGGAATAAAACGCAAAATGAATTTCTGCGAGGTGTGTCACTTTTCTTGTGGGTGAGCGATATGTTTTTAATAAATAAAAAAGGATTATCGAGGATAAAATAAAAGAATTCTTTGTCAATCTGCCAATCTTTTCATATTAATTTTCTGTAAAATAAAACAATTTGTAAAATAACTTTTTTTAAAAGTCGTATCTCTAAAATACAAATCTGAAATACGAATAATTAATTATTATCATGCATTTTGCATAAATTTTGTATATATTTTTTATTTTCGGAAAATGTTAATTTATTTGTAAAGTCTGAAAGAAGTAGAATTTTTTCAAAAATACTCACTTAAAATAGTTAAATAGTTGTCAGGAAAAAAACTCTCTCAAGAAAAAAACTCCGACTAAACTCTGAAGACTCTTTCTACTTGCTCATTAAAAGCTGCAGACTTAACTGTAATGGAAAATTTTTATTTTGAAACCACAGAAGTGTTTCGAATACCACTGGTTGGCAAAAAAGAAAAAAAAAATAGTTTCCTCTCTGCAAACAAAATACTGTACAGATTTAATACTCCTAATTCTAAATATGTTATCCAAATTGCTTTAATGCTTGTATCGTGCACTTTATATATTATGCACCCCCCCCCCCCCGCCCCTTCGTGGCAGAATTTACCATTTGCTACCCACTAATATATTTTCATTCCTCATGCCGCTGTAACTCGGGACTGTTTAAAATATTTCTCTCCATTTTCAAAGATTTTAAAAGTTCATATTTTTTTCACACTGTGACTTACAATATGGTGGTTCTTTTTTTTTTTTTTTTTTGGTCACATATATGACGTGATGTACGTTACATGCAATGACATAACAATGACGTCTCAATTTTTTTTTTTTAATTGATAGAAAAATATATAATTTTACAGTAAATAACATGTTTTGAAGAATTTTTGTAATTTTTTAAAGTTTTCTAAGAAGTTCTAATCTCAGTCACAACGTGACGTTACTGAGTGGTGGCATTTTGGTCACAGATGTGACGTGACCACAGTGACTTACAGTGACGTCACAATGACGTCACCGTGACCATGCATGCTATGAGGGATATTAACGGTGACAGTTAAAATTCAGTTTTCAAAATTATAACCTAAGTATAATAAAACCTAAAATTTATTAAAACCCTAAACCTAAATGAAATAAAACCTAATTTGAAGTAGAAGCGTGTTAATTAGGTATATTACTATGCAAACTCAAGTTATATCTAAAAATTCAATTTTCAAAAACCTTTGAAATTTCATAAAGAAGCAAAATGATTTGGTAAACACTATATGTTGAATGGCTTGGCGAGAAAATGACGCTACAAGGCGCTTTCATTGAAATTTGTAATTCATTCAAAATTTACGGATTATTTTAATGTAAATTATATACCTGTTACACAAACTATATTTTTTGTTAAAAAACATAAAATGGATTGTTCTCCATAAACTGAATATAATCTATAATTTTTTTTCGCGTGCCAGAGAAGTTTTCTTGCGTGCCAAGTTAGGCACGCGTGCCATAGGATCGCCACCCCTGTCATAGTGTATGTGAAAGATTTTGTATTGAGAAAGTGGGGTGAGACAGAATAAAAAAGTAGTCGCCAGTCGCAACAGTGAATTCTTAATTTTTCTTAGCGCGGAATTAATATATTTTTCAAGGAATTATCTAATATAAAATTCTTTTAAAATTGAAAAAAAAAAAAAAAAAGTTAAAACCGGGGAATTGACCAAGACAGAGAGCTGTAAGGAATTCATTTAATCGAATATTTCTTTATGTCTTATAAACTTACTTTAAAAAAAGGGACATCTCTAAATAAAAACAAATAAAAAATATTTTCAGCTAAACGAGTTCATTAAATTAATGAAAGAAATGGAGATCCAAAATCAAACAATGAACACTGGAATTATGCTTGAAAAAGGGATCAGATTAAGTTCGTTAAGCCATGTTTTTTTTTTTCTTTTGTAAAAGTTGCTTTTAAAAAATTTAAAAGTGTTAAAGATCCTCAGGGCTTTTAATTCGGCTTCTAAGTTCATTTCACTTTCATTACCTAATTGTCGAAAAAAAAAAAAAATACTTCCCAAACAGTTTTTATTCGTAAGGTTTAATCAAGAAAATCGGAAAAATTAACTTTTTAAAGAAGGTATTTGTAAAGAAAACGCAAACTTAGTTAACCCCTTGAGGGGCGCTGGTATTTTTATGAAACCACTTAATTTTAATTCACAGATGACACAATGGCACCAGAATTTTAGTAAAAAAAATGTTGGTTTATTGTATATGTGAAATATAGCTTTTCTCGTATTTACAAATAAATTTGTTTTCAAATTCCGGTGTCAATCATTAATTTCAACGCTTTAGAAATGAAATTGCTTTGTCCCTGAAAGGGTTAATGTTATTTCCTTTATGTATGTATGTACGTATATATACAATGTGATTCATAAATATCGAAACAATAGGCTATTTCCTTAAATATTGCCTCTAGACACATACTTCCAATTACAAAGTTTAATAAAAAAGGTGCAAAATTTAATGACATAAGTGGCTTGTATTCTCAACAACCGTGTATATAATTTTTTATAACTTTAGCACATCAAGAATTGAGTAAAGAATGGGATTCCAAAAATTCTATCTCTACATATTAACCCTTTGAGGGGCAAGTAATTGTGTTTCTGTAATGTCGAATTCACACCGGAATCTTCAAAAAATTTCATTGCAAAGTAAGGAAAAGCAATTTTACGACTTTTTTCCGTCAAAGTTAGAAATGTAAAAGTTAATAAAATTTTTTTGCTGCAAATCTTCATTAATCTTAGGTGGGATAAAATATATCCCACCGCCCATCAAGGAGTTAACTATTTACTAGTTTTTATGCGTCATTTTCTTTACATTAAAAAAAATCGAGCGTATTTAAATCAACAACATTTGATAATCTATATAAAATAATATTATATCTTTTTTTATAAATTAAAGTAAAAACACGTAACTAACTTGTTTTACTATTTGGAAAAGGACGGAGATGAATTCTATCAGAAAAAGAATTTTCTTACAATTTCGAAAACTACAGCTATTAGATGACGAACATTTTGCCATTTTAACAAATAATATTAGTTCTGAAAAAAACTGTTTTCATTTAAATAATTAACTATAATAAATAAATTAAATAAACACGAATAAAAATTAATAGAATATTCTATACTGTCGGAATATAAATGCTACAAACAAATGAAAACACGACGTTTGCGCTTGCGCAGTTATTTCATAGATGAATAATTAATAGATTATCCATAAAGAAGAAAACAGGCATACAACTCCGTCCGCTACGTGGCATGCGACCTTGATTGATGTGACCTCGCCTTTAATCTTGCGGTTACCTCTCCCATTTAATCCCTTGAGGGGCTGTGGGATATATTATATCCCACTTACGATTAATAAAGATTTGAACCGAAAATTTTTTATTAAATTTTACTTATCTAACTTTGCTGAAAAAAAAAGTTTTAAAATTGTTTTTCTTTATTTTGCAATAAAATTTTTGAAAGATTCCGGTGTAAATTTGACATTACAGTAACGTAATTACTTACTCCTCAAAGGGTTAAGATAGGACACTTACTTTGTATCCTGCTTTGTCAATAACCTGGGCGGGGCTTGTGGATTTTAAGCCGTAAGGTAGGCCTACCCGCCTGGCCTGAATGTTGTCATTTGGCTGATTACATAAAGTGGTGGGTAGTGAGAATGAGAATAGAATAATTTTGGAGTTTTGAACGACGCGTCTCCAACACATTTTTGCCCTATGGCAATGGTGCACGCCGAAATGTGCTGTAGGGGTTTACGCACGAGAAGGAATACTGCCAGTGGACTACTTATTTAAATTCAGATTTCTTGATTGGCACCACTTTTTTGAAATGCTAAAATCCGCTTTTTTTAATGACATTAATTAAGGCGTAAACAAGGGGAATTTTAGCATTTGAAAAAAGTGGTGCCAATGAAGAGATGGGAATTTTTAAAAAGTGGCCCATTAGCAACACTGACAAGAAGTAGAACTGAGTTACGCCAGTGGGTGTATGAATGAAGTAGTGCAACTCTAAGGATGACAGCGCTCCGACCCAAATGACCGATTGCTACCACTAAAATTTTATAGTATTTCTTGTGGTATTTAATGACAGAATTTCTGAGATTTAATGTATGAAAGAATACTATTAAAATTTAGTGGTGAAAATCAACCATTTGGGTCTCTTCTGTCGCTGTATGGTGCTTAAATCTAAGTCTAGGCTTTATGGGAATGGTACATTAGTGCTGTTGTCCAGAAAATAAATAGATTTCAGAAAAGAGAAAAGGAATCAGAGGCCGACGACTAAAAGCAAATGCGTGAAACAACAACAAAAAAAAATTATGTCCTTTTCATGTCCACAATTTGATTTTTTTTTTTTTTTTTTTTTTTTTTTGTGTGTGTGTGTGTCTGTGTGTGTGTGTGTGTGTGTAAAATTTGAAAGAACTCTTTATTTTTTTTTTTTTTTGTTTCCATTAAAATAATCAGTAAGGACTTCATTAGAAAAAAAAATGCTTAGAAAGATATGTTTTTTAATTTAAATTATCCATTTTCATTCATCTTGACTAACAAAACAGTCTGTCCAGGTAACAGTAGGCATAGTTTTCAATTTAAGGTTTTAACTAATAATATTTAAAATCACATTTTTAACTGGTTTTATGTACTCAAAAAACATAGTATTTTAACAAGTTAGGTCCAAAACACTAAAATGTTGATTTATTATTATTATATTTTAAAATTAACCCTTTGCACTACGCGTTATTTTGAGTAAGGGCTACCAGCAACACCGCATCGTTACACAAATATTTCATTCAGTCGGCACCACTTTTTTAAAAGAAGTTTCTTTCAAACGCACAATTTAAAAAAATGCTCTGATTAACTGAGGCAAATTTTATTGTCCTTTGTTACTGGTGCCAGAAATAAGTTTTGCAAGGAAAGCAAAGGTTGCCGCAGCGGCGACAACGGAGTTTTTAACTTACCTTAACATGTCGCCGCAGCGGCGACAACGTGGTGCAAAGTGTTAAATTTTGTAGTCTGAAATTGTAACCTCTGTTACTGTAACTTTTCTGACCAAAGAAATGACTTCCATTGCCCCCTACAGAGGGTACTAATGAGGTTACTTGTAGGTAGAAATATTAGAAAAGATATGCTACAGCTAGATATCTGCACGGGCTGGGCCTACTGACTACTCTTTACGGGTCAGGCTGGATTCGGGCCTTACTTTTTTTCGGAAGAATCGGGCCGGGCCTAACTTATTTTTTCTGTACAGAGCCGGGACTGATTTCTTTTCTAGTCTTCACGGCCCAAAATTTTCAATCCTAGTTTTAAGCCAACCCGCATGAAAATCATTGTCTCGGCCAGTGTTGCCAGACAGCTACTTTTTAGGGTTTTGTTCATCTGACGAAACCCTATTCGTCTCGCTCCTCTGTCTGTCTGTCCGTCATAGAGCCCGTTCTCAGAAACTATACATGTTGGAGACTTGAAATTTTGCATACTTATAGCTGAACAGCACACATCATACGACAAATCATAAAATTTTGAAAAAGTTGTACATTTAACCCTTTGGGCTCCCACATGTGTATTTTAAACAATTCTTTCTAAGTGAGCCCCTAATTAGGTTGATGGCATAAACTTTTGCGTACTTATAGCTGGGCACCTCAGATCAAACAATAAATCATAAAATTTTGAAAAACTCGCACTTTTAACCCTTTGGACTCCCACATGTGTATTTTAAACAATTCTTTCTATGTGAGCCTCGAATTAGGTTGGAGGCGTGAAATTTTGCATACTTATAGCTGAACACCTCACATCAAACAACAAATCATAAAATTTTGAAAAAGTTGTACATTTAACCCTTTGGGCTCCCACATGTGTATTTTAAACAATTCTTTATAAGTGAGCCCCTAATTTGGTTGGAGGAGTGAAATTTTGCATACTTATAGCTGAACACCTCACATCAAATGACAAACCATAAAATTTTGAAAAAGTCTTATATTTAACCCTTTGGGATCCCACATGTGTATTTTAAACAATTCTTTCTAAGTGAGCCCATAATTAGGTTCGAGGCGTGAAATTTTGCATGCTTATAGTTGAGCATCTCACATTAAACAATAAATCATAAATTTTTGAAAAAGCCGTACATTTAACCTTTTGGGATCCCACATGTGTATTTAAAACAATTCTTTCTAAGTGAGGCGATATTTAGGTTGGAGGCGTGAAATTTTGCATACTTATAGCTGAACACCACCATGCGACAAATCATAAAATTTTGAAGAAGTCGTACATTTAACCCTTTGGGCTCCCGCATGCGTATTTTAAGCAATTCTTTCTAACTGAGCCCCTTATTAAATTGGAGATTTGAAATTTTGCATACTTATAGCAGAACAACTGAGGCCAGGCGACAAATCATAAAATCTTGAAAAAGTCTGACTTTTAACACTTTGAGCTACCACATACGTATTTTAAGCAATTCTCTCTAAGGGAGCCCTTAATTTAGTTGGAGACATGAATTTTTGCATATGTATAGCTGAATACCCCAGACCATACGACAAATCATAAAATTTTCAAAAAGTCTTATATTATTTACTCCTCCGGGCTCTAACTTGTGTATTTTAAGCAATTTTTCTTACCTCCGCCCTTTCCTTTTCAACTGGGGAGCACTTTTCTAACTTTTGCCGACACGACACTCCTTTGACCATTTTTTCATATTATGCACCATAGCCTTACATATTTTAGTTTCACTTTTTACCGCCAGGGGCACCTACTTATCTCGGGTGCTATGGGACCAATCTCCTCGACTAATATATCTACGGATAGTATGTAAAACGGAGTTTCGTTCGGTAGAGGTTTGTTTAGAATAGAGTGCGCCCCGGGTTGCGAAATGTGGAACTAACAGATTTTTCAAAAGGATAAAGTGTTTTGAAAAGAATATTAAACGAAACCCTCTGTGCGATCTGTGATCACACTTACCCACTTGTTTTTATTTCAGATTTCTTGATTGCGCCACTTTTTTCAAATTGTACAATCCGTCTTATTTTTGCATTATTTAATCTGAAATTAAATAATGGGAATTTTACTACTTCAAAAAACTGGTGTGAATCATGAAATCTGAATTTTAAAAAAGTGGACCACTGGCAACACTGGTCTCCGCGTGACCTGTCCGTTCAAAGGTCAGTAAAATTAAGCCTGGCCCAAAGATTTTTGCAAAATATGCACACATTTTTGAATCGCCATTATTCTACAATTAAACATTAACATTTATTCTTTTTAAAGAATAGTAAATTTCTAGGAAATAAGTTAAAACTGGTGTGAATGACTATGTACAAAAAATCTTCTTAAAGTGTCTTGCCTCTGCTTTCATAGTAGAAGGACGTCTTCTTTGCGCCTGATGAAGAAAGACTCAGATCTTTCGAAAGGCCTAGCGCATTTACAAATTTTTGATGGTGTTTTAAGAAGATTTTTTGTACATAGTAAATTTCTACTCTAATTAAAATGTAGCTAAATTAAAATATAGTAAAACGTGTGAAAAGGAACCTGCTTATGACGGAATCCTGTTTTAAATTGAAAAAGTGTTGATACATGCAAAATGAATATACTAATACGTAAGAAAAGAATATATAATACATTTACATTTGCTAAGGGAACTTGTCTATAACGCATTTTTTCTTTTCTTTTCTATGTAATTAAGTCTTAGAAGATTTTAATGTATAGCATTTTTCAGATTTTTAACAATTCAATGCTTGGAATATGGATTAACAATATTAATAATAACTGAAATATTTACATAGAAGAAATAGCGATTCATTAAAAAAATAAATATCGCAGCCTGCGGCACTTATATAAAAATGAAGTTTAGAAACATGAAAAAAAATGTTAAGATAAATATGTTTTGTCAGAACTCCTCGTAAGAGTCAAATTTTTAACCAAATCGACGTAAAAATCAATGTTTTGTAGCAATTCACTCGGGCCGGGCCGGACTCGGGCCGAACTTTTAGCTGTTATACAGGGCCGGGCCGAAAATTTTTTTCTATGAGTCGGGCCTGGAAATTTCGGGCCGTGCAGACATCTAGCTACAGCCATTTTAAATTTATTCTGCACACATGTGGTCAGTGAACTGAAACATCTGAATTCAAGTTAGTGTGTTTTCTGTTTGTAACCTCTGTTACATACATTTTGAATTTAAATATTGTCATTTTAATTAAGGTTTTATTTTTATTATACGAAATTAAGTAAATTTAATTTAAATAAATGCAATATTTACATTTTTTTTTGATATAAAACTATAGAAAATACACTTTTTTTGTTTGTTTGTTAAATGTAACATCTCTTACCTGTAACTTCTGTTACTACATTTTTGTAACAGATGTAGATAATTTAACAAAAATCTAGTTATATTAATGGAAATACACTTCTACTGCGTAATTTGTGTTGCTAAATGTATCTTCTGTTACAAAAATGCAACCTCTGTTACTATATATAAATTCTGTTACTAACACTTTTTTTCTATATTTTTCTTGTTGCATATGTGTAGCTCTTAAAAAATGAGTAGTTCTTTCAATATACTAAAACTATTTGACCATTTAAAAATAAATTGAGTTCAGGAAACTGAAAATTCTGGCTGTAATGCTGAATAGAAGTAACAGAGGTTACATATTGTTACATAAATTAATTCTTATTATTGTTTCCTTTTGAATATAAAATTATATATTGGAGTCTAATGCACAAATGATGATATAATATACTAGAAGTAATATTTTAATAAAATATAAATGTTGTAAATTGAATTGATGTTGTTCAATAACAGCAGTTACAATATTTACCTTTAAGGCCTTTTCAGGTGACTGTATTTTTATCCTAACTGTGCATTTTCTATGTTGGAACTGATTTTATATAGTTTGTATACATATAAACACAGGAAAAAAATATACTTGGTGAAAATTGCATGCTTAAAAAATATATATGTACATAATGGGGAAAGCACATATATTTTTTTTTTTTTCACACAAATACAGGTTGTTTATGCGATCATTGATGTTTCTTTTTTTTTTTTTTTACATTAGTAATTAGCAATGTAGAAATAAACAGTTGTACTTGAAAGGAATAAAAATGAATATTGAAAAGAAAAATAAACAAGTGGGTAAGTGTGATCACAGATCACACAGAGGGTTTCGTTTAATATTCCTTTAAAAATCCTTTTGCAAAATCTGTTAGTTTCGCATTTCGCAACCATGGGAAGGGGGGGGGGGGCACTCTATTCTAAACAAACCTCTATCCGAACGAAACTCCGTTTTACAATCTATCCGTAGATATATTAGTCGAGGTTATCGGGCCCATAGCACCCGAGATAAGTAGGCGCCCACTGGCGGTAAAAAAGTGAAACTAAAATATGTAAGTCTATGGTGTATAATATGAAAGAGTGGTCAAAGGGGTATCGGCAAAAGTTAGAAAAGTGCACCCCGGGTGAAAAGGGGGGAGGATAAAAAATTGCTTAAAATACACACGTTAGAGCCCGGAGGGGTAAATAATATAAGAATTTTTGGAAATTTTATGATTTTTCATGTGATCGAAAGTCTTCTGCTATAAGTATGCAAAATTTCATGTCTCCAACTCATTTAGGGCCTGAGTTAGAAAAATTGCTTAAAATACACAAGTTAGAGACCGGAGGTGTAAATATAAGGCTTTCTGAAATTTTTATGATTTGTCATATGATCGCAAGTGTTATAAGTATGCAAAATTTCAAACCTTCAACTTAATTAGGGGGCTGAGTTAGAAAAATTGCTTAAAATACACAAGTTAGAGACCGGAGGGATAAATATAAGACTTTTTGAAATTTTTACGATTTGTCGTGGGATCGGAAGTGTTTAGCTATAATTATGCACAATTTCAAGTCTTCAAATTAATTAGGGGCTGAGTTGGAAAAAAAAAGTTTAAAATACACAAGTTAGAACCCAGAGGGTTAAATATAAGACTTTTCCTAAAATTTATGATTTGTCGTTTGATCGCAAGTGTTTAGTTATAATTTTGCAAAATTTCAAGTCTTCAACTGAATTAGGAGCTAAGTTAGAAAAAAAAAAGCTTAAAATACACAAGTTAGAGCCCAGAAGGTTAAATATAAGATTTTTTCGAATTTTTTTGATTTGTCGTTTGATCGCAAGTGTTTAGCTATGATTTTGCAAAATTTCAATTCTTTAACTTATTTAGGGGCTCAGTTAGAAAAAAAAAGCTTAAAATACACAATGTAGAGCCCAGAGGGTTAAATATAAGACTTTTTCAAAATTTTAGTATTTGTCGTCTAATGTGAGATATTCAGCTATAATTTATATGCAAAATTTGAAGTGTCCAACATTTATAGTTTCTGAGAACGGGCACTCTGACGGACAGACAGACAGAGGAGCGAGACGAATAGGGTTTCGTCAGATAAACGAAACCCTAAAAAGCTTAAAATACACAAGTTAGAGCCCAGATGGTTAAATATAAGACTTTTTCGAAATTTTATGATTTGTCGTTTGATCGCAAGTGTTTAGCTATAATTTTGCAAAATTTCAGGTCTTCAACTTAATTAGGGGCTGAGTTAGAAAAAAAATGCTTAAAATACACAAGTTAGAGCCCAAAGGGTTAAATATAAGACCTTTTTTCGAAATTTTATGATTTGCCGTTTGGTTCTATGAATATATAACGTTATCATTTTAGGGGGGAGGGGGGGTCTGGTACATGATATCGTAAGATATCTCTGGAGGGAGGGGGGGGGGGGGTTGCTGTTTGGTATCGTTATCATTTTTGATGCAACCAAACTTTTTCTTTTTTAGTAACTTTTTCTTTACATCCAAATAGTCTGTTACATTTATTATTATTATTATTTTTATAAGCTTTTTATGAAAATATTAAGCTTATTATTAAAGCAATTAAATGTTTATAAAGTCATTTCATTCCAAAATTTGGAATATCGCAACGTTTAGCATTCCTGTTCTTCTGCCATTTTCCATATAATTCGCTGTTAGAGAAATCAGGAGCATAATATGTAAGAAATGATACTTGAGTTTATCAGTAAAAAAAGACAAAGAATGTTGTCCACTGTTTTGTTGATAAGTTTTGCTTTTCACCTTCCCGGGCAGGGAATGAGTGTAAGAACACAATATTACTTTTAAATGCATTATATAACAATAAGCTATTATTAAATACTTTTAAATAGTAACTTTGATATAAATTTATTTCATGTATCATGGGAATTTATTGACTTCTTGAATCCGTAAATTATGCGACTAATAAATGTATACTCTTATGTGTATATCTTTTGAAATGCATAAAAAGAAAGAAAAATAATCTAAAAATCAAAGAATTTTTAGACATTGATAATGATATCAGCGACGGGGAGGGGGGGGGGTGTCGACGAATGATAACGTATGATATCGTAAGGGGGGGGGGAGGGGTCCAAAATTAGCAAAATGTTGTTAACGTTATATAAGTATAGCCCCTTTGATCGCAGTGTTTAGCTATAATTTTGCAAAATTTCAAGTCTTCAAGTTAATTAGCGGCTGAGTTAGGGAAAAAAGCTTAAAATACACAAGTTAGAGCCCAGAGGTTAAATATAAGACTTTTCGAAATTATATAATTTGTCGTTTGATCGCAAGTGCTTAGCTATAATTTTGCAAAATTTCAAGTCTTCTACTTAATTAGCATAGCTGCCAACTCTTCCGCTTTTTCAGACCACAAAGATTTAATAGAAATTTTTGCCTTATTTAATCGGCAGATTACGGCGATTTAAAAATGTAAAATTTACTATAAAATTTTGGTGGTCTGAAAAAGCGTAAGATGTTGGCAGCTATGAATTAGGGGCTCAGTTAGAAAAAAAAAACTTATAATAAACATGTTACAGCGCAGAGGGTTAAATATAAGACTTTTTCAAAATTTTATGATTCGTCGTTTGGTGTGAGGTGTTCAGCTATAAGTATTCAAAATTTCAAGTCTCCAACATAAGGTTAATTGGGATAACTGGACCCACAAGGTACTGGGCCATAGGCTGTTTTATAAAAAACTATTGATGTTTTTTAAGTTTTAGCTTTTGTGAACTATGCACCTTAATCTCTACTTCCTAAAACAACGTGTGTCAACTCAATCATAATTCTCACTTTGCTGTGATAGGTTGTCAAAAATTTACGTTTCTTTCTTTAAAAACAACGTCAATATGCTTGAACTTCCTCGGCTTTTTATTAAAGTACTGTCAGTACTTTTATTAAACAACCTTTTTTTTTAAAGATTAGGCATATAACTACATTCATATTATTAGTTATCTATACATATTTACTTCATGTTTGAAATGTAAGACCGGTGTCCCAGTTACCCCATAAATCTTACAAGAATGGTGTAACTGGGACATGTATCCGGGGCAACTGGACCATGTTGGATCCAGTTACCCCAGTAGTTATAAATAATTTTTTTTAGATTCTCTTAGTACGGGAAGTAAATTTCTCCATTGTTTTTTGCTCACAATAAAGAAAATTATAGAATACCTTATTAAAATTACGTAATAAAAATTTTAAAAAAGCATATTGATTGGTATCAAACCAAATTTCTTGACCCTTGAGAGGCGGCGATGCCGTTATGGCATCACATAATTTTAATTCCTAATTGCCACGTTCACACTGGAATTTTATAATGAAAATTTCACCTTTATTAAGTACGCGAAATTATACTTTTATTTATTTTCAAATAGATTCTCTTGTAAATACTTGTGTGATTAAATTATTTCAACATTTTATGAATGTAAGTATCTTGCCCCTGAAAGCGAGATAGCCAAACATTAAAATTGTACGATACACAGGGGTTGCATTCTATAGGGAAACTTTTATTGTTCCTACCACTATTTTGAAAATAATATCTTCATCGCACCTTTCTTTATAATATGTTAAATAAAATAATCATGAAGGTATCTCATTGAGGGTTCTGGTAGGAACAATAAAACTTTCCCTATATAATGCGATCACTGGATACAGATAAAGTACTTAAGTACTTACGTAGCCGTTTCTTCATAGATTTATCTTGCTATATTTTTCCTTAAAATACCCATGTGACTTTTATACTTATTACCTATATTAAATTACATAAGTACTTACATAATTTTTATGTTTTTGGTATAAATAAATCTAATATTTTCACTTTTAGTGCTTTTTTTAGACACATTGATAGCAAAGGTTTCCCTTACAACGCTCTTTATTGACATATAATTTACATGATCTGCCTAGTTTAAATTTTTTTAAGTTGTTTACACTTTTTCAAACGTGACATGATATCCCATATGAAGAAAAAAACACATGTGGAACATAGACCCTCCTGGTCCACTTACCCCATTTTTATGGGGCAACTGGACCCATGAGGAAAGAAAGATGAAATATGCATATTTTTATATTTTAAATATTAAAACGTAATTTTGAGCATTTCTGTCTGATAGAGGGAATCTAACTGAACACATTTACAGAAGTTCAGACTTTAATTCAAATGAATATTAGCTTTTTGAAGCTGAATTGTCAGAAGCTGCAGAGTCACATTGTAAAATTATGGCCCAGTTGCCCCAACTAACCTTATATAGTTTCTCAGAACGGGCACAGTGACGGACAGACAGACAGGGGAGTAAGACGAATAGGATTTCGTTAGATGAACGAAACCCAAATAGTTTTGAATGAATTTAAAGTTGAATGGTTATCTTGAATTAAATTCAGAGCATACTTCGCGAGAAGCAAAATTAAAAAATATATTAGGCAGAAGTATTTGGAAAACTTACTTCGAATTAAAATCATACATTTGATACGTATTATACATCTAAAAAAATATGCTCACAAACAATGATTATCAGCTGAGTGTCATACTAAAATTAATCTAATTTAAAAAAAAAAACCTTAATTAACTCTAATCTATTTTGATTAAACCGAGAATCCTGCCATTACCGTCTCAATACTCAAGGCCTCCAGACTGATTTCGTGACGTACCAAATGAAGAATAACCCCTTGAAGGGCAAGCAATTGCGTTTGTGTAATGCTTAATTCCCACCGGCAATTTAGAAAAATTTTATTTCAAAATAAGGAAAAGCAATTTTACGACTTTTCCCCACTAAAGTCAGAAAACTAAAATTTCCTAAAATTTTTCTGGTGCAAATCCTGAGTAATCGTAGGTGGGGCGGCGGTATATATTATATACCACCTATGATTAATCAGGATTTGCACCAGAAAAATTTTAGGAAATTTTAGTTTTCTGACTTTAGTGGAGAAAAGCCGTAAAATTGCTTTTCCTTATTTTGAAATAAAATTTTTCTAAATTTCCGGTAAGCATTACACAAACTCAATTGCTTGCCTTTCAAGGGGTTAATCTTCATTTGGTACGTCACGAAATCAGTCCGGAGGCCTTGAGTATTGAGACAGTAATGATACTGCACCTTTGCTGTTGCTGCATGTTATGATTTTATTATCTATTTTATTTTATGGTTACGGTACAATAACAACAACAACAAAAAAAGCTTTTAGATTCTACTTAAACTTGTACGCTTCCGCAGAAATGCTGTGAATGTGTATAGAAATGTTGGAGGTAGAGGATTTAGATGCTTGCTTATTTATCGAGTTAATATAAATAAGTACTCTTAATTATTTTTATGTCTATTTGAATCCAAATTATTTAAATAAAATGTTAAAAGTGGGTGTTAATATTTGAAAAAATTTGAAATCGTTGCAATTTTAAACAGTAGATGAAACCTATTTAAGGGAATACACGACTGGGACGCCACGCCCACACACATTAATTTTACTCTAATATTTTATACTAATTTATTATATGTAACTAAATCTTATCCAAGTGTTTATATGTACTTTAATTCACGTGTTTGATAAAATATGTGCAAGAATTTCCCACAAGTTAGAAGCGTCTAAGTTTTTTAGCTCTTCGAAAAATTGTACTCTTCAGCTAAAAACCTCTTTAACTCCTAACGTACTCAAGCGATTTCGATAAAAAATTTTAGAATGAGATAAATAACTGCCGAGATAAAGAGAAAGGTGTTTCATAACTATTTGAGCATTACTTTCGAAAGCGCATTTCACGATTTCACCCGTGGCCGTCTGTAGCGAACTGTCATAATTTTGCTACTAGTAGTACCAATTTAGGGCGAGTTATAGATACTTTACTTTACTATGTTCCAAGAGCATTATTCGTTGAAGAAAATATTTTTTAATAGATCACTTGTTCCCAATTATAACTGTTGAGCTTCCCTGATGTTGAAAGACATGAGGTAGAAAGTATCAGTTTCGAAAAAAAAAAAAAAAAAAAAAAAAAAAAACTTTGCTATCCTACGTCGAGGCAGACCGTTAAAAAAAAAAATTAATTTGTTTTAGAAAAAAAAAATATTTCTGAAAATAGGAAATTTCTGAAAAACAGCCAATGCTCTATTTTTTTTTTTTTTTTTTTTTTTTTTTAGTGGCAGAAAAAAATTGTCTGCCATAAGTCTTGGGCATAATCTAGTGAATATGGATTCCAAATTTCATCAAAAGCAGTCTTTTTAATTTCAGGGGAAACGGGTCTTAAAGCTCGCATATTTCCTATAGGATTGCACGCAGTCTTGTTTTCCCTTAAAAAACTGTATTCATATTCCGAAAGAAGACAACATTTCGAGTCTAATCACACCTTTGATTTGATTTTATCGTAAAAAGTCCTTCCGGCCAGTGCCGGGAGGAAGAGGTAGCTTTCATATTCCCTATTTTAAAAAAGCCAACTTATATTATTCAAACACACGAAGCTCAATTTAGTGGAAACCGAATATAGGAGATTCAATACAAATTTTTATCAATACTAAATCATTATGAATGAGAATTTCGCGAAATTAGTCAGCTTTATCCAAGCTGCTTTTATTTAAAGTAACTTATATTTAGCTGCCAAATTCGGCGATTTCTTAAATTGCCTGCCATTTTAAGACAACATGGTTGATGAGGCTAACCAGTGAACTTGGTCGAGATCTTAGTAATTGCTGTGCACATGCTCACTCACATCGGAATCTGTTGATATATACGAGTGCTGTCGCAGGCAAAAAATCCGATTTTTCAAAATGTCACCCACATTAGAAATTGAAACTGCTATATCTGAGCCTTTTTTTAAGATAAAGACAAACAAAAAATGCTCCTGAATCCTTATATCAAGGTCAAATACTTAAGAAAGAAACCTTTTTCAATTTCTAATTTTTTTCCACGTCACTTTAAATATAATTTGTTTTAATTTAATGGTCGCCATTTTTAAGCAAGATGGCTGATGAAGCTGGCCAGCAAACTTGGTCAAGATATTGATGTATACTATCCACATGCCTTCTTCCATCGAAATAGGCGAATACGTGTGTTATCGCGTGACAAATACAAGATCGTTTCAAAGTGTTAGCCATGCTAGAAATTCAAAGTGCTATAATTCCACCATTTTTTAAGATATAAACAAAAGAACAAATTTTCAGAAACAAAAACTGCTCCAAAATCTTTGTATCAAGGCCAAACACATAAAAAAAATCTTTTTCATTTTCCAATTTTTTATTACCTCATTTTAAATTTTAAATTACATTTTTGTTTAAATGGCAACCCTTTTGAAACAAGATGGCGAATGAAGCTGGCCAACGAACTCGGTCGAGACATTGGTATGTACTACGTACAGACCAAGTTACATCCAAATCGGTTCATAAATACGCCTGTTATCGCGTGACAAAAATCAGGTCGTTTTAAAATATCAGCCACAATAGAAATTCAAAATGCTATAACTGAACCATTTTTTTAGATATAGACGAAACAAAACCTGTTCCGGAATCTTTGTATTAAGGTCAAACACATATGAAAAAAATCTTTTTCATTTTCCAATTTTTTGGTATCTCATTTTAAATTTAAAATTTTTAAAATTTTTTTAAATGGCCGCCATTTTGAAACAAGATGGCGGAGGAAGCTGGCCAACGAACTCGGTCGAGATATTTGTATGTACTATGCACACACCAAGGTACATCCAAATCGGTTCATAAATACGTCTGTTATCACGTGACAAAAATCAGGACGTTTCAAAATGTCAGACACGCTAGAAATTCAAAATGCTATAACTCAGCCATATTTTAAGATATAGACGAAACAAAAACTGCTCCCGAATCTTTTTATCAAGGTCAAATACATAAGAAAAAAATATTTTTTCAATTTTTAATTTTTTGGTACCACATTTCAAATTTAAAATTTTCTTAAAAATTTAAATGGCCGCCATTTTTAAACAAGATGGCGGATGAAGCTGGCCAACGAACTCGGTCGACACATTGGTATGTACTATGTATAAACGAAATTACATCGAAATAGGTTCATAAATACGCCTTTTATCGCGTGACAAAATTCAGGACGTTTCAAAATGCCAGCCACGCTTGAAATTCAAAATGCTATAACTCAGCCATTTTTTAAGATATAGACGAAACAAAAACTGCTCCGGAATCTTTGTATAAAGGTCAAATACATAATAAAAAATATTTTTCCATTTGTAATTTTTTGGTACCACATTTCTAATTTTAAATTTTTTAAAAAATTTTAAATGGCCGCCATTTTGAAACAAAATGGCGGATGAAGCTGGCCAACGAACTCGGTCGAGACATTGGTATGTACTATGTACACACCGAATTACATCCAAATCGGTTCATAAATACGAGAGTTACAGTGTGACATAGGTCAGATATATATATATATATATATGTGGATATATATATATATATATATATATATATATATATATATATATATATCAATTTTGAACGGAGGGTGGTTTCGGGGTCTGGGGGTCATGATCGATGAAAATATACCAAAATTTTTTGAAATCGCTTTCCTCCGAACGGCTGCAATAGGTAGCTTTTTGTAATGAAAGCTACCTAAAAGTATGCGGATAAAGGCTATATGTTTAGTTTTTAGGTACGTTCGTAATTATATATATACGTAGCACCTATAGTCGTCGTTCGGCCCTTCTGTCTGTCTCTCCGTCCATCAGTATATAACAGAGCAAAAACTACCCAACCGAATGGTCTGAAATTTTAAATATATAATTGTTGCAAAATTTTGTCGAGTCATTTCAAATGTTATGAAAATGGGATGTTAGTTTAATAACAGGAACAGTCAAGAGTTTTCCGTTACATTACGGCCAATGGGAAAAAATTACTTCAAGTGCATTTCAATGATGTTACAGCCTTTAGAACAGAATGAAATTGATATGCACTTATGAAGTGCACTAAAATGTATATTCAGTACAATATGCGGTGCAAAAAATATTTATAAAACTAGTTATAGTACGAACGCACCTTATTTGCCACGTTTGACGTGCAATGTCGAACTTGTTTATAGTCGCTATACATTCTACAAATTACAAAATTGGTTTATTATAAACTACAATATGGCTAGTCTGATCGATTCTATTAGAGTATACTTGTTCATGTTAATCAGCCATTTCGCTGATTTTATTATAGAACATTGTTAAACACTAAATATGATAGAGAGTATGAGCTGGAGCTGACGACTCCGAAGTGTTCCACGGCAATACCCCCTGTATGAATATAAGTTCAGAGGGGAGGGTTTACACAACAGTGAGGCATTAAGTAGGGCCCCTCCCTCACTCCTTGTATTCTGCTTAAATTTGAGACTAGGCGTGGTTGAGTGGTATTTTTGTGTTGTTATCAAGAAGATAAAATGTAGGATATAGTAGTTTTTGGGAAATGGAAATAGTGACCCACGAATGAATGCAGATACAGGCTGTTTATGTTATAGGATATTTTTTTTTTACAGAAGAAGTAATTAGCATGTAGAAATAAACAATTGTACTTATAAGGAATAAAAATGACTTTTGAAAAAAAAAATAGATAGTTTGCAAAGAATATAAAATTAAATTTTTATCTTGAATTAAATTCGGTGTTTAACACGTTGAGTGCCACGGTGACTGACACTGAAGCTGAAAAATTTACAATGTTTTAAGTAATTTTTATGAAAGTATAATCCTGTAATAAATGAAAGGTAAGTAAATTTTAAATACACTTTCAGTAATTACTTAAAACATTATATATATTTTTAGTTTTATATCATATTTTAGACCGTCATCCATCGGCGAATGATACGTTCTAAACAGAAAGTTCAGTGTCAGCCACCAGTGGCTGACGTGGCGCTTAACGTGTTAAAGGGCAAAATTTTGGAAAATATTTGGAAGAAATTTTAAGAATATTAAGCAAAATTTTAGGGATTGTTTCTTCGAATTAAAAAAGTACTTTTGGTAGGTATAGTGCCAGGGCCGTAACTATAAACTTGGAGGCCCCAGGGCAAAACTTCATAGTGAGGCCCCTCAATATTTCTCCCTATATTTTGTCCTAATACTAATAACCGTAGCGTCCCCCCTCTCCATCGTCACTCTATTCGACGTATTTATATTTCATACATTATCTGAAAAATTTAAAGCATTTTTTTCTTTAGCAAAATAAAATTTTTAAATATTTCTGCATATAATTAGCTGTCAGTTATTCCACTTTTTAGTTATCACTCCTTCCGAATAGAAATCTTTGCCTAATTTTAATGTTAATTTATCGCAGGATTCAGCGAGTAAATAAAATAAGGATTATGATTCGAAAATAGTGTTAAAACTAAAAAGGGGTAGTTCGCAGCTATACATTTTTATGAAAAAATAAATGAAATTTACAGAAATTAATAATATGTTAAGGAATCAAACAACATTTTTCAATTTCCTATAAAAGCTGCATATCTTAAAGTATAATCGATTCCTTCCGTAGAACAATCTCTTGTGATGAGTCCCTGAAAGTCAGATTAAATTAAACAATGGACACAGTGATCGGAAAGATTCGATGCTTTTATAGAAAAAGGGGAAACGCTGCTCTATTGCTTACTATAAAAATAACAATACATGACAATTATATCTACTTATAAATGACTACTACTTACAACTTCGTAAATCTGCAGAGCAGAGCCGCATTCATGATGGAAAATAAACAGAAAAGTCAATAACGTTATTTTCGTACTCGTACGCAATGGAAGAGTAAAAACCTGAAATAAACAATATCTCAAGCTGATGCTCGTTGACTAAAAAAAGAAAATATTCTTTTCTGGTTAGATATCTAGATTAAGAAAAAAAATGATCCAATTAAAAAATATCCTAGTGTCAGAAAGGAAAATCAAACTGAAAGCAAATTCACTGTTCGAGCTCTTGTATGGCGCCAATATATATGTCGCCGAAATCAATACCAGACATAAATCTACAAATATCAGTATGATAAACAAAACACGATTTCTTGTTTCTCCGATTCTGATCAAAATAACATTAAAAAGGGGGAAGAGTTATTTTATTTTTTCTATACCTGAGTAAATAGAATTTGTAATTTACAGACAGATTGAGTTCGAGCGCTTCGGTTTCTCGGAAGTGCTATTGCACTAGGCTCCGAAGCCCTGTATTTATGGGTTCTGGTGAATTCCGACCAATATTTAAATATTTACTAAAAACAGAGAAGTGCCGGAGACTCTTTGGCCGGGCTCCCGCGCAATTTAAGCCCTGATTAACTTTCCTTCAAGTTTTTTACTTTTTTTAATGCAGAAGGCTAAAAGATAGCGTAAAGATATTGGTATGGGACCACTATGGGGTGAAATTACAAAACAAAACAAACCACATTCGAATTGTGCTTCCGTTCGAAAGTAACACGTGGAAATAGTGCTTTAATTATAAATTTCAAATTTGCTTTTGCCGATTGCCACGCGTAGAGTTAACAAAAATAATTTGTTTGGGGCATATGCATATACAGTCAAATTTGAATAATTCGAACTCCAAGGGACCGCTAAAAAAACTCGAATTACCCAAGATTTCGAATTAGACAAGTTTTGCTTTTCCCAACTACTACCTTACTTAAATATTTATTGACGCATAAGTTGTATGTTCCAATTAAAAAATATATATATATAATATAGAGAAAAAATGTATATCATACATAAAATATTTATTTTAAAATTTTTTGAAAATATAGAATACACAAAAGTATATCTAGAGCCGTAGCGAAAGATTTTTTTTTTTTTTTTTTTGGGGGGGGGGGTGGGGGTGAGCAAAAGGTAAGATTGGCCGACTCAAAAATGTTTCAAATCCGACTAATGTAAAAGAGTCAATCTGTCGCATCATTTCTTAATTAATAGTTTTTAGAATTAATTTTAACTGATTAACTATAATTGATAGTTAAAATATATGATTTTGTGTTCCTAAAATGTTTCGTAGATGTAACTCTGTAATTATTTAAAAGGTTTACCAAGAACTTTACTGGAGGGAAAAAAAGAAAATATGTATTGATAAGAGAAAATCCTACAGTTATATTTGGGAAAAACACATTTGTTTAGAATGATAGAATGAAGTGATAGTTTAGAAAATAGAATGTAGTAATTTTGAAAATAAAAGCTAAATAAAAATGTGATCTCTCAGTTCTAAAAATTATGATAATATGATGAATGGAAGTACTTTCAATATTTTATTAGTATGCGATATAAAATAATTTGAACTGTATATTCCAATTCGTGTGTATCGTGTGGAATTAACAACATACACTTTCACTAATTCTAATTGTAAAACTAAAAAATGCACACTATAGTGGTACTGAAAATATTTGGAGGGGCCTCAAAATTTAATTGCGCCTGGGGCCTCTTGAGTGCTAAATCCACCAGTGATTGTGTTTTATAGGAATGTCAAGGGACCGAGAGAAACATTTGAATTATCCACGATTTCGAATTATACACGTTCGAATCATTCAAGTTTGACTGTACTATTTCTACATCAATTACACATCACACTGACTGAATAAAGTAAACTATACATACCTTTCTTATCACCATTCCCTGTCGAGTTGTTTCCACTGTCCAGCTATGTTGATAACTTCTTCGAACTTTTTGCAGCCTCCAAGTTTCTTCTTTTTAGAGTCTGTCTCTTTTTATTTCTACTTGGCTGGTGCCGAATTCGTTTCATAATATAAACTATCATCTCAACACAAGCAATGTAAGACTAAGTAATAAACTACACGCGTACTATCACTACTATGCGACTCTCAACTGCACTGACAGTCCGATATTGATGAGCAGATAGCAAACGAATGAATCATCATGAATCACTAGCTCACTGCACGTCCTAGCCTGCACTTAACTCATCACTCGGTAGGCACCTGGCACGACGTGACACATTCGACTCGACATTCTGCTGTCTGCTCTAGAGCTGCTTTTGCATGCGAAGTGTATGGAGTATTTCAACGGACGCGCAAAAATATTTACTGTAGCAATTTGATGGATTTTTTATTATTTTATTTCTACTTGGCTGGTGCCGAATTCGTTTCATAATATAAACTATTATCTCAACACAAGAAATGTAAGACTAAGTAATAAACTACACGCGTACTATCACTACTATGCGACTCTCAACTGCACTGACAGTCCGATATTGATGAGCAGTTAGCAAACGAATGAATCATCATGAATCACTAGCTCACTGCACTGCACGTCCTAGCCTGCACTTAACTCATCACTCTGTAGGCACCTGGCACGACGTGACACATTCGACTCGACATTCTGCTGTCTGCTCTAGAGCTGCTTTTGCATGCGAAGTGTATGGAGTATATCAACGGACGCGCAAAAATATTTACTGTAGCAATTTGATGGATTTTTTATTATTAACTTTTAGCTAGGTGCTGGGTATTTTATAGGAAGTTAGATTAGATATTAAAATACAATAATTTTTTAATCATCAGTTTAGGGCTTCTCGGGCTTCGGGCCCCCGGGGCAGCGCCCCGGCTGCCCCGGCGGTAGTTACGGGCCTGTATAGTACACACACACACACACAAAGATGTATATATCTATATACAGGGTGGTTATAAAACAAATTCCCCGATATATGAACCCCTAGCGGCCTAACCGCTCAACCAATCGAAAAGAAATTTTAGGGTATGCTCTCGAAATCGTGATGATTTAACCCTTTCAGGGGCAAGGTACTTGTATTCAGAAAATGTTGAAATAATTTATTGACACCAGTATTTAGAAGAGAATTTATTTGTAAACAAGTAAAAGCATATTTTCGCGTATTTAATAAAGGTGAAATCTTCATTATAATATTTCGGTGCCAATGTGGTAATTAGGGACTAAAATTATGTGATGCCGTGACAGCATTACCGCCCTTCAAGGAGTTAAAACATTAGAGCTCTCACGGTTACGGTTACATTGAAAAAATTTCGAATGGCAACACCCATTTTTTTCATGTGCAAATTCATCAGCGCATTGAAAAACCATAAATGGCGTTGGAATAATACACGTACGATGAAAATTGCGGCGTGAAACACTTGCAAAAAAAAACCATTGCGAGGAACGAAGCACTGGCTACAAGACATGTTTTTCAGTAGAGGATTTTTTTTTTTTTTCACTTGCGAACTGAGTAATGTTGTAAGATTTGTTTTAAAATGTGTTTCTGAGTTGTGCTTGTGTATACATAGAGAAAATAAAACTGTAATAATTTATTTTAGAGTGCTGAATATTACGTTACATAGGAACTGATTAGGGTTGCCACGATATTACACCGGCAATTTTAGTCATACGTGTATCGTTTCTCAAATTCTGACATTTTCTAACTCCATAAAGACTTAACAAAATACTTAAACTATGCCATTTTTCCGGCTATGCTGACCCAAAGAATTCAAATAATTAATTTATTATTATTATTATTATTTACGTTTCAATTTTATTTGGCAATGACGACGTGCATTATTATAATTGCTATGTCGTAAGAAAAAAAAAATCAAGTAAAATATCATAGTTCATAATATTATATGTCATATGTAGTGTGACATTTTGTTATGAACTATAACATTTTACTTTTTCTTTAGTCATCGGCAAAAACCCATATGCCTGATAATAAATTTTTAATATAAATAATAAAATATTAAATACAGACATTAAAACTAAAGATACATAATATCATTTTTAATCTCAAATAAAACGTCAGAGGTTTGTGTTGACATTTGAGAATTGGAAGTGGGTGAAATTTTTAATATATAGACCCAGCAAAGAAAGAAATAGTGGGCCATCAGCTGGAAAAAAGATGGCAGCCAGCAGTGCCACCAGCGATAAAGTGCAAGGGTGCCATTACTTAACATGTTCACGCCGGCGCGGTGGGTCACACTCGACTGTCTCAGAGCTGGTAAGTCTCCGGCCTTTTGGGTACCGGTATTTTAATGCAGAAAATGTTGTTTTATTTAATTAGAACAATTTGGCGATTTAAAAGAAACAACATTTTCTCTAAAATAACAGTGGTGTGCAAAAAACCGGAGACTTGACAACTCTGAGACAGTCGAGTGTGACCCACCGCGCTGGCGTGAACGTGTTAAACCTGTCGAAAAGTGTCCGAGCCGAATGCAGCTGGCCTATCAGTGATGGCCAACAGTAAGCCAGCATTGGTATGCCACCACATTACTTCAATCCGGCACTTTTCCTGCAGTGCTAGCACCTATCCACTGCTATTCCTCTGCTGGCCCAGCACTTTCCCTTACAAAAATTTCTTATAGAATTCTATAAAAAAAAAACAAAGTATTATGGCTCTTTTTTCTATAAGCTAGTTTCACCAACAGCTATAGAAATATCTATAGAACCATTTGAACTTTCAGCGGTTTCCATGTGGTCACCCTCCCAAGTACTAACCGCGCTCGATGCTGTTTGGCTTTCGTGATCGGACATGAACAAGTGCTTTCAGCGTACGCTACGACTGCTGGTAGGTTTCAGGCTCTCATTACACTATTTCAAGTTTGTTTCTTTTGTGATTTACGTTCCCAATCATTAAACTGGTATAGAAATTATTCTATTGTATAGAAATCCTATGTATATAGCGTATCCTATGTATTATACGCTTTTTTTTTTATTATTGATTCTGAACTGCGTAAATTATGAAAACCGAAATCCTTTGTAACCTAGTAAAACCAGATTTAAGGGGAAAAAAGTGCATTAAAGTAAAGAATTTATTTATTTATTCATTTACTTATTTATTTTGTTGGTGGCAGTGGTGCTATATTTTTTACAGTTAAAAAAAAATTAGCTTCACAGCTTAAATTGTGTTAAGATATTCATTTCAGATTTGTGTTCAAATACTCAATATCTTCGATATTCGCAGCGCCACTTAGCGTAAGGGTTCCCAGCAATAATACTGCAAAAGTTCGTGCACTTCCATGTAGTGGTGGGCCAGCGCATGAGATAAAATGGATGCCCACCAGAATTTTATCTGATGATTTCCAACAGCAAAGTTGACTGAAGCTATCCAGCAGTGGTTATGCAGTGGTAGACCATCAGCCAGCACTTTTCCATCATTGTCAGCACCTATCTTGCTGCTGGCCGTCAATTTCCTCTTTGCTGGGGACAATCCCTATTCCATTAACTGTAATACATATTTTAAAATAATACAATATTCAGAGTCTTGCTGTTTATGCGATTATCGGGTGTTCTTTTTATAAGAAGTACTTACAAGGGAACCATTTTTGGTGCAACCTATCATTGAGACCTGGTACATTTTAAAGCACTATATTACAAAGTTTGAGAATCGATAAAATTTTTCTGTTAAAATCATATTTTTTGATTTTGCAGCTACATAACTTTCTGAAAATATAATTTTCGAAAACAATTATCGAACTATTAACATAGCATTATTGTTTTCAAAAAAGCATTTAAAAATACAAATCAGGCAATAATAAGTATAAAATATCGAAAAAAGCTTAAAAATTCCTTCAAGAACCTACAAAATTGATTTCCAAAAATTACGACATTATATTCGCATTTTTGGCGGGAGAAAAGTTTTTTATTTAACACGTTCACGCCGGCGCGGTGGGTCACACTCGACTATCTCAGAGCTGCCAAGTCTCCGGCTTTTTGGATACCAGTATTTTAATACAGAAAATGTTGTTTTATTTAATTAGAACAATTGGGCGATTTAAAGGAGCGACATTTTCTCTGTGGTGTGCAAAAAGTCGGAGACTTGACAACTCTGAGACAGTCGAGTGTGATCCACCGCGCCGGCGTGAACGTGTTAAAGTAGAGCTTTCCGGCAAATCTACCCAAATTTTATAGCTGCTTGTCGTGTTGTAAGTGATCAGTGGTTTGG
Source organism: Maratus speciosus (assembly GCA_963932465.1). Taxonomy (NCBI): domain Eukaryota; kingdom Metazoa; phylum Arthropoda; class Arachnida; order Araneae; family Salticidae; genus Maratus; species Maratus speciosus. The sequence continues at coordinate 248,337,940 of OZ010799.1, forward strand.
ACTTCGCTAGAAATTGTAATGTTCGAAATGTTCTAGAAATGTGTCTAGAAATGTTCAACCTAATCAGGCACAGTAAATTTTCTAAATTGTATAAAAATATTAATTTGCTTTATTATTACTTTTACTAAATGTTATTACTTTTCTTACTACTTTACTGCACCAAAAGGGGTTCACTTGTTAGCAACTGGAAACAAATAATTCTACTTGTAAGGAATACAAATGACTTTTGGGGGGAAAAAATGCATAGCTTCGAAAGAATGTAAAACTGATTTCTTATCTTGAATTAAATTTCGTATGTACGCGGTAAGAACTAAAATTTTGGAAATTCTTAGGCAGAAATGTTAGCAATATGAAACTAAATTTTAAGGAAAATTACTTCGAATAATAAGAATTCATTTGGAAGGTATTATGCATAGGAAAAATATACTCACAAACAATCATCAATATTACGTGCGTGGGACGCAAAAATACAGCTGTTAAAAAAACAAACTTTAACCTACTATAATTAATTTGATTAAAGTTGATAGTCATACACCTCTGCTTTTGCAGAAAGTTGGGATTTGATTATTTAGTTCTAGTTACGTCGAAATAACAATCAGACATTAAAAACAGTATTTTAAGATTTTAAACTTGTATTCTTATTCATAGATGGGATATGCACATTATGGAGCAATAGAATTTAGATGCTTGTTTATTTATCGCTACTTCGCAGTAACAAATATGCCAAAGTACTTTTAACTCTTTCCAGCAAAGTTGAAAAGTGTTTAAGAATTTGGTTTGTTTGCATATCTGCCGTCTGTCTGTCGTGCTCTAACTCCCGTGAACATAATCCGATTGCGATGAAATTGATAGATGCTATTGGGTATCACTGTGGTATGTTCGGTATTGAAAAATAATTGCGTAGCAATTACAGGGACACTCAAAAGAATTCTGTTACATTGTTCATACACAATTCTGTCTATGGGGAAAATCATTTGCGGTGTATTATAATGATATTGTACTATTTTAAACATAGTGGAATTTATATATTTTAAACATAGTGGAATTTATATATATCACTGAAGCGTACTACACGGAGCTTACTGTAGGATATGGTTTGCATAGAATTTATCGTTCATTTACAGGAACACACAAAAGAATTTGACTTCAGTAGAAATTGAACATTAATTGAACTATTAAAACCTGTGAATAATACTTGCTGGAATTGCGTTTTGAGTTGTGGTATGCCTTTTTAAATTGAACTATTTTTTAAATATTACTTGGTGGATATGAATTCTTCAGATCATATACATGACAGCACAAAAGTTCTCAAGTACATTTCCGTTCATTAGCGGAAATTGCTGAATGAAAAATTGCAACTGTGTTATTCGTTTAACTGAACTAACTTTTAGCATACTATGTAGTATGTATACAAATCTAATATACAGGGATGAAAAAAAAGAGAAAATATATTTTTTCGACTATTGATGATAATAGCAGAAACTGAGTTTTAAAATGCGATACGCGTTGTTCAAATTGGTTATTTATCCATCATTTTTCACTTTAATAAACTGTGAAGTTTTGTTGGACTACTCTGAATGTGTTGGAAAGTGTTTAATAACTTATGCTGGACGCATGATGTTCCGCTATTTTTTAAATATGAAGCCACTTTAACAATTAAGTGGTATGCTGAAAGAAAGCGGAGAGTTTAAAAAATTGATTGCTGTTTATGCAACAAACATTTATTTAACAATTATTATAATCTAGGAGAAACCTTATTTGATGTTTATTGAAAAAATAATCAATCAATCATAAATCATTTCCTGTGGTGTTAGAAATATAAACATTCCACAACATAATACTAAAATATTTATTTGCTTAAAAGACGTCATAAAAACACATTAAAAGTAAATTAAAAACTCTTTATTTACATGTTTCAACTCATTTTCTGAGTCGTCGTCAGAATGTATAATAGAAAATTATAAATGCATAATGAAAAATGGAAAAAATCATCGAAAATAAACAACTTCCACAACTTCATCATCTCTTTGTGAGATAACTGTTTGTTAATTTTCTTTTAGCAATTGCTACAATTTTGAAACTATAAATCGTTAGAAAGTTTTCTACTTAAAGGCATTATCTTTATTGCTTATAATAAATATTATGGTTTATTTATATCTATTGTTCAAGGACACCTCCTGATTTGCAGTGCAGCTACACTAGAAAGAGAGCTGCAGTTCAACTTTTATACTCAACCCACGCAGCAGCTCATTGTTTAGCTGTAATATTTTTACTTCGCAACCGGGTAACCAAACCCCCCGGTTCCTGTAAATTCGCAAGCACTCATTCCTGCACATGCAGGATAATTGTACCTCATTGCATCGTTCAATATATAATTTTATTTTAATCTCCGGTCTACTTATTGGCTGTTTTGACGCAACACACACAGCTCGCCGTACAATTGCAAAGTAAGAAATAGGAGAAAAGTTTTCTATAAATTAAAGAGTTTTAAAGATTTAAAATTTCGGATGCTGCTGGTGTTTGGAAGGTGAGGTGACGGGGAAAGAGAAGGATGAAATCGAATTAAAATGACTTTTGAAATAAAAATAGTTTGTAAAGAATGTAAAATTGAGTACTTATCTTGAAATAAATCCAGTATATACAGGGCAAGGAGCAAAATTTCAGGAACTGTAAACAAAATACTATAGGCCGGGTGACGGCAGCACAGACAATCACCTCATCGAGCTCACGGCTGAAATTCCAGAATTAGTTCAAACTCGATTCGCATATTAAAACGCAATCGGTCTGCCATATCTTGGCAAACCACCTGAAAGCCCGATTTTAGCGGTTGACTCATAGGTTTAACATTGTGTTTTCCTGCACCCAAAGGTATGAAATATGGTGGACTGGAAGCAGGAAAACGCAATGGTAAACCTACAAGTCAACCGCTAAAATCGGGTTTTCAGGAATTTCCACCAAGATAGAACTTGGCAGACTGATTGCGCTTTAATATGCGAATCGGGTTTTAAGTAATTCTGGAATTTCAGCAGCGAACTTGATGAGGTGATTGTCTTTGCTGCCGCCACACTTGACTTTGCTGCCGCATTGTGCACTGGAAAAATTATACACACAAACAATGATTATTATGTGAGTGTGAGACCAAAATTATCATTAAAAAAAGAAAAATTTTATTTGTAGCACGCTATGATTTGATTATTCATTCATAGTTACGGCAAAATAACGATTAGAACATTAAAAAAAGTGTTTTAAGATTTTAAACTTGTATACTTTGGCAGAAATGTTGGGAAACGGTATGAACATGATGATCTAGATAAGGATTTAGATGATTGTTTATTTCCAGTTACTGAATAGTAACAAATGTTTCAGGATAATTTTACAACAGTGTGTGCTGTGAAAGGACGAGAAGTTCCGAAGATAGACAATTTATTTTTGCTTGAAAATACGAAATAGGACAGAAAGTTATATAAAAAAAAGAAACAGAAAAAAGGAAAAGGCTTTAAAGATTTTAAGTGTTGCATAGTTGGTGGATGGAGAAAAGGAGGAAATCAGATTTCGAGAAGGCGGTTAACAGAATAAATATTTAGCATTGCATTCATATAGATATTTTTCACTGATAAGACAGAAAGATTTTCGAAAGTATTAAAAAGTTTAAATTTTTTAAAGTATGTGCGCTGGTAGGGGCAATGACGGAAATAGGAGCAGATTAAAGGAATATTTTTGTAGCAAAATAAATAAATAACAATTAAATCTAAAAAATCAAAAAACCCGACTGCGTAAAAAGCGAACTAATTATTTCTCATCAATGTGAAACCATTTTTTTTATATTACTTACCTATTTTTTTATTTACTTGCATTGATGACTTTTAAGTTGTGTTTAATTGTTAGTTCCTATCTATAAACACTGTTTTAATGAGGCCCATAGATGTCTACGGTGGTTAGAGTTGCAGTAAAGCTAGAGATCCTACCTACACAACTTCCAGGTTGTGTAATATTTTAACGGAGCTTCTGGCTGTAAAATAGTCCATGAAACATCGTCTTTGTTTTGAAAGACCTATCCAATGATATGCCACTCAATAAGGTGCGTAAAATTTTTTTTTCGTCTCTACCGCCATTTTGTATTTTACGGCCGCCATTTTGAATTTATAAAAACAAAACCTAGCTGTGGCTTCAGATAATTTTTTTAAAACGTTGAAAACCGCTGAAATGCATGTAAGGGGGGAGAAATGTTTTTTTAGCTAATGATTTATCAGAAAATCGAGAACGCTGTTCGATTTCAAAGAATTTGTAATTGCATGCCTTAAGTTTCATGCTTTTAATATAAAATAACGTTGTGTATATGTCAGAAATTTTCGCGTTCTTGAAAACGGAAATTTCTTTTTTTCTTTCTTACTTTCATTTTTCCTTTTTTCTCTTTCTTAGAATTGTTTTAAAAATATAAAGCATACCAGAATTAAATTTATTTATTCAATTTTTACTTAAAAAATGTGATTGTTTAAGAATTTTGGATATTGTGTTAAGTACAATATTGTGTTAATAAAAATTGTATAGCATAAAATGTAAGTATGGTATAAGTATAGAATTTTAAGATCCACATAACGTTGCAAACAAACGTTTGCGGGCCGGGAGATTAAAAAAAAAAGGAAAATTTACAGCATGACTTCTTTAGATCTTCGAAAAGTAAAATTTCGCTATAGCTTGAAAAATAATGACTGGAATGAACTGTACTACGTACATATTTTTGATTATGCTGATTCTATTTTACAAGTAAAAGTTCATGCAGGTCATTATTCATATGTTTTTTATTTCGAGAGCGTTTATGCTTACATACCAAATTTATTTCAAACATTTTGTTTGACGGTCTTCTATTTAAAACATCCGTTGGCAGCATACGCGGCAATTAGTCATACGTTACTAAAATGACTGGTTGTTGGAACCTGTTACCTGTACAAGTGTGAGACTATGCAATTTGTTAACCAAAAGTAACACTATTCCCCATCTCTACTTCATCTTAATTATGTTATGGTATTGTAATGCAACGCCCCCTGAATACTAGGCCTGAGCGCTGACACAAAAATGGCGGCTGCCGAAGGCGGATTTTTTTCATCGTGTGTACGGTCCTTTAAGTTTTAGTACCAATAATTTTAAAAAGTTTTTCCTCATTATTTTTCTGATATTAAAGAAATAAAAAAAAATCTTTTATAAAATTCCGGTGTGTAAATTTACGGGACTGTACATACGTTAAATAAAATTCGCCTTCGGGAGCCGCCATTTTTGTGTCAGCGCTCAGGCCTAGTATTGTGTAATGCCTCATTGAAGTGGAGTGGGTGAGAGTTTAACCATAAGGTATAGAAATCGGTTCGGAATCAAGTAATATCACCCCTGCCCCTCTTCCTCTCTATTAGGCTATGCGTTAGGGTAGTGGTACTTTGCTGTTCTTATCAAGAAGATAAACAGTAACATAACCATAGTTTTAGGAAAAGAGAGGAAGTTTGTATGCAATTATTGAATGGAGATGCATGCTGTTTGTGCAATTGTCGGAGGATCTTTTAACCCCTTGAGAGGCGCTGGTATTTTTTATGAAACCACTTAATTTTAATTCCCAGATGACACATTGGCACCAGAATTTTAGTAAAAAAAATTTTGGTTTGTCCAAGGTTCTTCTACATAAGGTTGTTCCATTTGAAGGATAGCCAATCAGAGTAGAGCAGGACTGAAACGTCAAGTGGCGGACAAGATCGGAGAGAGACTGGCCGTGACAATGTAAATAGATGAGTAAAAGAACGGAATATGAAGTAAATTTAAAAAAAAAAAAAAAACAGATCCTCGAAAGTAAATTGAACGAAATCACTTTCCTTAAAATAATTTGTTCAAACACTGATTGGAGTTAGTTAAATACAACATACATAGTGGTTAAATAATATCGCGATACATTTGTTTCATTCAAATACTTCAGTAAATTCGCGAAAAAAATTTAAATTTTTAATGCGTAAAAGTACAAATGAAAACTTTTAAACTATTGTAAAATAAAATGAATGGATGATTTATATGAATATGATGACACAGCAGTAGTAATAAAAAGACTAGAATTATCAAACAGAATAAATTAAACAAAACTCACATCAAAACTTTTAACAATAATCCATTGTCCGATTACTAGATATAAGTTTTCAAAAAATTTCGAATGTCACTATGCTTATTCAGGATCAAAATCAATATGATTCAAATATCTGTAACAATATATATACACAGGGCTTAGTTTCTAGCAAAAAAAAACGTACCGGAGCTCTAATATCCTGCAGTAATAACAACAAAATTTATAACCCCCCTGCCCCCCCCCCCCCACACACACATACGCATATTTATATTTCATACACTATTTCAAATTTTAAAGCAATTTCGTCTTCCTCAAAAAGAAATTTATATTTTTGACATATCTTTAGGCATTAATATCTAATAAATTCTAATAAATGAACAGAGAAAAAACATTAAAATCAGGAGTGGGAAATTTTCAGAAAATCCTACTCGTCACGGACTTTTTTGTATTGGTGCGCAGTATTTATAAAATCTGGTCTGTTCTGACTAATATTTAAATATTCACTAAAAATAAAGAAGTACTGGAGTTGCGCTCCTGTGATATTCGGAGCAAATTAAGCACCGTGCAGAGCTAGAAAGTTAATCAGAGAGAATATTTAAAAAAAAAAAACGAACAAAAAGCAGCGAGTGAAAACGGCAGAAACAGTTGCGACTAATTCTGACATTCATCATCGCCATTCTGAAACCATTGACAAAAAAAACAAAACAAAAAAAAGACCTACACAGGACACACTATGTCACATACGTAAGCGCTTTGGTAGGAAAGAACGCAAAAGATTAGAGATGGGAAAGAAAGAAATAAAAATTTAGGCTTTGATTTTTTAGAAACACTATTTCCGCTAAATTCCGGAGTGAGCGCCGGTGAATTCAGACCAATATTTAAATTTCCACTAAAAACAAAGAAGTAGCGGAGCTGAGAATCAAACAGATAACGATATTATCCAACGCAAATTAAGCACTGCTTATAAGCTAATACTTCAACCCTACATTAATTTTCATCTTAAATTTCTACATTTTATTAATCAGAGTGATACGAATATAATATTTAATAAAATAAATATCATCGTTATTCTGTTTGCGAATCGCCGGGTTAGCTAGATACGAAGTGCATGTCGCTGCATCAGCAGCCGGGGTACAACAAAACTATGAAAAATCGAGAAAATCGTTACAGCGCCCCCTTCCAGGGTTACTTATCCATTTTCAACTGGGATCTGGCGTCAATAGTCAAAAATATACGTATGAAGTTTGGTTCAAATCTATGCCTAACTTTGTATGCTTTCCGGTGAATCAATGATGAAAATGGAACAAAAAGCGCTATTACAGCGTCCCCTCCCGGCGGAATATCCCCAAATTTAACCTTGACACAGTGGCGTAGCTACATATTCAGCGCCCTGGAGCAAGTACAGTTTCTGCGCCCTCTCGTCTCTCAAAAAAGTTCTGCGTAATTTTGTTTGGAAGTTACATATATTACACACACACACACATACACACACACACACACACACACACATATATATATATATATATATATATATATATATATACATATATATATATATATATATATATATATATATTATATATATATATATATATACATATATATATATATATATATATATATATATATATATATATATATATATATATATATATATATATACATATATATATATATATATATATATATATATATATATATATATATATATATATATATATATATATATATATATTGAAACAACTAATGGGTTTTGGTACTAAATATAGACTTCCATCTAAATTTAATGTTAAATCTATTATCAAACAGTTTACATATGATATTGATATTTTTATTTATAAAATTTCTATCTCTTATAATAAGCCTATTGAATATTTTAATCAATGGAAGATATTAGTAATTGAAAAATTAACTATCGCTTTAAAAAATAATATTGCTGATTTGGTTTCTATTAATACTTAGCATTATTTCCAACAAATTACTAAATTACAAAAAAACTACGTTATTACATATGTAGACAAATCTCCTAACAATTATGCTATTATATGTAAATCATATTATCACCAACTTCTTACAAATTCTATTTCTTCTAATAAGTCATTTCAAAAAACTAATGAAACTGTAATTGTAAATAATCGTAAAATTCGAAGTTATTATAAACTATTAAATATTTTATCTACTAATTTTAATTATCCATATTTAGTTCTTATTCCCAAATTTCATAAAACCCCTATTAAATTTAGGACTGTTACTATTGGTTGTAATACATATAATAATAAAGCCAATACACTTCTCTTAAAAATTCTTAATCAATTATATGTACTTACTACAAATAATGATAATACACATTGTATAAAAAATAGCTATCAACTCGTTAATATTTTAAAAAATCTTCATTGTGTTTATAATATAACGACATATGACTTCAAAGATCTTTTTAATAATATAGACCTATTATATTTACATAAAATTATAAATGCATTATTTAAAAAATATTATAAAAAACTGGAATTACCATCTAATATAGATATTGCATATTTTAAATCTTTAACTAACTTCATTATCTATAATAATTATATATTGCAAGATAATACTTTATATTTACAGCATGTTGGTATACCACAAGGCGGTTGTACTTCCAGTTTACTCTCAGACTTATACTTATATCATTATGAACGTAATTTTACTAATAATAATCTACATTTATATCGTTATATTGATGACATCATTTTAATTGATACTGATCAATCTGCAATTACTCGATTTCCAGTTGATTATCCCACTAATTTGGAATTAACGGAAAACCTTTTATCTAACAATACAATTAACTTCTTAGATCTTAAAATTACAATCAAAGACAATAAAACAATCACAGATTTATATGACAAACGTAAAGAATTTAAATTCAAAGTTAATACATTTACAAATTTTAAATCTTGTCTACATCATTCTGTATTTCGGAATATAATACTTAATCATTTATATAGAATAAAATGTTTATGTACTTCTCCTCTAATTAACAATAATATTAAAAAACTAATTTATGATGCATTAAATCATGGTTTTCCAAAAAAATTCATATATTCATTAATATACAATTAGTACTTTTCTTACATGATCTATTAAAACAAATTAACACATGCGTAAACAAAATTACAAAAAAATTATAAAATAAAAAAATATCTATAAAAAATTAAAAATTGTAAAATAATATAAAAAATATATTATAAGTTGGTTGGGTGGGTAGATGTTAGAGTACGGAGGAGGGTGGTGTTGTCTGGATAATACGCAATGGTTAATTATATATATATATATATATATATATATATATAAATGGGGGCTCTTGTATTATTACTATATTTTTGTTACGTATTTTATATGGATGTTGATTTGATATTTTATATGTAATTGGAGAATTTCATTAATATTATAATTAGACTAATTATTGATTAATCTAATTTACAATTTTTTGTTATTAAATTTTAAATTTACTAAGGACAATATCATATTAATTACTAATAGTATGCCATTCTTATAGTGAATAATATACATATAAGTATGTATAATATAAATATAGTTATACTGTATGCATTAAAATTGGGTAATTATTTTTATTATTATTACTCTATTCTTTTTAATATTTATTATCGGTTTAATGTTTTTGAATGTCCCACATTCATACTTTATGGTTTTTTATGGATGTCTGAAGATAATCCACACTCTATATTTGTGCTTTTTAAGTAATGGGTATTTAAGTATCATTTAACCTTCTATTTACTTCCACATGTTTTTTATTTCCTGTTCATTTTATAAATATCTGATATATAATTCATAAAAAATAATTTTTATATTTAATAATTATTTATATTAATTATTACTGAATTTTATATTGTTTTATAGCATATAGCTATATGCTATATATTATCAATGTTCTAGAATTATTTATTTCTTAGTTTAGTTTAAATAAGTTAGTTAATAGAATATATTGTATGCTTTTAAATTTTATTTACAATAGTTTTTAAATACATTGTGTGGTTTATATTCGGTTTATAATTCTCTATATATAAGGATATGTTTGGTTTTGCTGTTTATACAGTTATTTACATTCAAATGCTTACAAATATTTATCTTGCGTTAGTTGTTTAATAGAAGTAATACTAGATGGCAGCACTAAATTTGCCTCTTTAAGATAGCTCTAATTGTTTATTTTTCTAGCTCCATTTCAGTTATAATTTAATACACCAGGGGGTATTCTTAGCTAAATTTTGACGATATTGTTAAACTGTTATTAATTAATTTAATAGTGCATTTTAAATAATGTAATTAATATCTATTCATTTTATATTAGATTAAATGTGTTTAACAAGGTATTTCAATTTTATTTCAAAATGTATTAACTGCATCCTTTGGTATCATTTACTGTGATTTCTTAACTGTTTTATTCACCTTAATCTTTTGATATACTGGCAGCCATGTGCGCGTGGATTTTTGTAAAATATTGAAATATTAATCAGTATGGTGTTTATTATTTATATTTTATATCCTATAAATATTTAAATACGTTTTATTGATTCTTCCATTTCATATTATTTGTTTCTATTCTGCTTTCATTTTTATTCAATTCACTTGATTTTATGGTTGTTTGGGCACAGGGGAAAATAACTTTTAGCTTTAGCTTATTTTTCCCACAGAAAACAACCATTTTGCTTATATCATTGAATTCTGTGCCCTTGATAACGTAATTCAATGTATAAGCTTTTCAATTTTTGTCGGTGTCCACTTTTTTCTTTTTCTTCCATAATAATTCTTTTATTAATTTTTTTTTTTTTTAATACTTACAGCTTTAATTCATAATATTTGACGGTGGTAGGTTATGTTTAATTAATGGTTATATATATATATATATATATATATATATATATATATACAGGGTGTTCCGTTAAAGGGGTCCAATATTAATAGGGGTAATAGAGGAGATCACATGGAGCATAAATCAGTATATAAAGCCTGGTCGGATCTCAATAGTTTTCAAGTTACAGCAAATAGAATGAAAATTCGGAAAATTGTAAAAGAACCCTCATTGCTAAACTATCGATAATGCTACATAAAAACGAAGCACATATTTAGAAAGAGCAGAAAAAAACCTACAAAATGACATCAATTGTATTAAAATAGCAATATTTATTGACGAGTTACAAGCCCTGAAACAGTGGAAAAAGTACGAAATCCAATATACATCAAAATAGTTAATCGTTAATTCCAAAAAGACAACTCTAGCTACAACAAGGAAAATGTAGTAAAATTTGGTCCATTCCGAAAACTTTCGAAAAAGCTTACAATGAACCATATCAGTTTAATTGTGTGAGAGAAATTAATCAGTTTCTTAGTTACAACTCCGCTTTCTTTGACACTAGCAAAGGTTAAACTCCGCCCATCACGATTGGAAACACCGCCTTTTTAATTACTCTCAACTATACATTTTCGATCATGCTTCTTCTGAGATGCAACATTTTTAATTATTCAAGAGTTGAATGAACCAAAATAACTTTACAATAATAGTCTACATTTTAAAGTGGTCTTTTATTGATATAAAGCTTAAGTTAAATTCTTTAAAATTAAACTGGTGGTGAAAATTCGGAAATAATTAAAAATATTGCGATTTGTAACTATGCAAGAAGTTTCAGTACATGTTTTACATGGACAATTATTGTATGTATATGTGCATCATAATTTATGATAGGAAATAATAATAACAAATAGCATAATAATTTTATTAATTATAAATTTAAAAAAGACACTAAATTTTAAATTAATTCATACAAACTTTGTAATTTACAATTTGAGTACACCACAGTCTGTGACTTACAAAATACTGTGCCAAAAAGTGTTGAAAATAAAAGAAAAATGACAAATAAAGAATTACATTCCACGTACTTTATGACATATGTGAAGCATAGTCTTCTGGCCTGCGCTGCACAGTTCAATGTCGGAAGGCAGACGAACGGACATTATTATAATAGGTGTTCGAAGTTGCGCCCATTAACAGAATCGCACAGCCGACAGCGACGTCGTAAAGATTGGCGAACACGCCGAAAAACTCCGACGGAGTTGGGAATGTCTCCTGCAGCGACAACGATTCGCGCTAGTAAATCCTCCGGTGTATCCACAGGCGTTTCATACACCAGCGATTTAAGGTGTCCCCAAACAAAAAAGTCTAACGGATTGAGGTCTGGAGAGCGTGCAGGCCAAGCAACAGGTCCACTGCGTCCAATCCATTTCCCAGGATATGTTGAATTGAGGTGATTGCGAACACCTATGAAAAAATGTGCCGGTGCGCCATCGTGCATAAACCACATATTGTGGCGCAATGTTGCTGGCACATTTTGCAGTAACTGCGGTAAGATATCCCGTAGGAAAACCAAGTACGTACTGCCATTGAGTACATCTGGGAGTAAATATGGTCCTATGAGATAATCGCCGAGGACACCTGCCCATATGTTCACACTGAACTTTTGTTGTGCGTTCGACGGGAAAACAGTGTGCGAATTTGTATATGACCATGTGTGCATATTGTGCGTGTTTACCACGCCCTCTCTCGTAAATATTGCTTCATCAGTAAATAAAATATTTTCCAGAAATTGTGGATTATTTTCTGTTACATTAAGCAACCAGCGTACGAATTCTGTCCGCTAAGCACAATCTGTTACTGATAACAGTTGTACCCGCTGCACATGAAAGGGGTGCATGTTTTCTGCACGCAGAACACGCCACACACTTTGGTGAGAAACACCGACTTCAGACGCAGCAGCGTGTACTCGTGGAGGGGTTATCTTTAAAAATATTCAGTACATCTTCTTCCATTGCAGGTGTTCGTACATGTCGAGGTTTCCCTGCATCAATGCTTGCTGTATTAAACGATCCAGTCGTAATCGTCTATCGATTTTTATGAAGAGTTTCGAACTTGGGCAACGTCTCCTTGGAAATTGCTCACGGTACATGCGCTGTGCTAGACATGCATTTCCATGAGCTTGCCCGTACATCAAATGCATGTCCGCATATTCTTCGTTAGAGTATTCCGGCATAATTATTATACATCAACTTACTACAATCCCACTTACAACAGCCTCCCTTTAACATAACGCCCACTGATGACTGCTGTTTTATTACACTTTTCTTCCTATACACATAGAAAATTTGCATAAAAAGTACTTCTTCTTCATCATCCTGAAAGTTCATGGAGGAAACGCAGCAGTCACGGAGTTTGCTTTAAGACAAGGCGAGAGCTGCACAATATGTCATTCACTTGACCAGACTGAGTAATGAAAGGGTATTGATAGAGGTTGATCAGAAATGTATAATTGAAAGATATTAAAACGGGGTGTTTACAATCGTCATGGGCGGGGTTTCGCCCTTTCCGAGCGTGCAACAGTACAGAGTTGTAACTAGGGAACTGCTTGATTTCTCCCATACAATTAAACTGATATGGTTTATTGTCAGCTTCTTCGAAAGCTTTCGGAATGGACCAAATTTTATAACATTTTCCTTGATGTAGGTAGAGTTGCATTTTTGGAATTAACGATTAACTATTTTGCTAAATATTTGATTTTGTATTTTTTCACTGTTTCAGAGCTTGTAACTCGCCATTAATTCTCAATATTCTAAAACAACTTATGTCATTTCGTAGGATTTTTTCTGCTCTTTCTAAATATGTGCTTCGTTTTTATGTAGCATTATCGATAGTTTAGCAATGAGGGTTTTTTTACAAATTTCCGATTTTTCATTCTATTTGCTGTAACTTGAAAATTATTGAGATCCGGCCAGGCATTATATACTGATTTATGCTCCGTGTGATCTCCTCTATTACCCTTATTAATATTGGACCCCTTTAACGGAACACCCTGTATATATATATATATATATATATATATATATATATATATCAGTGGCGTGGCGTCCGGTCATCGCTGGATGCGGCGATGACCAAGCAATATTTTAAAACTCTTAATAAGCTTTTAAAACTCTACGATCCAGTTTTAGCAGAACATTTGCAGTTCATGTATAAGTGAAGGTAAGATTTAAAGTTTCTTTTTTGAGCATTCAACCATTGAATTTTAGAGTTAATAAATTTTCACCACAAACTTAAATAATTGCGATGACCACCGAAAATTTTCACGCCACGCCACTGATATATATATATATATATTATATATATATATATATATATATATATATATATATATATATATATATATATATTATATATATATATTATATATATTATATATATATATAATATATATATATATATATATATATATATATATATATATATATATATATATATATATATATATATATATATATATATATATTATATATATAATATATATATATATATTTATATATATAATATATATATATATATATATATATATATATATATATATATATATATATATATATAAACAATATATACATATATATATATAACTAGCTGACCCGCCCGGCATCGCCCGGGACCGTTATTATAACGTAAACAAAACTCAAGTTTGTATGATTTTATTTATTCATAATTTAGTTCAAATGAACATGGTTTTAGGGGTGGCCCACTATCTTCGGCAGTGTCTACTGTGTTCCCGACAAACCTCTTTCGGAACGAACCTGTGGCCTTGGTCCCTGCTACCAAAGGCAGTATATGCCAGGAGTGTTCCGTACTAGCCCGAGACAATCGAAAACCAAGTTGAATGAGTAAACCCCGTAGTAATCGCTCCCATAGAACCTGAGATAAGAATGCGAATCCTGGCGATCGAACTATAATCTTTAAAACAATCGTAAGCTAAGTTGAATGGACCAATTTCCGTTGAAATAGAGCCCATAACAACCGAGAAAAGAAAGCGCCGTTAATGTTCGAAAATGGCTGTAACAGAAGTCTAAGATAAACTTTCATAATGCAGAAAGTAGCTGAATAGTAAGATAAGCTTAATTATCCATTTACCGTTGAAATGGAATATTTTGAACCCGAGAAAAAATGCCCCATTAATGTTATAAAATGTTGATTACTGAAGTCTAAGACAAACTTTCATAATACAGAAAGTAGCTGAATCGTAATCTAGGTTGAATTAACCAATTCCCATTGAAATCGGCCCCCTAGAACCGGAGGAAAGAATGCACCCCGAAGCAGTCGAAGGTGCTTGTTGTCCCCACCCCCTGTAAATTTAACAAATTACCTTTAACAGTAACGTGATATTTAATTTACGGATGAAATCCAATCCGCTCTAAAGTTAACCACTTACCTCTAAAAATGGCGCGAATTTTAATTCACGGCTGTAGTGAGTAAACGTAAGTTGATGCCGTAAAAGAAGATTAATATTCGAAAAATGTGCTAGCTGGAGTAAAAGAAATTTTTTATCGGTTTCTAAAGTAGCCGGAGGATCCTAGAACTATGCTAAAGAAAATTGCAAGACTATCGGATAATTTTTAAAGAAACTGCAACAAGGACCCTAAGAAGGCGATTAATATTAAAAATTGGTGGTAGCTGAAGTGTGAGTAATTTTTTTGTTATTCATGTAGTAGCTGGAGGACCTAAAAAATAGTTAGGTAAAAAATCCTAGTGAATCGAACCATTTTTATAGGGAGACCAAAAGGAGCTTACTGATAATTGAGAGCAAGACCTAGGATGAAAACACGATAAAAGGTCCTAGTACTTAGCGTTTTAGATTTTCCATTAGTCGAAATTAAGTACAGGATATAATTATTAATCATTAGATAAAAATTTCAAAGAGAAATGCTTAAAAAATAGCCCTAGAATCCCAATAAAAATATGAAGGTGTTGGCTCGGGGAGAGAAGTCCAAGACTCAATTTTGAAGTTATGCAATGAGAATGGGACACAATTAGTGGGTGAAAAATGCATGGCGCACAAAAAGTTACCCTAGGGGGTCAGTGTCTGAACTGAAATGTAGAAGCAGAAAAAAAAACTAAATGAAAAAAGAGCCCCAAAAACGAAGATCTGATTAAAAGGGGCGATTTATTAACAATTTAGGACATAAAAACTTCAAGTGGCCCTGTACCAAGCCCCAGGAGTCCAGGGTCTCAACTGGAATGTAGCTGGGCAAGGGCCCCAAGAAGGCGATTAATTTTCAAATTTGGTGGTAGCTGAAGTCTAAAAAAATTTATACTGTTCGTGCAGTAGCTGGATTTCCTAAGATATTGTTACAAAAAAAGTTAATAAATCAGACCATTTTTAAGGGAGATATAATAAGAGTTCCAAAAAGGGCCAACTGATAGTTGAGAGCAGGACCCTAAGATGAAAACATGTTAAAAGGTTCTAGTACTTAGCGCTTTAGATCTCAATAAGTCGAAATTAAGCATGGGGTATGTATTATTCATTCGAATAAAATCTTAAAGAAGCGCGAAAAAAATGGGGGAAATTCTTAAAAAAGGGCACTAGGTGTCCAATAAAAATATGAGGGTGCTGGCCCAGGGAGAGGAGTCCAAGTCTCCATTTTAAAGTTATGCATTGAGAGGTTGATAATATTAGGGTGTGAAAAATGCATGGCGCAGAAAAATTTCAAGGGGTCCAGTGTCTTAACCGGAATGTAGAAACGGAGACTAATTAAATGGGAAAAGGGCCCCCAAAACGAAGAAGATCGGAAAAAAGAGGGGGCAAGTTCTGAGCAATTCAGGGCATAAAAACTGAAAGGTGCTTTGGGGGCGCCGATCATAAAAAAATAAAAATCTGAGCTCCAGGTGTATCAGGAACTGTCTTGGACTACCCCCATCGAAATTTTCAGACTTCTACGTGCAATATATTTCACTAGCCACCACACACAGAGCGAAACTTTCTTTTATTATTATAGACTAATTGACCCACCCGGTGTTGCCCGGACCCGTGATAATATTCTTAAATAAATCTGAAATTTTTATGATTTTATTTCTTAAGGTGGCTGGTCACTCAGCTTCCGATTTCCCCTCACTAATGTAAAGTCTATGGGCATAGGATGCATTCGTATATTTAAAACATCTCCTCGGGAAATTAATATTTTTAACTTCTATTTTTTGTGTACACTTCCTAAAAGATGTCTCTTTTTTTCTTAGTTCTCAAAATATTTCTAAAGTATAGACTTAATTTTATAGGAAGTGTTAAAATATTACTCACAATTCGCCCGCTTTTAACACAAAAAATATTAAATCCAGCCTAGATTTTAGAAATATTTTGAAAACTAAGAAAAAAAGAGGCATTCTTTTAGAAGAGTACACAGAAAAGAGATGCTAAGAATATGAATTTGCCGAGAAAATATTTTAAATATACGAATGCATCAAAAGTCCATAGACTTAACATTACGGAAGAGAATTCCGAAGCTGAGTGACCAGCCCCCTTAAGGCTGTTCTTAAATCCAAAGGGGCAACTTTGTGACATGCATTTTAACTAATTTTTGCTCGAGAACAAGCATGTGTTGTTTTTCAGAAACTTTGTAATCGAAAGTCGTTTTCCGGATTTTTTGTAAACACAATAGATCTTACTGAAAACATTGTCAAAGGTGGCATTTTCAACGGAATTTCCCAACGAAAGCAGAAAAACCAGCAAAAAGGAAGGGAAAAAAAGTCTTGTCATATATCTTTAACACGATTTTGCCTAAAATACGAGCTCGATGACTGCACTATTTTTTTTTTCCAAATCGTAAAATAATTATCGTAAATTACTACCTGTTACATCGTACATATAGGTTTCTAAGAGGTGAATTCTTTGGCTACCATTATTTCCGCACAGTAATCATCATCATAAATTTCTAAAGCATTTTTAATAGAAATGTACCAGAAAGATTATTTTTTGAAAAGAGTGGTATCCAGTAAAGTGACCGATGAGAGCCCTGTTAAATAGGTTTTGATTACTTTAAGATCTGAAAATCTTCAACGTCGTCTCCAGAAAAGTTACAGAAAATAATCGAGCATGCTGAAACGGTGTCGAAAAAGTTACTTGAGGCTGCAATGTGATATGAATTATAATTAAAACTTCCTGAATAGAAGTCATTTCTTTCAACTGTGTATGGAAACATATTTTAAATCGAAATATTTGAGGTTAAACACAAGGTAAAATATCATAGGAATACGCTGATTGTAACAAGATTCATCAATATAATGTCTGATTAATAATGAAAAAAATATGCAAATATTTTAAGAAATCTTTATTTCGCTTTTTCTAATTTTGCGCCCTTCAGATTCGTGCGCCTGGAGCAGTCTGCTCCAACTGCTCCACGGTAGCTACGCCCCTGCCTTGACATGCTGGCCATAGTCAAAAATACATAACTTCGTGTACTTTCCGATGATATAATGAGACATACATATATACGGACAGACAGATATTTTGTAAAAACATGTTTTTCGGGATCTTTGACATTTAAAACGTGTAAATCCGTCGAAAACTGGAAGTCGAACAAAAATTCGACTACGACACGTTCTTCTGCTATAGATAAAGAAAGTAAAAAAAGATAATGCTAAAGCAAATATTTTAATAGAGGAATTTTTTTAAAGGTAAAAAAATCCCTATAACAAAGGAAAATTTTTAAATTTTTAAATTTTTTATGCAATTTTTGACGTTTTTTTTTTTTAAATTTTTGCGGCGATTTTTCCATATGAGTAAAAGGAATCCGAATTTATTTTTTTAGCCCACTATTGTATTAAATCTTGTCATTTTTTTTCAATAAAGTTTATTCGGAGTTTGTACAGAGATTTTCACATTTTTCTCGAATTTTTTATGCGATTTTTAGAATTTTGAGATTTGTAAAAGGAACTCGGTTACCAACTTTTAGCGCAATATAATAAATTTGCTCCTCTGCGAGTTTCGAACATTTTTTCCCTCACTTCATGGCGATTTGTCTGCATTTGTGAAAGAAATCTGGTTTTAATCTTTTATTCTAATAAAAAGCTGTCCTCTTTTTTTTTTCCCCTTTCATGAAAGTTTATTCTGAATTTCTCGCGATTCTTTTATGTAGTTCTTAGAGATTTTCGCGTTCTGCAGGAATTTTTTGACGCTCTTAAAAGGAATTCGGTTTTCAAATTGTAGCTTAGTATAGTAAATTTTGTCCTTTGCGATATTCCAGAATAATAATCGCCAGTTAACAAAATGCCCGGATTTTGAAGAATTCGGAATTGCGACATCCGGATTTGAGACTCTGTACTGTATTGTTAAATCTGTATACGTGTTCTCTCTCAGAGAGTTATTAGAACACGTTGATATAGTGCATTCACTAGTTTTTTTTTTTTTTAAAAGGCTGTTAAAATAATATAAAAATTAAAATCATTCACAGAAAAAAAATCCAACGCCGAACAGCATACAAAATACTATTGAAACAAGCGAAGCGAGGCGAATCTGTCCGCCACGTGACGTAATGCGTGAGCAGTTAAGGAGTCTTTACAGTTCGCGGATCGCACGAATGGTGCCCCCCTGGGTTTGTCATATATGTGAAATATAGCATTTTCATATTTAGAAATAAATTTATTTTCAAATTCCGGTGTCATTCACTAATTTCAAAGCTTTAGCAATGAAATTGCTTTGCCCCTGAAAGGGTTAACATAAATAATTAGCATTTAGAAATTAATAATTGCTCTTCTAAAGGGAAAAAAATGACCTTAAAAATAATAATTTGTCTTTTGGCGAATTTAAAACCGGAGTTATTGACAAATTTAAAACCGGAGTTATTGACGAATTTGAAACCGAAGTTATTAACGAATTTCAAACCAGAGTTATTGACAATTTTAAAACCGGAGTTAGTGAAGAATTTAAAACAGGAGTTATCGACACATTTAAAACCAGAGTTACTGGTGGATTTGCTTATTTTTAGGATTGCCAATTTTAGTCACTTACTCAGTAGCTGAAGTTGTTGGAACACGTTGTCAGTTGTTTCTGAGTGTTTCTATTTCTGTCAAATTTTCTTTACTTCTGATATTTTGTTTGGTTAAGGGTCTCAGAACTCTAAAAATTGAAAAAAAAAAAAAAAAAAAAAAAAAAGATTATTTCCAACATTTAATATCTTAAAATGTATATGATTTTAAAACACAATTTATATTGCAATAAAAGATATAAGTATGTCCTTTAATTTTATCTATTTAAAAAATTGTAAAATGCAGAATTAGCATTTACAGGGGTGCCAAACTGTCAGATATTTGACGAGTCGAAAATTGGTATAACAGCTTATGCACACGATTGCAAAATAAATTTTGCAACTAGAATGTTATTCTTAGTGCCTATTTATACTTCAGATTGTAAGAATTACCCTGAACCTAACAAAATTGTATTTAAAGCATTTTTATATTTTTAATACAAAGTTGTATTTAGCTAAGGCAAAATTTTGAAATTTTCATCAGTATAACCACCTAAGAAAATATTTTTTTTGGACAATAAAAGGGAAATTTTAAGTTCAGTTTATACAGACTAACATGAAACAGATGTTTTGAAAATTTCATGAAAAAATATTCAAAAGGTTTTGAGATATCGTGCGCATTATGCTCAAAAACGTCAATTGGAGAAAAATGTCTTGAAAGTTCCGGGAAGCGCCACAACCTGGAATGGTTGAGTTTTTAAAAATCTAAAAAGTAAAAGTTATTATAGTTTGTTAGTCACGTGAATTTAGCTTTAACATTCTCAAATTTTGTCATTTTTCAACTGCATGAAGACTTAAAATAAATAAATAAATAAATAAACTGTTTTATGGCTATTTCAATCCAAGGAATTAAAATAACGTGTTAAATGTGGGTGTTAACATTTGAAAAAAAATTGCAATTTTAAGTATTAGGTGTACCGGAAAATTCTGTATATTAATGTTCTTTCACGCCTACTTTTTAAAAATTCTGATTTCTTCATTAGCACCACTTTTTTGAAATGGCAAAATTCCCACAGTTTTCACATTTCACATTAAGGTGAAAACAATGGGAATCTTACCATTTCAAAAAAGTGGTGTCAATGAAGAAATCTGAATTTTAAGTAAGTGTGAAAGAACATTAAGCGATAGAATTATCCAGTACACCTAATAGTAGATTAACCTTATTTAAAAAACTGCATTCATATTCAGAAAGGACAGAATATTTCATGTCTCATGACACCTTTGGCGTGAACGTTTTGTAAACGGTCTGCGAATAAAAAACATAGGTATCATTTTTAATACCGTGTATTTATCCTGCGAATTACAATCGTATAAATTGAAATTTCACAGCGCAAATATTACAAAATCTATTTTAAGTACAAACACATCAATGTCTCGAACGTGTAAACATCGCAAGCTCCTATCCATGGGTATATTAAATCAATATCAGCCGTTACGGCTGATTGTAATGTAGATTCTGTTGAACACGAACAATTTCGAGACAGTGCTATCATGGCAGTGTCATGTGCTGCTGATTCTATTCAGCTTTTTACACAGCAGAATAAGAATTTGGCAAAGCATAAAATAGTTTCCCGTCTCTATATTGTGCTTTAATCTATGCTTAAGCGCGCAGATAAATATGATAATCTGTCAATGGCGGATCTAAGGGGGGGGGAGGGGGCGATCGCCCCCCCCTTGAGCGGATAAAGGGTTTGCAAAACGGCATTATGCATCCTCACAGGAAATGACTTGGGGTGAAGCTCGAGCCCGGCGCGACCCAACCCGGGTCGCGCCATTTTAAAACCACGAGACTCGGCCTGGGTAAGGTCTTTTCTCTTTTAGAGCCGGGTCGTGCCCTGATCTTAAAATTCTGCAAATTCGGGTCGGGCCAGACTTCTTTTTCTTCCAGGTCGAGCCTGGCCTGGACTTTATTCTTTCTAGAGGTCTGCACTGGCCAAAATTTCCAGGTCGGGACTCGGCCCGGAATAAAAGCTAAACATTCGGTCCATTTCAGCCCGTATGATAAGCAGTATTGGTCAGACCGCGAACCGTGCACTTCTCTAAATTCTTCTCTCCGAGCCCAAGTTGGTTTGTCATTTTGCTAATTTGTTATTCGTAAAAATTATATTTATGCTGTAGATTTGTTTAGCGAAATCTTTAAAAATTTAATTTGAATTAATAAGTTACAGAGCTGCATTTTTAAAAATCTACATTTTTTCTCTGTAGAGCTTTAAAATTGTGATTTCCTTTTATTATCCGTTTCCTTCATTCTAAACTGATTTTTTTACTGGATTTTCATTTGAATGTAATTTGTATAAGTAATGATTTTTATGTAGCGTTTATGTACATAATTGCCTAAATAGTCACTAATATAAATGTTTTTCTGTATTCATGAATTTCGAACAAAATCTGAAATAAAATATGAGCATAAGTAAGCGCACTTTATGAATTAATTTTAATTACAAAATGCAGGCTGGGCTGGAGTCGATTATTTAGCTTTTATACCGAGCCGGGCCAATCATTTTTTTTATGCGGGTTGGACCTAGAAATTTCAGCCCAGGTAAATCTCTAACTGACATATCGAAGCCAGCTTTAATTATTTTTTTAAATGCTTCTTTCAGCCACCATCCCATAGCTACTGAATATACAGGGTGTCCTAATATGGGCTCACTGATTTTAAATACAATTCAATAACTTGTAAATGGCGACAGCTATTAAAAAAATACTTGAAGGAGGGTTATGTAAGATGTCAGGAGAAAGGGTAATTCTGTTCCTAATTTTCCGAAATTTTAACCTTCTCGCTGCGCATCCCCCGATTTCCACGGGCAACGTAAAAGTGGCAAAATTTGCGCAACCCGCAATTTCCGAAGCAAAAAATTTTTTATGATATAATTTTATTTAAAAGAGAAACTCTTTCAAAAAGATTTTGGACATATTCGAACTCTAAAATATATGCAGATTTGAAATATGTAATAAACTAAATGCGCAATACATTCATATAAATAAATAAATAAATATATATATATATTTATATATACGCAGCGAGAGGGTTAAGGGTTCGGTTCCAAAAATTAAAAAAAATCATCAATCCGTAAATTCGGACATAAAATTAATCGCGAATTTTGACAAATGGCCGCCTTAAAAAATCTATTTCGTCAATCGTTCGGAGAAAATAACTTAAATTTCGCCAAAGAATCGCAGGAAAAATGTTAATTTGGTAAAAGGGCCAAGGAAAAAACGCGAATTTATCTTCAAATGATCACGGAAAATGCGAATTTCTTGAAAGGATCGGAGAGCGAACACGAATTTTGTAAAAAAAAAAACAAATTTCATTAAAGGATCGCGAAAAAATTCAAATTTTATCAAAGAATCGCGAATTACATCAAAGGGTCGCGAAAGAAACGCGAAATTCGTCAAAGGGTCGCGAAAAAATCTCCCATTTCGTCAAAAGATCGCGGAGTAAATGCGAATTTCGTCAAAGAATCGCGGAAAAAAGCGAATTTACCCAAAGAATCGCTCAAAAAACGCGATTTTCGTCAAAGGATTGCGGAAAAACGAGAATTTTATCAAAGGGTCGTGGGGGGAGGAAATGCGAATTTTATCAAAGATCTACAGAATTACACTAATTTCGTCAAAGGGTTGCGGAACAAACTAAATCTCGTCAAAGGGCAGTGGAAGAAATGCGAATTTCATGAAACGGCTACGGAAAAACGCGAATTTTATCAAAGGGCTGCGAAAACATGCAAATTTCGCCAAAGAGTCGCTGAAGAAATGCGAATTTTATCAAAGATTCGTGGAAAAAATACAGTGTCTCTTTAGAAAACAGCACACATGCATACAACTATGTTTCTTATTATAGGTATAGTTTTTAATCTGAAATAATATACTGAAGTAACTTTTGAAGAAAACGGGTTAACCCAAACCCAATTTGCAAGAATCTACAATCAGGCTGACATCGACCCGAAACGGAAACAGCTAAAACGACTTGCAACAAAAATAATTAGTGCCAGGAGGGAATACCCCACCCTCCCCTCTCTGCTGTAACATTTCAGAAAATTTGTTTTAAATTTCAGATTTTTTTTTTAACTGAGAATCTGCGATTCTTAATTTTAGTTTAAAATAGCAACGACAGATGGCGCTGCAAACAATAGACGTTAAATCGGGCACCAATTTAGTGTATGCTATTGTAAAGCAAAATCAAGAATCACAGTGAAAAATCTCCTGACATCTTACATAATCCTCCTGCAAGATTTTTTTAAATTGCTGTTACCATTTGCAAGTTACAGAATTTTAAAATCAGTCCATTTCAGGACACCCGGTATATTTTTTAATAAGTTTCAAAGCATTATCTTAGATATAAAGAGACAAGCAGTTTTATACAAATTAGTATTTTTTACATAATACTGGAGATTAAAAAGAATTATTACATAATTGTTTGGGCGTGCCCGTTATGGAGCTTTTACTGTATGTAGTTTTTATCTTAAAATATATTTAGACTTTCTTTTCAAAATTAGGGTCGGTCCGAACCCTTCTCGCAAGAGTAAAAACCCAACCCGAAACTGATCCAAACCCGAAATAATATATGTCAATCTGCCCCAAACCCAACGCGCTAGGCGCAGTTAAAAAGTAGAAGTGAACCTGACCCGCTGCAGAAAAATAGAAGTCAACCGGACCCAAACCCGACCCGCAGCAAAAAAGTAGATGTTAGCCCGACCCGCAGCAAAAAGTAGAAGTCAACCGGACCCAAACGCGACCCACAGCAAAAAAATATGTTAACCCGACCAGCAGCAAAAGATAGAAGTCAACCGGACCCAAACACGATCCGCAGCAAAAAAGTATAAGTTAACCCGACCAGCGGAAAAAAATAGAAGCAAACCGGACCCAAACCTGACCCACAGGAAGAAGTAGAAGTAACACGACCCGCAGTGAAAAAAATTAGGCTCGACCCTCGCATCAGATTGAATTCTCCAAATTTCCAAAATCGCCCCCCCCCCCTTGAGGACTCTCCAGATCCGCCCTTGTAATCTGTGGTTAAGCTTTAGCGGAGCTCCGTTTTTGTGTTATTAACAAGAAGATAAATAGTAACCTATAATTTTGGGGGAAGTGGAATAGTGACCGGCGAATGACTGCAAATACAGACTGTTTATGTAATTATCGTTATTTTTTTTACAGAATTAGTAATTAGTATGTAGAAATAAACAATAGTAGTTGTAAGGAATAAAAATGACTTTTGAAAAAAAAAATAGTATGGAAATTAACGTAAAATTGAATTTTTATTTTGAATTCAATTCGGTAAATATAAGGCAAGAAGCGAAATTTTGGAAAATATCACGCAGAAATTATAAGAATATTAAACAAAATTTTAGGGACAATTAGTTTAAATTAAAAGCATACCTTTGGTACATATTATGCTCAAAAAAGAAATATACTCAGAAAAATGATTATTAGTGGCTGTACATATATTACGTTATCAACTTTCTAGTAATTTCGGGCCCCTCCCCCTTCCTTACGATATCATATGTTATTATCCCACGAAACCACTCCCCTCCCTTTTGTTTTCGTTATCAATGTCTACAGGCCCTAATTACCGAATAGCACGAGAAGCACGTGTTCTCTCAGAAAATTGTGAAGGTCCCGAAATTGAGAAAACAAGGGTCCCTAATTTTTTTATTGAATTAATTCCATTCCAAAATTCTATTTAATTTCTTTTCATATTATTAACTCATTTATATACATATATATTTTTAAAAAAGTGTTTCATAAAAATAACTTTCATAACAAATTAATTTTGCACGTTCTTCAGTTTGTCCATTATCTTAGATGTATGTTTATTTTACATATTGAATTTGGCTTGTATGCACAACATAAAAAATTAATAATTTAAACGATTGCCAAAATTTAACTCTTAAATGCGCGATTCTTTATTTTGTCTCGAAAAAATTATATATGATATTCTGAAAGGTTTATTACACAGGAAAAATAATGAAAAAATTCAAAGATATATTTTTCATATAATACATCAATCTTTTCTTCGGTTTCACGTCTGCAACACAAGTAAAAACTACTTTCGTGTGGTTATTTTACGCTAAAATAATGCAAATTAGTAAATACTTTAATAAGTATGGCTCCAAATACCTTATTTTATAAAACTTAAACTTTAAACCTTTAATTCCCATAATAGAATACGTTCTAGAAATTACGTAGTTCAGAGAATCTGACTTTACACCAGAAAGTTTCAATGATTAATTTCTCTTTACTTAAATACGTAATGTCTGTTTTTTAATTAAAGCAAATATTGCTATTTTAATTTTCTGGTCTGAAACCGGTATATGTGAATAATAATAAAAAAAAATCTATTAAATCCAAAACAGTATTGTTTGCTTATATGCAAAGCTGTGCACTAAAGAGTTAAAGTAGTATTTCAAAATACTGATGCTTTATGTTGTGCACCATGCTGAATTTTAACCTTTTTATCTAAGCAGCATATTATGCTAATATGCAAAATCCTTTTTCCATATTTTTCTTGACTGTATCCACTTTCTGTGCATATATATAGGGGAACATAAAAAAGTTGTTTAGTAAAATATATGAGAACTCAATTGAGACGAATCTCTTTCGAATAATATTTGTAGCTTTGGTGAGTTTCCGGATATGTCAAATTTAGGAAATTCTTCTGGAAGGAAAGGGGTCCCTGAGATGGCACTGTGCTTCCTATGGCTTCAGAGGTTAATCGGGCCCTGAATGTCTAAAAATTATTTTGATTTTTGAAAATTTTCTTTTGTTTGTAGTGATAGATAGAGAAGGTTAAACACAGTTATTATTCGCATACTTTATTCATTCAAATCCAGAGAAGTTAATAAAATTTCACTATTATACAGTCGAACCTCTATTTAACGAAGTCTATAAATCCCGGGAAAAAGTTCGTTATATGGAAAATTCGTTAAACAGAGATTCACCTTTCAAAATATTTTAAACTACATAAAACAGATTTTAAATTCATAAACACTAAATATTTTTAGTAAAAGTAATTAATCACATTTTTTTTAAAAATAAATTATATCGACTTGTTTTATTCATTTTACCCACCAATATCCATCATCAATTGATTTTTTCTATGTGTTTAAATCTTTGAAATCTGTAAGAAAAACAAAACATTGGCCGGGAATACATTGTATTTTCTGTTAAAGTAAAGAGTTTTACATTGCAATTAACGAATTTTAATGACCTTATCTTATTTATTATTATTATAATAAATAATTTTAACCATACATTAACATATGCGTCCTTAAATTTAGTTTCTGAAAATCTCTGTTAATTTTGTTTGAGTTTTTTTCTTTTAAAAAGTGCTTTCTCTCATAATAAGTCTCGCATCTTTGCAATGCAACAAAAAACCCCTCATGCGTATTTTCTTCTAACTTTTATCCGCGTCGGATTGTTTCAAATGATTACAGCATTTCACCATACGAAGTTTTGTTAATTCCTGCATCATGATAATTTCCATCATCATTATATTCGTCTTCATCGCAATTCATTGCTGTATTGTTTTTATTTTTCACACTGTCGAAAATATCCAATTCGGATAATGTTTCCGAGGTCTCAATTTCAGAATTAAATGAAATACAATCATCAATCAGCACATCATGGTTAATTTCTTCTTTTTTTCTCATCTGTGTCCATATATTTTTAAGTTACTCTAAGGGATTATCGTCTTTGTCCTCCGTGCTTACCGAATTCTCACTGCTGACAAAGAAGGTGCCTGGTAAAACGAGTTCAAGGCTATTGAACATCATAAAATGTGTTTAAAGAAAGAATAAGTTTGAAATGTCCAGAAATATTTTGAGAAATGGGGAGAAAAAAAATTTAGATCACAAGAAAAAGTTCGTTAAATTGAGAATGCACTTCGCTATTTGGAGATTATTTTACGAAGAAATTCGCAAAATGTTCTTGGTTTCAAGGAAAAGTTCGCAAAATAGAGAAATTCGCAAAATAGAGGTTCGTTAAATAGAGGTTCGACTGTATATGAAGTAACTTCATATCAAGAAACACTTACAAGAAATAATTATTAATAAAATTAATATTATTAATTAAGTAGTTAATAAAAGACTTTTGTTACATAATGCATTCATCACAGATCGGAAGCCGGCAGCACAGACAACCACCTCATCGAGTTCATTGGTTGAAATTTCAGAATTAGTTAAAACTCGATATGCATATCCTCCTAAGACCCAAGCAAAATGTAATGCATAATTTTTTTAAAATATGAGTATTTTTTCAACAAATAGGCATAAAAAAAGACGTTTTTAAAGAAATTAATGAATTTCGATTTTTTAATTTTGTTTTACAGCACATCCATCTAAATGGATGTTCAGGTCATAACTCGCTTTAAATTAATTAAAAAAATGCGAGAAGTATGGGAAAGAATAGAATTTATTATAAAGAACATGAGGCAAGTATTAATATATGATTTGAAATTGCAAAATAAAAATAGTTTAAACAAATTACAATGACCTAAAAACGAAAATTACTAGCAGAACTTAGAATTCCAACTTGACTCATTTATTACGCCAATTTGCAAACAAAGTAGTTACCGTTGCCAAAATCCAAAAGCTGAATGTTGATTTTGGATTCATACATTACCAAAAATAACTGGTTTTAGATTGCTACAATGAAATTTAACGCAATAGAAGGAGAAAGCAAGACATCCATTTAAATGGATGCCGGGTCTCAGGAGGATATGAAACGCAATTGGTCTGCCAAGTCATATCTTAGTAGAAAACACCTGAAAACCTGATTTTAGCGGTCGACTCGTACGTTTACTATTGCGTTTTCCTGCACCCAAAAGTATGAAAATATGGAGGACTGCGAGTAGGAAAACGCAATAGTAAACGTACGAGTGAACCGCTAAAATAGGGTTTTCAGGTGCTTCCCGCCAAGATATGACCCACCTTGGCACACCGATTGCGTTTTAATATGCGTATCGAGTTTTAATAATTTTAGAATTTCAGTCGTGAACTCGATGAGGTCATTGTCTGTGCTGCCGGCTTCCTGTCTATCAATAATATTGTCTTCTTGCACTTGTCCCGCACAGGGAAGGGAGGAGGCATGCAGAACTTATCAACAACACAGAAGGACGATATTCTTTCATCTTTTTTAACTAGTAAACAAAGCAAGTACAATTTCAAACATACTCAGGAAATAGTTTCTTGAACAGCAGATTATATATGCATGCAGATATGATAGGAGAATAGAAATGCCAAACGTTGGAGTATTCCTCATTTTGGAATTAAATAATTTTACAATCGTTTAATTATTTTAATCATAACTTCCTATTTTCGTAAAAATATATAACAGACTATTTTTATGTAAAGAACAAGTTATAAACACCGAGAAAAAAAATATGGTTCTGGCATCAAGAATCTAAATTGTGGCACTAGAAAAAATAGTTCCATGTCATCCTTATAAATTCTAGTTCCCTTTTATAGAGTGTTGTAGAGTAGCCTACTAGAATTCAAGATTGTTTTCCTATATTCTCGTGGTCAAACTTATTTAAAAATCTCTGCAAATAGATGCGAACACAAGAGGTTAGTTTAGTAACTATAATTGTAGTTTATGAAACCATTCCAGAAATCAAGCGAAAATTTCTCGCTGCTGAAGCGATTCATTATCGTTTCATCACCTAGAAAACAAGAGACTAGAAATTCTAGATCATTTCGTCTATTCAGCTGAGATTTTTACCCTATTCGCATAGCTCGGAAATCTATATTTCTAGTTTATGGATTCAGAAAATGACTACCTATTCATTTTAGAAGAAGGCGGTATATTTTTTTTTCTCAGTGAATAAAACGAGAAATTTTAGTTGGATCAAACATGATAACCATATAAAAAACCAAATCCCCCTCTCGTTACAGTTATCTTACCAGATCACGCGCCAGAATACCCCTCCCCCCTAAACTGATAACTTTTTATAGGCGCAATGCCTTACCCCCTTATGTTATATGCACTAAAATCTATTAAAAAAGAATAACTTTAATAGACTTTAACACATTCACGCCGGCGTGCATCACCGGTGGGTCACGCTTGACTGCCGCATCGGGCGGCGTGCATCACCGATCGGTCACACTCCACTGTTCCATAGAAGGCGTGTACTACAGGTGGGTCACACTCGACTATGCCATAGACGGCGTGCACTACAGGTGGGTCATACTTGAATATTCGAAAATTCAGTAGTAAAAACAATTCCATATTATAAATCTTATACATTCACGACCGGAAACGACAATTCTCGTTTTCATTCAAAAGATATCATTAACTAAGGGCGTGGCTTCTACCTTACAGAAAATGCCTTTATATGATGTTGTCCATATTTCTTTAGATTTTAAGACATTTTATATTACATTCGTATATATGCAGTCAATAAAATCATGTCTCTAATTAATTTGCTTACTCCTTACGAACTTTCAGACATTCACAATCAACTCTGCTTGTTATATTTGAGTTCAATGCAATAAATATGAGGTGGTCGTGTCATTACATACAGTGTCTGAATAAGTGAAGGTACAGCGCCGCCAGATGAAGCAAAAGATGAATTCAAGAGCCGCCTCACAGCGAAAAACATGAATATAGGCGCCGGCGTGAACGTGTTAATCGAAATCGACAGACATACAACTTTGCTTTAGCACCACGTTATGATTTGATTATTAATTTATTGTAACTGTAAAATAAACAAGTAATATAAAAAAATTGTTTTTAAAGTCAATTCCTACTTAGGTCATCAAAGAAAAATTTAATATAATCCCTTAAGCTAATATTAGTTTTTGTTGCATTAAAATATCTCAATTTGTTGATTTTCTATAAGCAAGTAGGTTTACAATGGAACTCTATGGGAATTTGGCGAAATATTAGAGATATCGCCAAGTTGGCGTCACTTCTGACGACTTATTTTGGTCGACAAATTTGGCGATATATCGCCAAGTTGGCGACAAACTTGGCGGTATTTGGCGACAGAACAGGATCCCCCGTATGGTAACCCCCTTATAGGTATGAAGATGCATTAAATGCTGTTCAATAACCAATGGCCGCCATTTGTATAAAACTAAAATTAATTAATTAAAATTTAACTAATGAATTAATATTTGAAAAATCTGTATTATCAACAATTGTCATTCAGTACCAGTTTAAAAAAAATTATTTCAACTTGATAGGATGAATAATAAGTATTTTGTTAACGATTGAAAATTTGAACGAGATATATAAATATAGGGAGAGTGTGAACTAATAATAGGAATTGATTAAGGACATTTAAAACAAGTTGGAAATTGCACATCAAACGTGGCAAATAAGGTGCGTTCGTACTATAACTAGTTTTATAAATATTTTTTGTACTGCATATTGTACTGAATGCATATTTTAGTGCACTTCATAAGTGCATATCCATTTCATTCTGTTCGAAAGGCTGTAACATCATTAAAATGCACTTGAAATATTTTTTCCCATTGGCCGTAATGTAATGGGAAACTTTTGACTGTCCCTGACATTAAACTATACATCCGATTTTTACAAAACTTGAAATGACTCGACAAAATTATCCAACAATTATATATTTTAAATTTCAAACGATTCGGTTGGGTAGTTTTTGCGTTGTTATAAACGGACAGACAGACGGACTGAACGACGACTATAGGTGCTACGTATTTATATAATTACGAACGCACCTAAAAAGTGTTTTAATATTTTAAGCGCGTTTGTTTTAGCAGCATTGTGAGGGCTATGGGGATGTTGGAGCAAGGTGATTTAAATGCTTATCTATTTATCGTACCTTGAAAGCAGCAGATAAATAAAAATAATTAAAAATACAAAAGCATTTTAAACAAAATTATTTTATTAATAAAATTAAATTTAAAATAAAAGTTTTAGAGGTTTTAAGCATGCTGCAGGGCAGAAAGGAGAAATCGGAAAATTTGAAGGGGGGGGGGGGGGAGCATTTAAAAGAATGTTAATTTTGTTTATTTTTTTCATTCCCATTTATAGGGTAGAAAGATTCTCGAAAAGATAAAATATTTTAAATTTTGTGCATTGGGAGGAACAATGAAGGAAGCAAGTATTTCTCGGAATTAGGGGCAATTTAGTTGATGATTTTACAGCAAAAGCGGAACTGCTACAGGCGGCTATTTTTATATCCTGGAGACTAGACAGGGTTGACCATACGGGATGCTTGACCCACCCATCAGTTTTCATATTTAAAAGAATTTCAGAGTTTTATCAATAGGTGTCAACCAAAGCTACCGGAATGCTCAAACAACTGTCTCTGTTTCATACAAATAACAGAAATAGGTGCGGAAAAATCAATTGTGCGGCGTTTTCAACGTAAAAGTTGTGTTTTTTGGAAATATATCATAGAAATTTAAGTAAGTAGGTTTTAAGTAATGCAGAAATATCCAGCTGTCATTCCAGGTATAAAGATTATACAGTAAGTTAGGCTTAACATAACAATGTGCTATTCTTTAGAAAAAGGCTATGAAGGGAGGCTTGATCCAGTCAATGTGAGGGAGGGTTGACCAGATATTCAAGGCTCCGTTAACACATTCAGGACGGGAAACGAGAATTCTCATTTCCATTCAAAAAACACCACTGACTAAGGGCGTGGCTTCTACCTTACAGAAAATCCATTATATCATGTTGTCCATATTTTTTTTAGATTGTTAGACATTTTATATTAAATTCGTTCATTGAAAGATATTTACCGATGGATAAACTTGGGAAACCAATCTAGAACACCAATTTACAAAAGACTTTCAGAACAGGGAGGAGCTTCTACTGTTTTAAAATTCAGATTTGATAAAAATTGCCCGTCGGCAATGTGTTAATTAAGAGGTTTTGGAAATATTTTTATTATACACTGTGCATAATGAAAAATTAATGGTTTAATAAATTAATGATACATAAAAATGAATGTAAAATTATCCTGCAAAGGTACAGTAAAATAGGGTGATGGAAAATAAAACGTTTAAAACTGATTACAGAAAGATGTTGCTATTTGACCTGCACAAAAAATAAAAAAAAATTAATGAAATATAAATGCGAAAGTTGATAGGAACGTTTTTCCATTTAAATATTACTTACAATAGGTAAAAAGAAACACTGGAAAAGACTAGAAAGTACGAAAGCAGAAGTCTTAACCGTTTCAGGGGCAGTGGTATGTTTATGAAACCACTTTATTTTTATTCCCAAACGCCATAATGACACCAGAAT
Organism: Maratus speciosus; assembly: GCA_963932465.1. NCBI lineage: Eukaryota > Metazoa > Arthropoda > Arachnida > Araneae > Salticidae > Maratus > Maratus speciosus. The sequence goes on from OZ010799.1 coordinate 248,371,139, forward strand.
TTTGCTAAAATCTTTCCAATTTAATATGTTTGTGAAACATATCCTTTTTCTTATTTCCAAATAAATCTTTTCGTATATTCCGGTGCAAATCATTTATTTCAACATTTTAGTACTGAAAGTACCTAAAAGTTAAGTACTCATGCGGCTGCACAAGAACATAGCATTGATCGAAAAACTTTAGGAAAGTATGCAGACAAATTTCAACATAATGAATAGAGTGCAATGAAGCCAAAATATGTGACAATTAGTGTTGTCAGGTCGAATGTCACAAAAAGTAGGACAAGGAGACAAAAATAAAGCGGGACAGTGGTTACTAAATCCGTACATTATAAAGCACGAAAATTTTGCAACAATTATATATTTAAAATTTAAAACCATTCGGAAGGCTGTAACATCATCAGCACTTGCAATATATATATATATTTTCCATTGGCCGTAATGTAACGGAAAACTTTTGACTGCCCCTGTATTTAAACTATACATCCAATTTTCATAAAATTTGAAATGACTCAACAAAATTTTGCAACAATTATATATTTAAAATTTCATACCATTCCGTTGAATAGTTTTTGCTCTGTTATATGCGGACAGACGGACAGATAGACGGACTGAACGACGACTTTAGGTGCTACATATTTATATAATTACTAACGCAACTAAAAAAGGGTCAAATTGTCCCCCTGGTGTTTGTACCTCAACGCGTCGCTTGCGCCCATACAATCCCATACAATAAATGATTGTTACAGTGTCCTGTACGAACCCTTAAAGTTTGTTCTATGAATTTAGAATCACCCTGTATTTAAGGAGATGCCTATTCTGTTTATGCAAAAATTGATGTAGGGGAATTGATAATTCACAATTCATAATTAAAAATTCATAATTTTTTTAATATAAATTTATTAACCATTTGGAAAAATGGTTATAGTCCTCGGTCAGGGTAGGAAATCAAAAACATATCTGAAGCGCATTATTAGTTGAATCCCGCATTTTATTCGTTTCTGATTGGTCTATACAGTAATCGGTATTTTTTCTTTACTTTCAACAGAGATGGATACTTATGTTGCCACTATGACAAAAAAATAATAAAAACTACAAAAAAAAATTAATAACTCTGAAACAAACTGAGATACAGCTTTCAAACAAATTGCGATTAAAAATGCATTTTTTTCTCTATACGACAATATAAAAAGTAATATTGTGGGGTGTTTAGAAGTTTAACAAGTGGGTAAGTGTGATCATAGATCGCACAAAGGGTTTCGTTTAATATTCCTTTCAAAACGTCCAGTACATTTATCGCCATGGAACATCTTCTAAATTTTGGCAAACCCTTGCTAAACTATCGTAAAGCTTCAAACAGATTCGTCTTGTTATATTTCCTAATTTTGTTCGTGCCACCCCCCCCCCCCCCCTTCAAAATGCTACGATATATCACATGAAGGGTATCTGCCAAATTTAGAAAAGTGCCCCCTTTGGGGGGCTGGTGAAGTGGGGCAATGGTCACCATGATTTTTGACGCGGCCTGATGTTTAAAATTTTTGTTATGTTTTATAAGCTATACTAAAGATTCAAACAGATCGTCCAGCTATATTTCCTAATTTTGTTTGAACCCTCCCTTTCCCTCCCCCCTCGAAATGCGACACGCCATTCTTCTTTATACTTCATTATAATTTGTTATAAAGTATCTTAAAGTTTAAAACAGATCGCATTGTTAGATTTCCTACTTTAAATGAAATCGCGGTCTGTTAGTTCCACATTCTACCACCAGGGAGTGCACTCTATTCTTAACAAAAGCGTATCTGAACGAAACTCCTTTACACAACCTATCGGTAGATATGTTACTCGAGGGGGTGGCGGTCTTCAGCAAGAATTTAAGATAATTGTTGAAATTGCTATTCGGAAATAGTGGTAATTTAACTTTTGACATATTTATATTTAATAAGTACCATGTATCTGAGGACTCCGTAAAAAAAAAAAAAAAACGCACCTGAAACGGTATGAAACAAAAAATAAATATTTTGCACCTCCCCCTCTCCCCACCTGCCCGAAATTTCACGCGCCATTTTTTATAAACTTTTTCTTGTGTGTTATAAACTATGTTAAAGTTTCAAATAGATCGCTTTGTTAGATTTCCTACTTTAAATGAAATCGCGGTCTGTTAGTTCCACATTCCACCACGAGGGAGCGCACTCTATTCTTAACAAAACTGTATCTGAACGTAACTCCGTTAAACAACCTATCAGGAGATATGCTAGTCGAGGGGGTCGCGGTCTTAACCAAGAATTTATTATATTTGCTGAAATTACTATTCGAAAATAGTGGTATCAATACTTCTGACTTTTTTATCTGGCATAAGTAACATTTATGCTGTATTTTTAAAAATCGGACACCGTTCAGAAGTATACTGCAATGAAACATCACGTGACTACCTCGTAAAATAAGTATATAATAGAAATAAATCAGTTAGTGAAATTAGCGCTCCTCCACCCTACCCGAAATTTCACGCGCCATTTTTATAAACTTTTTCTTATGTGTTATAAACTATCTTTAAGTTTCAAACAGATCGCCTCGTTATATTTCCTAATTTTAACAAAATGGCGTTATGTCAGTTCCACATTCCACCACCAGGGAGCGCACTCTATTCTTAACAAAACTGTATCGGAAGGAAACTCCGTTAAACAACCTATAAGTAGATATGTTACTTGAGGTGATGGCGGCCTTAATAAGAAATTAAGATATTTGCTGAGATTACTATTCGGAAATAGTGGTAACTAAACTTTAGACAATTTTATATTAAATAAGTAGCGTATACCTCAGGACTCCCTCAAAAATAGCACCTAAAACGGTTAGAAACGCTAACTTTTTAAATAGAAATCTAGCGCCTCCCCCCCCCCTCCCTGAAATTTCACGTGCCTTTCTTTTTTACACTTTATCTTATAAAATATCTTAGTTAGATTTCCTAATTTTAACAAAATCACGTTATGTTAGTTCCACATTCCACCACGAGGGAATGCACTCTATTCTTAACAAAAGCATATCTGAACGAAACTCCTTTACGCAATCTTTCCATAGATACATGGGTCCGGATGGTGGCGGTCTGCGGTAACAAACGCTAAGATTTTAAAAATAATTCTAGCTCCCATCCCCCTCTTCGAAATATCACACTCCATTCTTTTTTACACTTTTTCTTATGTGTTATAAACTATCTTAAATTTTCAAACAAATCGAGTGGCGGTCTTAACCAATAATTTAAGATATTTCCTGAAATTACTATTCGAAAATAGTGGTATGAATACTTGTAAACTTTCTGATGATGAATGAGTTATACTTATCTCATAGCGCTGTTCAATTATCCCACGCAAATTATTAGATTTTCGAAGCACGTTAGTCTTTATCAGCAAAAGTAGTCCCCCCCTTTTCTATTCACACAAACCTAACAAATACAAATTATGCGGTAGCGGGCGAAGCACGTTAGTCTTTGTTATAATAATATCTGTAATGCGCACTGGTATATTTAATCAAAAGTAGTTCCCTCCCTCCCCCTTTTCCATTGACACAAACCTAACAAAATAAAATTATGCGACAGCGGGCGAAGCACGCTTTTCAATTTCGCTGGAAGAATGCATCTCATTTTACATCAGCCTCGCACAGACTGAAATAATTCGATAGCGGGCGAAGCACGCTAGTCTATGTCATAATAATATCTGTAATGAGAACTTTCCTAATTTTAACAAAATCGCTTTATGTTAGTTCCACATTCCACCACCAGGGAGCGCACGATATTCATAACAAAAGTGCATCAGAACGAAACTCTGTTGGGATATTTAATCAAAAGTATTTCCCTCCCTCCTCCTTTCCATTTACCCAAACCTTACAAATACAAATTATACGATAGCGGGCGAAGCACGCTAGTCTCCCCTCGAAATATCACACTCCATTTTTTTTTTTTTTACAATTTTTCTTATGCGTTATAAACTATTTTAAAGTTTCAACCAGATCGAGTGGCGATCTCAACCAATAATTTAAGATTTTTGCAGAAATTACTATTCTAAAATAGTGGTATGAATACTTACAAACTTTCTTATAATGAATAAGTTATACTTGTCTCATAGAGCGGCGTCGAAAAACCTCACGCAAATTGTTAGATTTCCTAATTTAAATAATTTCATGGTTAAAAAAGCACGTGCCTTCATTTTATTCTATTCATTAGATAGAAATGAAACAGATTAATTAAATAATAATTAATATCTCAGCTTCTAATTGAGTTATCACTTTGAACTGGGTATGTATGAAATCTGTGAGAGATTTCCCGTCCGGATGGCAAAAAATTTTATCAAAAAATTAATATTTAAAAAGTTAAAATTTCGTATTAAAATATTCCACTACCGAAAACCGCAAGGTCGCCGTCATGTCTGAAGTTCAGAACACCTGCTTTGGCGCCGAAATGAAATCTCTTTTCATTGTCTTTTCAAATACAGAAATTAAATTTTTATCCATCGATTTTTAGTGGATTTTTTGCGTTATACCCAACGCAGAAATGTGAACTTTATACCAAATGAAAGTAGATTTTTTTCCGCGTCTGTCTATACCGTTTACAAATTTCTCGTACCAATATTTTCTGATATGCGATTTCGCTTTAAAATGCCCACTTCATTTTTCGGCTTAATTTCCTCCGTGGTAACCGTGCACCGGCTGATTTTACTGGCAACCCTTAGGAGAAACTCCGAAGTTTTGGAGAATGTCCGTTTGAACCTGTGCTAAAAAGTTGGATTGGTTAATTTTAGAAGTTAATTAGCCCGTAATTCGGTTAATTACCGACTTTTTCAAAATTTTAGGATTTGTTGTTTGATGCGAGGTGTTCAGCTACATTTCAAGTCTCTAACATGTATAGTTTCTGAGAACGGGCTCTGTGACGGACAGACAGACAGACGGACAGACAGACAGATAGACAGAGGAGTGAGACGAATAGGATTTCGTCAGATGAACGAAACCCTAAAAATGAAATTTCATTTAAAATTGATCCAGGAATATTAATGTTTAATCCATGGCGTACGTAATGTATGACCAGCTCCGTGCGATTTTTTATGTCTTAAATTTTAGTCTTGAAAAAATCATTTTCCAAATGGTCGTTGTAATTTGTTAAATTGGTTTTATTTATTTTTTTTAATAAACTTCTCAGTTAGAATTATGTAGATGAACCTTATTTTAAAAACTGTATACATATTATGAAGGAACAGATTATTCCATGTCTAATTACACCTTCGGCGTGTTTTTATCGTATAAAAACCACTGCGAATAAAAACCACAAATATAGTTTTTAATACTGTACGTATATTCCGCAAATTACAATTACAATCGTTTAAATACAAATCTCACACCGTATAAAATTAGATATACAATTGTTCTACAAAACATTATCAGTTTTGTCACCGATACATTCCAAATAACCAACTATTAAAGATGGGTAGAGAAACGTGGAACAGGTTCCCTAGGAACAGTTCCTTTCGAACTAAAATCCCATCTGTCGCCAAAGCAAACGTTGTCACATTTTTATCTCACTTGCGATTGGTTGATGATTAGGGTGGTGCGAAAAAAGTCAAGTTGGTATTTCCGAGTCGCTATAGAGCGGAAAAGTTGCGATTGGTAAATACAAGAAAAACAAAAAAAAAAGTTCTTCAAATCGGACTTTATCTTCCGATCCCGCAAACCGCCTAAAAATTCCAAAAAATTGAAAATTTCCGAGTTTTTCAGAATTTTTTTTTTTTACGTTTATATATTTTTTATCGCTATAGGGAAAATATTTGCAGTTTGTACTGTTTAATAATCTAAATAATAATAATTGTGTTTAGAGAATATCTTCCGATCGCGCAAGCTCAATAAAAATCAGCAAAAATTCAATTTTGAGTGATTTTCATGCATTAAGAATATAATCAACTGAGGTTAGTTTGCAGTCTCAGGTTAATATTTAAATGTTAATTGATACTATTGAGCATATTAAGTTATTTTTAAACAACCTAGAGCTTACCACGAAGAGTTCGTTTCAGGTCTGAAAAGTTTAGTAGTGCACCCAACTGCCGTTAGCCACGTTGGAAAACAGCGCTGAAGTCGGCGTACGCGCTCCCACCTAGTTTCACCTAACTCCATAAAATTTACAGAAAAGTCAACTGGATTCAGATGAACCGCTTGGCATATACTATTTTGACGGAAGAAAGGACGATACCCTAGTTAAAGAAAGGATTGCATCTAAACAGGTTCGTCGAACTATTAAAGAGGAACACTTTCCAGTCATAAAAGAACGTGGCTCAGTTTATTTAGGCCATGTGCCTCCAATATTTAGGCCATGTGCCTCCAAACTCCGGGCCTGCTAAGGACATTGTAGCTTTCATAGTATCATGTCTTACTGAACAAGGGGTTTCACTAGAATACTTAGATTTGGTAGGCTGTGATGATACAAATACCAATACTGGATAGAAAGGTGGTGCTATCAGAAAGCTTGAAGTTCATCTCTGACGACCATTGCAGTGGGTTGTTTGTTTATTCCATTTTGTTGAATTAGCTTTCCGACATCTTTTTCAATATTTGAATGTTGAAACAACTGGCCCAAGAGCATTTAGTACACCATTTGGACACAATATCATTGTTGTGTAAAGCTCTCGGTGATAAATTTTCAATTGACTGATTGTGAAATTCCAGAAGTGGACAGGCAACTGTTGAGCAAGGACCAAAGATATCTTCTCGGCATAAGTCAAGCAATTAAAAGTGGCAACTTTCCAAATGACTTATTAAAGTGTGACTCTGGCCCAATTTCACATGTCAGATTGCTCACTTGTGCAAATAGAGCCCTTTAACTTTACGCGAGCGTGGAAAACCCATTGGATTCCTTAAAGCTATATTGACATTTATTTTAAAATCTTACTTGCCAGTTTGTTTTGAAATAAAATGCTGTAAGTACATTACAAACGGGCCTATTCATCTGTACAGAGCAATTGAAACATCTCGATACTTTCGTGGCAACCTGAAAAAAGTGTAGTCCCTGAAACTGAACGAAACTCGTTCTTTGCTCACCCGGAAATCCTATTGATGGCAATGGTCATTTATAAGAGGAGGCACATAAGAGAGCTAGGGCTAAGAAGAGTATTAAAAGCCAGCCAAAATGTTTCAAAGGGTAAAGGTATCTGAATCTTTATCACTCCTACAATCCAGAATTAATTGATTGTAACGCAGCAAAATTAACATTTCCACCTTTTTTTCGGAGAATAACCCATGAAGAAATACATCTCTTCGTTCAATCAGGTCATATCTCAGTCTGGGATGATAAAAAGTTTCCCAACTACACGTAAGATGTCCAGCGGTGCGTTAAATCGGTAACGGAAGCATCATTTAAGGTATGTGGGCCCCAATCAAGAGAGCATCAGGTCCACACTGAAATAAATGTCCATAATACCAGACATTACCACCAAATCGCAGTACAAAGTTGCGTCTAAAAGTCAGACTTAAACAGATGACATAACAAATTGTATATCTTATACGACACTAGTTTTTTAATACAGTGTTTTGACTCTATTATAACAAAATATGTATTTAAGTAATGTAAATAGCAAATACCCTTATTGGTTGGATGGAGGATAGGGTGTGGTTTGAACTCGAAGTGCAGCTACCTTCCCGTGGTGATTTCTGGTTTGTTTAAACATTATTAAATATCTAAACAAGCAAAGAGTTGTACATTGTACAATTTATATGCAAATGTTAATATTGGAGCGCAAACTGATCTCAGGTGATTATTTTCTTTATTCATCAAAATCACTGAAAATTGAATTTTTGCCCATTTGTATTGAGCTTGCGTGATCGGAAGCTAATCTTTAACCCTCCGTCTACCAGACGGGTCCATTGGACCCGACAGGTACATACAAAATATTCATTCAAACCAGAAATTTTTTTAAAATAAACTAAGTATATAAACCAGACAAAAATAAGGTAAATAAATAAGTTAAATAGTTTTAAATAAAAATTCTGGTATAGAACGTTTTATTAAAACTTGAATAAAATTCCCGGTAGATCTAGGGTTAAATGCAACTGTTTATTTTTAATATTATTAAACATTACAATCTGCAAATATTTTTCACTATAGCGATAAAAAATATATATACATAAAAAAAGAAAAAAATTCTGAAAAAAATCGGAAATTTTCAATTTTTTTTAATTTTTAGGCGGTTTGCGGGATCGGAAGATAAAGTCCGACTTAAATAATTTTGTTTTTGTTTTTCTTGTATTTACCAATCGCAACTTTTACGCACTATAGCGACTCGGAAATATCAACTTGACTTTTTTCGCACCACCCTATTGATGATGTCAAAAGGTTTCCAAACAATGAGAAACGTCATTAAAGTATCAAATGCTAGATGCCAGAAAAGGGGAAAATCGCCTGATTAACGATGACAGATCTGAGGAGCAGTTTAAAAGGAACATATCTTTGGAAAAAAAACTTCTCGTTTCTGTTTCTCATCATTGCGCAGCCGCGGAAAAACGCAAGGAACAGATAGTGGAATGTGGAATGGAGCAGAAACAGGAGCAGATCGAGAAACGTACTTCAGGAACATGTTTTTTTTTTGCTGTTTCTTCTTTGTTCGTATCATTTTAGAGGTATTTTGCTTGGATTAGTGTGTGTGAGGGACGGAAGAGAGGGGGGCGGGTGAAAAGAAGCTCTGGTAAGAAAGGAACTTTGTTGGTGCCAAGTTGAAAATTCAGTTTTCACTTTGACATGAGGACATGACGGATAGAATTTGTCGGTCGCTGATAAATTAGACAAATAAAGGAAAGGGGAGAAGGTCTCTTAACCCTTTTTCTTACTGAAGATACGTCAGATTAAAGGTCTTTTGCATTTCCATGAATTTAGTACTATAATTTAATACGCATTATTAATGTAAGAAATAATTACTATTTTTTAACCATAAGATATTTAATACATAAAAACTTCAATTTCCACATTTAATACACAAAAATGTCGATTTTTTTTTATTGTGAGTATCGAATTATGATAATAATATTTCTTTTCGTTCTTAATATTTGTTCAACAAATGTATGAATGTTAATAGGCACATAAAAATCAATACTAGTATTAATAATAGTAATAATAAACGTTTTCGTTTACATCTGAATGAAGGTTTCCAGTCCGCCCCCAACTCTAAATTTCTTACTATAACTAAAGATTATTTTTTAACTATTTTATAAACACGATTTTTGCGCAGCTGAATAGTAAGGATATGTTAAAATAGCAAAAGGAATGAGGTTAAATTAATTTTAATACATTAATAATAATAAAACAGAACTAGTAAGGCTATTTGTAAGGTAAAAGTTGAATGATATTTCTAGAAAATGAACAAAACTCTAACGAACGAATCAATAAAAACTTTTAATTTATGAAGAAATCCACAAAGAATGTTTAAAAGTTTAAAAAATGTAATTTTAATTAAATAAGCAGCTCAATAAATGTTATTATTTAAATTCACTTTTTAAATTTGTATTATAAAATATTTCATCAAAAAATTTCATTTTAAATCTTGAAATTAAAAGAATTAAGGAATATTGCTGTAGATTCTTAAAAAGGGTATTTAAAAAAACTGTAATCGAACGGTTTTTCAATTTTCGATAAATGGACTACATCTTGAGCTATTAGCTTTTGTTGTATCATGATGGTAGTTTTTCCTCTTCTCCGCACTGTCGCGTCCGGAAATTCGGTTAAATATATCAAATTCGCAGAATTTTCTGAAATAGCTACCTTTTTATTGAAAATGGGGGAAAACCCATTCGATTAGCTAATTTTTGAGCAAAAGTACCTAGTAATTTTATGCGTTTGCGAATAAAAATGAAATGAAGAATGTGTCAGAAAGAACACAGTTTAGATTTGAGAACAGACTTAAGAAAATCTAGAAAGTATACATGAGGTCAGATATTTTTAAAATTCATATAGCTTAAAAAAAAAAAAAGCTAGTTCAGTTAAACGAATTGTTCGGGAAAAATTCATTATACATTATGAGTATTTTCCGATTTTCATAGACTTCAGGTAGAAAAATATAGTTTATTATTAGTATTGTATTTATAGAATTTTAATTATGATGACCAATGAAATCAAAAGAAAATATTCCTTAAATGCCTTTTTTATTTTGGCTTTTCTTGAAAAATAAAGATATTTTATTATGAGTTGTTTTATGGATTCAAGTCAATTGGATAAACAATTCTTTAAAAGATTTCGCAAAAATAAATAAATAAAATAAATAAATAAATAAAATGAATGCAAGGAAGAAACTGCATCCAGTTTGAAGTTACAAATCTTTCTTCATGTATTAACTAGAAATATTTCCGGGGTCAGCTTAATAATGTATGCTAAAAAACTTTGAAGCAGTGCCAGATGTGGTCTTAATTAATCGCTATCGGAATTAAGGTTTACAGAAGCAGCTACTAAACACTGAGAATATTTGCATTTAAAGAGTTCCTTAGATTCTATTAGAAACAACATTGAGAAGTTTTTAAACGATTTTTTTAATACAATTTTGAAATACACAACCAAGAACCAACACAACCAATACACACAAAAAAAAAAAAAAAAAAAAAAAATCACGGTGGCACTAGATTTTGATGTTATTGGTGTCGGTGTTATTTATGACGGCCGATTATCTGCACGAGGGATATGGGCCCGAGGGGGAGTGCCCTCCGTGGGGGTCTTTCTAAGGGAACCTAACCCGTATTTACGTATGGAAACCCAAGGTTAGAAGAAAACTCCGAACGATTAGGCCGACGAGCGCGATTGGGTTCGAGCACAGCCCCTCCCGCCTATCACCTTCGAGAGCAGAGCCTCTCGGCCACTGCTGGGGCCGCACTAGATTTTTGAACGAATATGTCTGCCATCAATTGCCAAGTCTGTTTTTTCTTTAAATCGGGTATATATACATGAAATAGAACTTTGAAGAATTAAATCATTTTATTATCTTTTTTTGTCGAGGACCCACCCCCCCCTCCATCTGCCGTTTAAGATAATTTTAAACACATGAACATAAGAGAAACAGAATTAATTATTCTCTTCAACGACAGATTTGGGGAGATAAAGCTTACTCGTTCACCAAAAAATCCTTAATTTACTTTTCTCTTACGGTATAATTATTTTGTTACTTGAAAAATAAATAAATAATATTCATTTTTTTTAAATCATCTGATAAAAAGAAAATTTAGTTAATTGAACTTGGAACACTCACCTCCCCCCCCCCCCCCCCCTTCCTAGAGCCATATCTCAATTCTTGGCATTATTTTCAATTTTTAGCTTGCTAATTTTAATAAGAAGTCTCAAAAATTTTAGTTTATCTAATCCTATTAGTTTAAAAGTTTAGAACTAATAAGTTTGAAAAAAGGTATTTCACGGAATTTATTTATTGGATTATCTTAAAGCCAGTTTCGAGTCAAATGCTAACATAGTATTTATCGCAGTTGTTTTAAATATTGGCCATGGTGTCCATTTTTACATTACTGAAAATATTATTAAATGTATATTTTTTTTATTACACTAGGGGGCTCTGCCCCCTACGAGCTACGCTCGCCAACCCCCGTTCAGGCACACCAAAATTCAAAAAGCACGCTAATTTGATCGGCTTTAAAAATATTGAATTAAAAAAAAAAAAAAAAAAAACCAGTAGCGATCTCTCTGTAAACGGGTTTCCATTCGTTTTTCTTGGATTGGGGATTTTTAAGACCCTATCTGCTGCTGTTAAAAGATACAATGGCTGTTTTCGTATTTAATTAAAAAAATTAGTTGAACATTCGAAAATAAGCTAATGTAAAATGAATTAAGTAAACAGTGTTATTGTCTCCCGGTATTTTTTAACAGCGCTATAAGATAGTTCTTTTAAATAATTCATTTTGAATGTATCGTTTTAAATCTGACGTAATTTACACCAAAGTTTTATTTCTCTTATTAATATTCACGTGAAAATACTTTTGTTGTTAGAAGGAAATATTATTTGCGCTGTCTTCGAATTCACGATAATAGTTGAAAATATTATCTCAAAATATCAAGTAAATGTCTCGCACAGATATATTTTTTAATTTAAATTGTTTTGCCATATTTATTGGCCATTTTAAATATGACGTAATTTCCTCCATTTACAGGTTTTAACGCATAGTAATGATTTTTTTATTTTAACATTTTGTTTATCTTTTAAAATTCCAGTGTAAATATGGCTCTTATGACGCAATTTTCCTGCTTTTAACATGTAATCATTTAATTCTAATTTTAAAGTTTTTTTTTTCTGTTTACAATAGTCCCGTGTAAATAAATTTTTAATTTGAAGTAAACATTATTGTTTGCGCTGTTTATAAAGTTGGCAACAGTTTAAATTAATAACATTTTTTAAATTTGTAAAAAATATCTCTCGAAATACTGAAAATTTGAATTTAAAATAGAAATAAAACCTCAAAAAATAGTCAAATAAAAAAAATGCAATCTGCACACCGGGAACTTATAACCTATAAAATGATCTAAAAATGATTAAATTCTCATGTATAGTTTTTGCTCCAATAAAGCTTTTTTAATGGAACGATTTTGTCCAACTTTAGCATTAAATATCTCTGAAAGTAATTCTTTGATTTGAAAACTGTCTGCATCAGCGTGTTTATCAAATATTTCTTTATAATACCACCGATTTCCATATTTTTGTATACGACAGTTTTTTTTAATATTAACGAAGAAAGGCCATGCTCATTGCATACTTAGATACTACTACAGGCAGACTGATTTGCGTTTAATGTAGGAAGTCTCTCGCCAGAGGACTCTGATACCCTGCCCAAAATTGAAATTTGACTCTGACCGTAACTGAAACAACCTGGGAAGGGTAGATATGTAAACAAACACCAAAATTACGTCATGTCGCCATGGTTACGTTTACAATTCTGCTGACATTCCAATCAAGCTTAGAAATGACAGCTAATTCGAATACAGCTGTTAAGGGTTATTATAAACTGTCCATATCAATGTAAATGTGAAGTTCTATTTATTTAAGGGACTAATATAATGTGTTTCTCTTTAAAACTGTTAAACCAACACACATAAAAATATATAAATAAAAAAACACATGCTTAGTCTAAAACCTCAATGTCACAAATTTGTTTGGTACCACTTAGTTATCCCGTCGACCAATTTCGCCAAATTATATAAATCGCTAAAACACTCGCCAAATTATACAAATTGACATAATTTTTATTTTAAATAACGAAAGAACAAATAAATTAGTATAACATTAATAAATATACAAACAAAACGTCGAAATAAAAATCACTTGATGACATAAACGCGTGTAACTTGCTTACAGTCAAGAGAATGTGACATTTACGATCAAGCATTATTGCCATTTAATCTTATAGTTTGGCGATAGATTTTTGGTCGACGGGATAACTAAGTACCATTTATTTACTATTTTCACTGCTGAAACAATAAAACTGATGGAAATTTTTTTTAATATATTAAAATACTCATAAAATTCCTTGTAATAATTAATAAATGTAATTTATTAAGTAACAAATACCGTTACACGATTTAATCAAAATTGCTTGGATAACATAGAATATTGCAACGATATTTAAATCCGTGATCACCATTTCTTTCTCTGATTAAAAATAAGAATATTTAATATTTAAGGAAGATCGGCTTTTTTTTTTCTTCTTCTTCTTGGTTCGGGCGATATTAAAAACAAATATTTTACTGGTAACAGTAAATTAATCAAAAATAGCTGCTTCAAGTCAGTTATGAGAACTGTAGTTTGATAAAAATCAAATTTTAATTGTAAAACGTGTATATGAAACCAAGCTATTTTTATATAAATACGAGACATTCAAAAAAGAATAACAGAACCGGCATTTTTCATGAAGGAACCAAACGATCAAGGTAAACAATAAATAATTTAGCTAATCTTAAAGATATGTGTAACACTAAAATGCTACAATTTGTGTAAAATAGCCTGGAACAGATGTCATATTCGCCCCATATTGGCGCGATTTTTTTCGGTTGCCAATTTGGCGAAAACATCACCAGCATAAACAACATAATCCGGGTTACCACATCAAACAAAATAACGACACTTTGGCGCAAGTTAAGTACCTGTTGCCTATATGATCTTGGCGACAGAAAAAAATCGCGCCAATATGGGGCGAATATGACATCTGTACCAATAGCCTTTTAAGTCGAAGGAAATTGAAGAATATAAATATTTAATTTATTACATGAAAATACGATCAATGATTCTGAAACCTCGACGATGAGAAATAAGCTTCCATCTGGGCAGGGTATAAATGTAAACAAAGAGCACGTTGTGAAGTTTTGGTTCAGGATTTGAAGTTGGATCCGACTTCACTTTTTCGGCGAAATGCGCGGGCCGTTATATATCATAGTAGGCTATGGCCATACTTAACCCAAGACTCCCTTATCATAAAACAGACTTGACAATCCGGAGAAAGTCTACGGGTGAAAATGTCCCCGATAATTGACAACTTATTAGCTGACTTTGTCCCGTAAGTTAAGCCACCTGGTGTATACTCCTGGTAATACTCCATAAACAAATGCATAGTAAAAAATTGAAAATGTTGTGTTATTGGCAAAATTGTATAAAATATTTTTCAAATTCCAGTCTATAAAGGCGTAAAAAAAATATTTCGCAAAATTATGTTCTGGCTTTAAAAAATGAAACATATCAAAAATGAAGATTTAAATATAAGATTTATTGATATTTTTTCAGGGTACGTGTTAGTTATCCCGTCGACCAATTTCGCCAAATTATATAAATCGCCAAACTACTCGCCAAGTTCTACAAATTGACACAATTTTTTATTTTAAATAACGAAAAAACAAATAAATTAGTATAACATTAATAAAAATACAAATAAAACGTCGAAATATTGGTTTTATTGGCCATTATTGGCATTTAATCATAAAATTAATTAATTTATGGCAAACCATTATTGGCATTTAATCTTACAATTTGGCGACAGTAATTTGGTCGACGGGATAACTAACAAGTACCATTTTCAGTATATAGGACTTTGGGGGTTATTTTTTTTTTTTTAATCTTGGCACAATTTGGGCTTCGGAAAGAGCGATTTGTTGCCGATTGATATAAACAGTTATGAAAACAAAACTTATGAACTGTCAGCTTGTTTTATAAGAATTTACGGCACAGATGTCATATACGCCCCATATTGGCGCGATTTTTTTCCGACTCCAATTTTGCGAAAACCTCGTTACCATATCATCTATATCCGGATAACCTTATCAAGCAAAATAACGACACTTTGGTGCCAGTTAAGTATCCGGTGCGTATA
Organism: Maratus speciosus; assembly: GCA_963932465.1. NCBI lineage: Eukaryota > Metazoa > Arthropoda > Arachnida > Araneae > Salticidae > Maratus > Maratus speciosus. The sequence continues at coordinate 248,386,490 of OZ010799.1, forward strand.
TGACATTGGCGCCAGAAAAAAATCGCGCCAATATGACATTTGTGACGAATTTACATGTATAAATTTAGTTTCTAGATATTATTATTGTTTTTTATATACGATTTGTTTATATTTGTATATAAAATAGACAAATGCCTTTTTTATATTAAATAAATTGTACAAATATTGGAAAACACTGCTTCTTTTTGTGAAACAGTGAATATGCTTCCAGAAATTACGTTGCCAAATTTTTTTCTCTCTCCAAAGCGCCTATACTTGAAAAATACCGATTTATTATTATATAATGTAGTATTAGCTAATGTTCTGTAATCTGTCCACAGTCAAAGTTGACTGCAAAAACGCGATGCTGGAATAATGTGGTATCAAGTATACGGTTTAAAAATAAAATTAATTTTGCGCCAAACTACACTTACGCCAATTGGCTATAGGTCTGATTAAGGAAGAATACTCAAATTAAGATTTACAAACACCAAAATCGTAGCATGACAAGAGTACGGTATTTGCGGAAAGTTGAGGGACATGTATAAATTTAAGTGATTATTAATCTTTATTTTTCCAATTTTTTAAGTGTTTATGACTTCAGTCTGTTTTTTTGTGTATCTATGCGTGTTTTAACTTTCCTAAAATACTTTGATACATTTTAGTAAAACTTACATAACATATGTGAGTTAAAACAAGGAAATTAATTACGCACCAAACTATGCCCGCCAAGATATGCCAATTGGCTGTGGAGTCAAATTTGAAACTTTCCATAGATTAATACATACAAACTTTATATGAAAAAACAGTGAAGCTTTCATCTAAAGTATGTTAAACTGAAATGATCCCGCATACCTTCAAAAATAAAACAAATGATAGGCCAATAAATAAATAAATGACACTGTGCATTGAAACCAATTGAAGGAGCGATGTTAAATTAATACTGTAAGGTGAAATTAATTGTGAAAAGAAAAGAAATTGCAGAAATAAAATAAATCACATATTTGAAAATATAAAAGAGAAAATGAAATATTTTACATTTTCCGGATCTAGATGCTATCCATTTATTTCAATAACTAATATAACTGAGAAATTCATGGTAAAATAATTTTCTTTCCTGATTATTATTATTATTATTATCATCATTTATTTACATAACGGTATACAGCAGTAAACATTTTTTGTTTAACAGTAAAATAAGTTCGTTTTTTAAATAAAATGTCTAGAACATATGAAAATTTTAAGATTAACAACTATCATTTGCAAACTACAAAGCACATCGTAAAGAAAATGGTAAAAGACAAATGGAAAACAAATTAAAAAATATTTATGTTTCTCACGTTAGATGGCGCTAGTCACGGGAAACCATGTGGTTTCTAACCACGTGTACAGCGGACAAAAGAAACTTAGCGATTGCGAGGCCTGTTATTTCGATAAGGTGGCCTTGGCTTAAGCATTTAAATTGGATGAGTTCTACCCGGAATATCTACGCAGATTTTCATTGGTCCATTTCCAAATCAAAACTTTTTTTTATATATAGAAGGGTATAAATTGAAATTTGACTCTGACCGTAACTGAAACAACCTGGGAAGGGTAGATATGTAAACAAACACCAAAATTACGTCATGTCGCCATGGTTACGTTTACAATTCTGCTGACATTCCAATCAAGCTTAGAAATGACAGCTAATTCGAATACAGCTGTTAAGGGTTATTATAAACTGTCCATATCAATGTAAATGTGAAGTTCTATTTATTTAAGTGACTAATATAATGTGTTTCTCTTTAAAACTGTTAAACCAACACACATAAAAATATATAAATAAAAAAACACATGCTTAGACTAAAACCTCAATGTCACAAATTTATTTGGTACCACTTAGTTATCCCGTCGACCAATTTCGCCAAATTATATAAATCGCTAAAACACTCGCCAAATTATACAAATTGACATAATTTTTATTTTAAATAACGAAAGAACAAATAAATTAGTATAACATTAATAAATATACAAACAAAACGTCGAAATAAAAATCACTTGATGACATAAACGCGTGTAACTTGCTTACAGTCAAGAGAATGTGACATTTACGATCAAGCATTATTGCCATTTAATCTTATAGTTTGGCGATAGATTTTTGGTCGACGGGATAACTAAGTACCATTTATTTACTATTTTCACTGCTGAAACAATAAAACTGATGGAAATTTTTTTTAATATATTAAAATACTCATAAAATTCCTTGTAATAATTAATAAATGTAATTTATTAAGTAACAAATACCCTTACACGATTTAATCAAAATTGCTTGGATAACATAGAATATTGCAACGATATTTAAATCCGTGATCACTATTTCTTTCTCTGATTACAAATAAGAATATTTAATGTTTAAGGAAGATCGGCTTTTTTTTTTCTTCTTCTTGGTTCGGGCGATATTAAAAACAAATATTTTACCGGTAACAGTAAATTAATCAAAAATAGCTGCTTCAAGTCAGTTATGAGAACTGTAGTTTGATAAAAATCAAATTTTAATTGTAAAACGTGTATATGAAACCAAGCTATTTTTATATAAATACGAGACATTCAAAAAAGAATAACAGAACCGGCATTTTTCATGAAGGAACCAAACGATCAAGGTAAACAATAAATAATTTAGCTAATCTTAAAGATATGTGTAACACTAAAATGCTACAATTTGTGTAAAATAGCCTTTTAAATCGAAGGAAATTGAAGAATATAAATATTTAATTTATTACATGAAAATACGATCAATGATTCTGAAACCTCGATGATGAGAAATAAGCTTCCATCTGGGCAGGGTATAAATGTAAACTAGTAAATCTGCAGATCAGGAGCCTCAACGTCAGCTCTGCAAGTCACTGTTTTTAGACACACTTTGGTAATATTCAATTTCCTGCAAACCGCAATTTAAAGTTTTCAAATTATGTAATTATTTATAAGAATAAAAAATACGAAGTTTTCAGACATTAGAAGCATTAAATTAAAAACGTTGTTATGGAAGGATATTTTGAAATAATTTTCATGAGCTACTAATTTTGATATTTTTTTAAATAATAAAACAGATTTCTTCAGGGGGGGGGGGGGGGGCTCCGCATCCTGAACTCCCCGTGGTTTCATTAATTTACATATGTAACTTTTTATTTATTGCGCTAATGGTTATCGAAAATCTTAAATTTCTTTTTAGACTTCCGAGCCTTAATTTTCAATACTGGTGGACAGAAAATGATTCACATTGACGCAATTATATTAAAAGTTTAGGTTTTATGAATGAAAATATAATTTCCTTTTAAAAATAAAATAATTTTCATTCATATGTTCTGAAATGAGGTGGCATTAAGAAGTAACACTCGTCATAAAATATTTTTTTAGGTAATCTAGTTAATGCTTGGTTTTTAAGAATGAGAATATTTATTTCCCAATACAATGACGTCATTTTCGACAGCGATAATTTTGCGGTGTAAAATTTTGACATTTACTATATATTTGATTTTCAAAAGTTTTTTTTTTTCTCATTGAAATTTTCGATTAAAAATTAACATTTCTGTTAGCTGTGTGCAGACGATAAGCCATGAGATATTAGTAACATTTCTTTTAATAATAAGAATTAATATCATAACACAAGCCCTTTTTATTTCAACCTCAAAGCATATTAGTTTTATTTTTGATATATAAGATCAAATTCACCTTCTTTTCGTATTTTAGTTTTATTTCCAATATGAAGACGTATTCATGTCTATTTTTTATTTCATTTTCCTCTTGCACATGAAAATCTTTCAAATCAAAATTAACTGTTTAGGATAAATTATTATTCTGGGATAGGATTTTCTTGGCAACGGTAAGAAAAAGAAGATTGTTAAATTTTATAGCAAAATGTCAATTTATTCCTTATGAAAATAATGAACTTCTTAATTTAAAAGTAAAAATGTTTGAACAAAATAAGTAGAACATAGTCTTTCTTTATTTCTGGGGTAAATTTCATCTATATGTAAAGTCACAAAGGCATTAATTCGTCCCTTTTGACTTTGATTCACTTCAAACAATTACAAATACTTTCACATTTACGATATTTTTAGGTGTAGTTCCGTCGCTAGGCAACAGTTAAAAGAAAATAAAACAATGAAATATGTGCTTTGAAAAAAAGTAAATTTATAAAAAGATATATTATTGGAACACATATATAAAATACCTCCATAAGTTAAACACCGAATTTAAAAACTCTGACAAATGTATACACAAAATTTCAAACTAATATGAATAATGTATGGTTCTAATTAGAAATTACATCATCCATAATTTACTATTTAAATCCTTCAATCATATGAGCCATTTCCTTTCAACAAATAAAAATGGAAAAATCGTCTGAATTGCTATAGGAAAGCATTAAGTCGCAAAATAAAATGTTCTATATATTCCGAACCCATGAACCAAATTTAACCAAAAACTATACAGCTAAATCCGGGGATTTTACCAACATGCATACTTAATTTTAAGCTAATCGGATGCTTTTTACGGCAGTTATCGCGGAACAGACAGACAGACAGACAGACAGACAAACGGAAACCAAAACTTTTCGTGTCTCCACAGTAAGCCTTCACTGACGTTTCGGCAACAAAGAGCACGTTGTGAAGTTTTGGTTCAGGATTTGAAGTTGGATCCGACTTCACTTTTTCGGCGAAATGCGCGGACCGTTATATATCATAGTAGGCTATGGCCATACTTAACCCAAGACTCCCTTATCATAAAACATACTTGACAATCTGGAGAAAGTCTATGGGTGAAAATGTCCCCGATAATTGACAACTTATTAGCTGACTTTGTCCCGTAAGTTAAGCCACCTGGTGTATACTCCTGGTAATACTCCATAAACAAATGCATAGTAAAAAATTGAAAATGTTGTGTTATTGGCAAAATTGTATAAAATATTTTTCAAATTCCAGTCTATAAAGGCGTAAAAAAAATATTTCGCACAATTATTGTGGTATTAGGACATTAACTGTAACCGAAATTAACCTAGAACAAGAGCTCATATTGAAACTTATGTTTATGTGATGTTGTGTCGTATTTGTATCTGTAACCTAAATAGAATAACTTATGTGTGAATAAATCTATGCAAGTAATTCCGCTGTATACATCCATTGGAGCCTTCGACGGTTCGCTACATTATTAACATATCTTCATAACAACGCATGGTGGCAGTCGGTTAAAACGATGTTTACTACAGTTGAATACTGAAAACGGATTCATATCTTAAAGTAAGAAGTTTCTTTTCTTGCATAATTATACGACACATATGTATTCATTTGTTAAGAATTAAAATGTCTAAAGATATAGAGTATAGAAATTCATATCAGGTTACACCGCCAGAATCATTTACTTTTTCATCACCGGCACTTTGGTTGAAATGGAAGCAACGTTTCGAAAGGTATCGATTCGCTTCGGGTTTAAAAAATCAAACAGAGGTAGAACAGGTAAATTCTCTTATTTATCTCATGGGAGATAAAGCAGAAGATATTTTTGCGTCTTTTAACTTGTCGGAAGATGACCAGCAGAAATATAACATTGTTCTGAAACATTTTGATGATCACTTTATAGTAAAGAAAAACACAATTTTCGAGCGGGCGCAGTTTAATCAACGCATTCAAAACGAAGGGGAATCTGTTAATGATTTTATAACTTCACTTTATTCACTAGCTGAGCATTGTGATTACGGAGTTCTTCATGATGAACTGATACGCGATAGAATAGTTGTCGGTATTAGAGATAAATCATTAAGTGAGAAATTACAATTGGATCCAGACCTTTCTTTGAGCAAAGCTATAGGAAAAGTTCGGTTATCGGAATCAATTAAAAAGCAACAAGAGATTCTTACTTCTAGTAATGCTTCTGTCCATAGAGTTTCTAGTGTAAACAAAACAAAGGTGAATTTTAAGAGAGGGGTATCCAGTCAAAATCCACGGTTTAAAGAAACTGATAAAAGGAATAATGGGAAAAAAGAGTATTCAAAACCCTTTGATCTTTGCAAATGGTGCGGTAAATCTACACATAACAGAAAAATATGTCCAGCAAAAGATGCTAAATGTCTGAAATGCTCCAAATTAGGGCACTATGCACGAGTTTGTAGGAAAAATGAAAGTAAATCTGAAATTTCATTCTTAGGAACAATTAGGGAAACACGCTCTAATAATAGTAATGATTTGCTATGGTCAGTACCTATTCAAATAAAAGGTAAAACCATTCGCTTCAAAATAGATAGCGGAGCAGATCACACTGTTATTCCTGCTACTTCATCGATTTTAAAGGATTCGAAAATCTTAAAACCAGACAAAAAGCTTTGCGGCCCGGATGGGAAAATACTAAAACACACAGGAAAACTTATTGAGGAGATCCAATACAAGGAAAAGAAAATAACCGAAGAAATCCATGTAATTGAAGGACTGCAGAGCTACTTATTGGGAAAACCTGCGATACTAGCTTTTGGATTGGGACCGAAAATTTCAGAAATCACAATAAGTCCTAAGCAAAATTTTCCTGAACTGTTCACAGGCCTGGGGTTACTGAAAGGTTGTTATACGATTAAGCTTAAGCCAAACTCTGTCCCGTTTGCTATTTCAGCTCCAAGAAGGATACCAATTCCACTGCTGAAGAAAACTGAAATGGAAATCAAGAAGATGATTGCACAAAAAGTTATTGTTCCTGTAACCAAACCGACAGAATGGTGTTCACCGGTCGTTATCGTTCCTAAAAGTGATTGTACTGTTCGCTTATGTGTCGACTTAGTCCAGTTAAACAAATCTGTGGAAAGAGAATTTCATCCATTGCCTTCAGTGGAATATTCATTGAATCTACTGACAGGTGCTAAAATTTTTTCAAAGTTGGATGCTAATTCAGGTTTTTGGCAAATTCCACTTGATGAATCTTCGTCATATCTCACGACTTTCATCACTCCTTTTGGAAGATACAGATTTTTAAGATTACCTTTTGGAATCTCATCTGCACCAGAACATTTCCAACGTAGAATGTCACAGCTGCTAGAAAATGTCCCAGGTACTATTTGTCACATGGACGACATCTTAGTGTGGGGAAGCGATCAGAGTAAACATGACCAAAGACTGAGGATTATTCTGAACAAGCTTAAAGAAGCTGGTATTACTCTAAATGACAAGAAATGTAAGTTTTCAGTCAAGAGAATCAAATTTTTGGGACATATTATTGATGACAAAGGTATCCATCCTGATGAAGATAAAATTAGAGCAGTGAAAGAATATACACCACCAAAGAACAAAAAGGAATTAAAGCAAATGTTAGGCATGGCAAATGTCCTCGCTAGATTTGTTCCAAATTTTGCAGAAATGTTTTCACCGTTAACATCTTTGTTAAGTCAAAAGAATGAGTTTGTCTGGGACGAACCTCAAAAACAAGCATTTCAAAATTGGAAGAATGTCCTGACATCTCAACCTGTTTTAAAGGTTTATAATCCACAGAAAACTTCGATTGTCACAACAGACGCTTCTTCTTATGGAATAGGAGCCACCTTGAGGCAAGAACAAGAAAATGGAGGAATTTCTGTCGTGGCATATGCATCCAGAACACTCACACCTACTGAAAAGAGATATGCTCAAATAGAAAAAGAGGCACTTGCTCTAGCTTGGAGTTGTGAGAAATTTCGAGATTACCTAACTGGAACTCACTTTAGGTTAGAAACCGATCATAAACCTCTAATTCCAATCTTCTCAAAGAAAAACCTTGAAGATTTATCTCCACGGTTGCAAAGGTTGAAGATGAGGATGATGCGATATTCTTATTCTATATTCCACATACCAGGGAAGAAACTGTATGCAGCTGATGCCTTGTCAAGACAACCTCAAGAAACTAGAGAAAATGTTGAAGAATTGGAGGAAGAAATTGATGCGTATATTCGTATGGTAATTTCCTCATTACCCGCTTCATGCAACAGATTAGAAGAATTACGACAATCCCAAAAGTCTGATGCAACATGCAAAGAACTAGAAAATTTAATCCTGAATGGTTGGCCATCAAGGAAAAATATTGAACCAAGTTGTCTGCCTTACTGGAATCATCGATATGAAATATCGATCCAAGATGGACTCATAATGAAGGGCTGTCGAATCATCATTCCTGCCTGTCAGCGAAAAAAGGTTCTAGAACAAATTCATGAGGGACATTTGGGAATTACGAAATGTCGTGCAAGAGCAAAATCATCTGTCTATTGGCCTGGAATAAATAGAGAAATTGAAGAAATGATAAAGAATTGCACATCATGTATCAAGGAGACCACTTATTGCCATCAACCACTTATCCCTACCGAATTTCCTGAACGACCATGGGAAACTGTGGGCATGGATCTTTTTAAGCTTTATGGATTTTGGTACTTAATCGTGACCGATTACTTCTCAAGATATCCAGAAATCGCCAAACTAGAAAGATTAACTTCGGAGGAAGTAATTCTCCACTGCAAATCAATCTTTGCCAGACATGGGATCCCTAATGTGGTTAGATCTGACAATGGTCCACAATTTGAGCCAATTAACTCATCTGAATTTTCAAAATTCTCAAAGCTTTATGGATTTCGTCATATCACATCAAGTCCTAGGTATCCTCAAAGTAATGGTTTCATTGAATCTGCAGTAAAAACCATCAAGATGCGACTCAAAAAAGCTGAAGACCCTTACGTTTCCTTAATGGCATATAGAGCATCACCATTAGAGAATGGCCTCAGTCCGGCGGAGCTTCTCATGAATCGTCGTATTAAGACAACACTGCCAATTGCAAGATCTCAATTAGAGCCAAAAATTGAAAACAGGGCTGAACTTCAAAGGAAGGAAGAGAAGAGAATAGAACGGCAAAGAGAAAACTATAACAAAAGTCACGGAGTACGAGACCTTAGTAATCTTGATGTTGGAGATGGAGTGTGGATCACAGACAAGCGAGCTACTGGTACGGTTCAGCAGAGATTAGATTATCCACGTTCGTACATAGTCAAATCTGGAAAAAGGGTATATCGTCGAAACAGAATGCATCTTGTCCCATCAACTAATTTCCAGCCGGAAACTGATGATGTGGATGATCTTCAACCAGACGTTTACAGTAATGAGTTTCCAATACCACAGAAAGTTCCTAGTCCAACGAAACAAAGCTCTCAGAATCTTCATCCATCCTGTAACAATGATAAACGTAACTCTATGTCTCCACGAAAGCATCAAGATCAGTATATCACCAGAAGTAGAAGAGTTGTTCGCCCTCCGCAGAAATTGAATCTTTGAAGAAAGGGAGATGTGGTATTAGGACATTAACTGTAACCGAAATTAACCTAGAACAAGAGCTCATATTGAAACTTATGTTTATGTGATGTTGTGTCGTACTTGTATCTGTAACCTAAATAGAATAACTTATGTGTGAATAAATCTATGCAAGTAATTCCGCTGTATACATCCATTGGAGCCTTCGACGGTTCGCTACATTATTAACATATCTTCATAACAAGCAATTATGTTCTGGCTTTAAAAAATGAAACATATCAAAAATGAAGATTTAAATATAAGATTTATTGATATTTTTTCAGGGTACGTGTTAGTTATCCCGTCGACCAATTTCGCCAAATTATATAAATCGCCAAGTTCTACAAATTGACACAATTTTTTATTTTAAATAACGAAAAAATAAATAAATTAGTATAACATTAATAAAAATACAAATAAAACGTCGAAATATTGGTTTTATTGGCCATTATTGGCATTTAATCGTAAAATTAATTAATTTATGACAAACCATTATTGGCATTTAATCTTACAATTTGGCGACAGTAATTTGGTCGACGGGATAACTAACAAGTACCATTTTCAGTATATAGGACTTTGCGGGTTATTTTTTTTTTTAAATCTTGGCACAATTTGGGCTTCGGAAAGAGCGATTTGTTGCCGATTGATATAAACAGTTATGAAAACAAAACTTATGATCTGTCAGCTTGTTTTATAAGAATTTACGGCACAGATGTCATATACTAATACCAAACATACCATATATGTCATATACCATATATATATACCATATATGTCATATACGTATATTGGCGCGATTTTTTTCCGACGCCAATTTTGCGAAAACCTCGTTACCATATCATCTATATCCGGATAACCTTATCAAGCAAAATAACGACACTTTGGTTCCAGTTAAGTATCCGGTGCGTATATGACATTGGCGCCAGAAAAAAATCGCGCCAATATGACATTTGTGACGAATTTACATGTATAAATTTAGTTTCTAGATATTATTATTGTTTTTTATATACGATTTGTTTATATTTGTATATAAAATAGATAAATGCCTTTTTTATATTAAATAAATTGTACAAATATTGGAAAATATTGCTTCTTTATGTGAAACAGTGAATATGCTTCCAGAAATTACGTTGCCAAATTTTCTTCTCTCGCCAAAGCGCCTATACTTGAAAAATACCGATTTATTATTATATAATGTAGTATTAGCTAATGTTCTGTAATCTGTTCCACAGTCAAAGTTGACTGCAAAAACGCGATGCTGGAATAATGTGGTATCAAGTATACGGTTTAAAAATAAAATTAATTTTGCGCCAAACCACACTTACGCCAATTGGCTCTAGGTCTGATTAAGGAAGAATACTCAAATTAAGATTTACAAACACCAAAATCGTAGCATGACAAGAATACGGTATTTGCGGAAAGTTGAGGGACATGTATAAATTTAAGTGATTATTAAACTTTATTTTTCCAATTTTTTAAGTGTTTATGACTTCAGTCTGTTTTTTTTTTTGTGTATCTATGCGTGTTTTAACTTTCCTAAAATACTTTGATACATTTTAGTCAAACTTACATAACATATGTGAGTTAAAACAAGGAAATTAATTACGCACCAAACTATGCCCGCCAAGATATGCCAATTGACTGTGGAGCCAATTATGAAACTTTCCATAGATTAATACATACAAACTTTATATGAAAAAACAGTGAAGCTTTCATCTAAAGTATGTTAAACTGAAATGATCCCCCATACCTTCATAAATAAAACAAATGATAGGCCAATACATAAATAAATGAGACTGTGCATTGAAACAAATTGAAGGAGCGATGTTAAATTAATACTGTAAGGTGAAATTAATTGTGAAAAGAAAAGAAATTGCAGAAATAAAATAAATCACATATTTGAAAATATAAAAGAGAAAATGAAATATTTTACATTTTCCGGATCTAGATGCTATCCATTTATTTCAATAACTAATATAACTGAGAAATTCATGGTAAAATAATTTTCTTTCCTGATTATTATTATTATTATTATCATCATTTATTTACATAACGGTATACAGCAGTAAACATTTTTTGTTTAACAGTAAAATAAGTTCGTTTTTTAAATAAAATGTCTAGAACATATGAAAATTTTAAGATTAACAACTATCATTTGCAAACTACAAAGCACATCGTAAAGAAAATGGTAAAAGACAAATGGAAAACAAATTAAAAAATATTTATGTTTCTCACGTTAGATGGCACTAGTCACGGGAAACCATGTGGTTTCTAACCACGTGTACAGCGGACAAAGGAAACTTAGCGATTGCGAGGCCTGTTATTTCGATAAGGTGACCTTGGCGTAAGCATTTAAATTGGATGAGTTCTACCCGGAATATCTACGCAGATTTTCATTGGTCCATTTCCAAATCAAAACTTTTTTTTATATATAGAAGGATATTTCATTTCTTTTTCAAGCAGCATCCTCTTCATTTTTTGTATAATCAAAATTTCCACTTGAAAACTCAAAAGAAAAAAAAAAAAAGAGAAAAGAAAAAGAAAAAATAATATGATGTATCCAGATTTTTTTTGTATCAGAAACCCTCATTGCATTAAACTCTCTTCCTCAGTGTTATGTATTCAGTAAAGAAAAGAGGGCTTTTTTTTTGTAATCCCTGAAACCGAACAATCAATCAATGCTCTGTCTGTTACTGCAACAGTCCCAGGAACAGGTCTTGGTGTCTTCGTTCCTCTTCTCGTTCGTTACGAGATCACGTGATCTGTTCCTTTGGAACAGGTAAAAGGAACAGTTCCAGCTTCTGAAGGAAGGTTACGGTTCGTTTTTCAAAAGGAGCAGGAACGCCCATCCCTACCAACTATCCAGTGTTGCCAGATTGGGGATTTTGTCCCCATTTTGGGGAATTTTTTAGGGACAAGTAGTTCGTGGGGAAACTTTTGGGGACTATAAAAATTTTGGGGAGAAACTCGGGGAATTTTTAATTTCTTTTAGTCCTGTAGAAAAACTGGATCAGTCTCGAACTCAATTTTGATTTGAAAAACGAAAATACAATCCAGAAATCGGAAATATTAATCATTATTCTCTTGGATGTGGTCGTGTTCATTGTTTACTACATTACAGTTTACACATATTACAGATACATGAGACTCTAAAGTCTTAAGCAGCTTAAGTCTGCACGTGACTAAATCTGCAGGACTTTAACGAAAAATTCCTACGCCGTACTTAAAAAAAAATTTAACTTAAATATGTGGAAAGCAGATATTTTTCTCTTATGATATACAAAAGCACATCGATTGATACAGCGAAAATACTTTGCATTATGATTATGTACTTCAGTATAGTGATGACAAAAAAATTAAAACAGCGTACCATCTCGGTTTCATTCAAATCCCAATTGATAAAAGATTGTCTAAAGCTATGGAGCTAATGTAACAATAGTCCAACATTGTTAGACAATACTTTTAAAAACAAACATGAAATAACTTGTCACTGCAAAATATCTCTCATTCTCATGTATTAGCTACAGAATATGCATTCAGCTCAGTTTAAAAGTTTATTTTTTGTAAATGGGGATTTTTTCCCTAAAAAGGCTTGATTTGGGGAAATTTTTTTAACTTAAATTACTTAGATATTTTTTATAGTGGTAAATTGAAAATTTAAAAATTCCCTTTTTGAGCAAAAACTGAGTTGGGGACTTTTACGGAAAAAAACACTGATTTGGGGAAAATTTCAGGAATTTTGGGGAAATTGACTTTTGACTATCTGGCCCAACACTGCAACTATCAAGACAATCATCCCTCCGGCTGATTCTAATCCAGAAGTAGAACACTTAACAGTGTTTGACGAGAAAGTCTTGAAACATCTTTATCATGATAATGTCATGTAATGATTCGTTTTAGTCGTTGAGGGATATACGCACAAGAACTAGAATTTAGTGAGACACGAAATAGTGCTTCCCTTCGCTTTGCGTCTCTGTATGGTGCTTAAATCTATGTGAACGTGAATTATTTTATACTATCGTTTCATTATTCTACATAGCATCTCTTCCCAAATTTTAGGAAGCTTGATGGAGGCTGAATCATTGCGTATATTCTCACTGAGTAAAAAGATCTCTATTGATTCTCGGTTCATAGATGACAAATAAAATCTTGATGGATAAATTAGTCTTCTACTTTAAAAATTAATCTATAAAGGTTCTTTGTTAAATATAGTCCGACCAAAGCTGTACTTTTCTTGTTAGATTTTAAGTTTTCCATGATGCTGGGCGGGAGAAGGAGGAAAGCGGAAATTTGGAATGAGATATTTTAATGAATGATTATTTATCATTCATGCAGATTGTTACATTCTAATCGACTTATCTAAATATTCATTTGAATCAAATTTAACATCTGTGGTAGGTTCAGTGTTTTCTAATCCGACAAATAATCAACATTTTTTACGGCACAAAACATACATTTAATAACACAAAGAACATAAAATATCTATAATCTATCTATATAATATCCCTTCGACACATTACATCTAAAGAATTCTAACATCAACAAAATTACTTCGTTTCAGTTCAGAACTGGACAGTTCAAACAGAGCATGCGCTAGCTAAGTAGCTGTTTGGAGAATTAGCCAGAACACAGATAATGCAGAATGATTTTCGAAAAGATTATAAATTTTTGCTCTGGGAAAGGGAATGGCCGAAGCGAAAATTTCTTGGAATTAGGAGCAATTTAGATGCTAATTTCACAGTAAGATAATTAACTGCGTAAAAATTAAGAAACCAGTAATAAGGGACTGTACATATATAACGTTATCAACTTTTTAGAAATTTTGTACTCCCTCCCCCCCCTTACGTTATTATTCCGCATCCGCCATCCTCTGTAAAGATATCGTTATCATCAGTGTATAAAAATTCTTTTCATATTTACAAGATTTTTCTTTTTATACGTTTGCAGTGGAATACATCTATTATTCGCATATTTTACTAATTTAAATAAAGAGAAGTCCATAAAATATCACTATTATACATGAAATAACTTTACACCGAATAGCTGTTTAAGGAAATACTATTTAACCTTTTCAGGGGTAAGCAATTGCGTTTCGGCAATGTTGAATTCACACCGGAAAATTAAAAAAAAAAGTATTTAAAAATAAGGAAATATAATTTTCTTACCATTTCTCAACCGAAATTAAAAATGTAAAATTTAATTAAAAGTTTCTGGTGCAATTCATAATTAAAATTAAGTGGGGTATAATTTATTCCACCGCTCCTCAAGGGGTTAAAAGTATTCAATAATAGCTTTTTGTTCATAATGTATTCTTAAGTAATATTTTCTTTTGCCTTGTGCAGGAAGGGAGTAGGCAGAATTCCTTATCAACAAAACAGGTGGCCCACGTGTTCCTCATTTTTTGTATTAGTAAAATAAAAAGTGTCATTTTGAACCTGCATTCTCTAACTACCCATTATATGCTCATATGCTGAAGAATAGGAATACCGAACTTTGGGATACTCCATATTTTGGAGTAAAAGGATTTTATAATATTTAATAGCTCTAATAATAACATTGTATTTTCATAAAAATAGGTAACAGACTAAGAGAAAAGTTTCATACTATGTTGATGAAACTGATAAAACTATTTTGATCCAAAGAAAAAGTTTCCAAAAAAAAAAAAAAAAAAAGAAAAATTTTTGGTTGGGTGAAAAATGATAAAGATATGAAAAGATATCCCCCCCCCCCCCCTCAGTAGCGATATCTTACTATGTCAAGTACCAGACTTCTCCCTCCCCTTTAAAGTGATATCTTTTCTTTATCTACGTACAGTTCCTAAAGCTTTGTAGAATTTTAATTTTATGTGGTGTAGAAAAAAAGGGACGGTATTTACGTAAGTTTTTTCGAAAAGCGGAAATCCACCGAAATGCAGACACGTTTATTTTAACTATGCAAGGAGGAGTAATCTATGTTACTTAAGGGGAGAAAAGACTGGGTGCAATCCTATGGGAAATATGTGAGCTTTAAGACCCGTTTCCTCGGAAACTACCCGACCGATGTTGATAAAATTTGGAATTCATATTTACTGGATTATGCTTAAGGCTTATGGCAGACAGTTTTTTTCTGAGACTAAAACTTTCTATTTTAGCGCAATGGCAATTTCTCAGAAATTTTCCATTTTGCATAATTTCTTTTTTCTGAAACTAACAAGGAAGGTCTTCATACGGGCATACTCAGAAAAATCTGAAAAAATAGAGAATGTTCTTCTCATATGGATACATATGTTTATAAAAAATTTTTTGGCGGAACCCCGATATAGCGTCCGTAAAAAAATAACGAACTTTTCGTTTCTTTGGCGATTTATCACCGGTTGGCGATGAAAAAAAAATACGCTTTTATGTAGGAAAAAACTTTTCATGTTGAATTTGTTTGTATAAGTTTAATTTAAATAACTTTAGTTTTGTCATTTTTAATTTGTCTTAACAATAATTTTGTCATTTTTTAGTTTGTTTTAACTACAGTTTCTCATATATATTTATATGAATTTATAATACAATTTAAATATTATATTTTACGATTTAAAGCAAAATTTAAATTGATTTAAATTATTTCAAGCTCAAAAATTAGGCAGATAGAACCCTGTCGATTTGATTTTGTTGCTATGGAAACGACTTCGTCTTTGATATGGAAATGTATTACGGCAATCAAATGTCATCTGACTATAACTTAAAATAGATATTTTCAACTTGCAAAGCATAGAAAATATTTTTACAGTGATAAAATTAAATAACTATAACAACAAGCAACATATATATGTAATAAAAAAAATATATAATAACCTCTGTCATTGATTAAGTTTAGATTCATTAAAATCCGTGCATTCTAAAAAACAATTAATAAACAATTTTCAGATGCATTAAAATCGCTTGCTTTTGGCGAGGAAAAATCCTGCTCACCAAATCGCGTGTCACGTTCGTATTTTCGCGCCAAATATTCGAAAGTATATTATTTTTTTACATACTTTCTACTGAAATTCCGCCGTTAAATTTGACGGATTCCTTATTACATACATGAGTAGTTTCACTAGCATTTTTTTCAACATATTCTGAGTATGCCCTGTATGGACTTCCTTGTAAGTAAAAATTTTAAAAACTGTCTGTCACATATGATCTTATAGTATTTATACTCTACAACCAATTTTTTTTTTTTTTTTTTTTTTTTTTTTATATCGAAATAGTTTTAGCACTATAGGAGTTAACTGCTTGAAGGACGGTGATGCCGCGATGTAATCACATAATTTTAATCCCTAATTGCCCCATTGGCACCCGATTTTTTTTAAATTAAAATTTCATTTTTATTAAGTACGCGAAAATATACTTTTACTTGTTTACAAATAAATTTTCTTGTAAATACTGATGTCATTCAATTATTTCAACATTTTACGATTACAAGTACCTTGCCCTTGAAAGGGTTAATGGGGGTTTTTAGCAGAAAATTACAGTTATAAAATATAGTTCAAACTATATTATTGCACGTCACGTTCATCTTCATTAACAAATAAAATATGTGATATTAAAATCAGATAAAATTTACTTAAAAGGTGCCAAAATATACATGAAAAGGTCTTTATAGCATAAAAAACGTCGAAAATGTAAAAAAAGAAAACAAAAATTAAACATCTTTGACGGTTTTTATGCTGTAAAGACATTTTCATATATATTTTGGCACATTTTAAGTAAATTTTATCAGAAAAGTACAATTTTTCGGAGAGCTAAAAAATGTAGACACTTCTAACTTGTGTGAAGTTCTTGCACAGTTTTATCAAACAAATGAATTGAAGTACAGTCGTTCCCGTTTAAACGAATATTGACGGTCCCATAAATAATATTCGATTAAGCGGGGTATTTGTTTAAACGGGGAATCATAACTGTAATATTTAATGCGTAATAAAAAGGAAAAATAACCATCTACGGTATATTTTATTAACAGCATAATAAATCGTTAATAGAATAACATAAACTAAAATAAATACAAATGCTAATATAAAGTATTAATTTAATGTTAGTACATACATTTATATGGTTTACATCACACTTAATGCAGCTTATTTGAATTTGGTCAAAACTTTGCAACTTCTAATTTACGTTACTTATACTGTCTTAAAAAAATCGCTTAAAGTGGTTTGTTTAAGTGAAATTTTAAAGGAATAAATATCGAGTTATTTTTCGAATGAGTGCAAAATATCACCACTACCATCTCGAGTCTCGCAGTGATGGCGCATTGCCATTAAAGCCTGGTTAAGAGCAAGAACTGGTGGCGGGGAAATCATTTGACCTGTCCATTATACACCTGCCGGCCGGGTCGAAATCATTGCATTGCAGGAAGAACTGAAAATTTGTTTTCAGCGTAAAGGAATCAAAAATGACAAAAGATGGAAGGGAATTTCAGCTGAAACATGCTTTCCGCGCCTATTTTCAAACATCGGTCGTACAGTTGTTATTCGATTAAGCGGGGACGTTCGTAAAAGGTATTTGGTTTAAGCGGGGAAAAATAACATAGAACCAATAGGAATAAATTCGGTTCCGGAGGATTCTATTCGAATAAGCGGGTATTCGATTATCCGTGACCCGATTAAGTGGGGAGGACTGTGACATTTGGATAAAATTTAGTCACATATAATAAATGAATATAAAATGTTAGAGTAAAATTACTGTGAGTGGGCGTGACATCTCAGTCGTGTTTTCCTTTAAAGATGCAACATATTTATCAGAAAATGAAGGACCGTCTTCGATTATGTTAGTTTCACGTAGGAA
Source organism: Maratus speciosus (assembly GCA_963932465.1). Lineage (NCBI taxonomy): Eukaryota > Metazoa > Arthropoda > Arachnida > Araneae > Salticidae > Maratus > Maratus speciosus. The sequence goes on from OZ010799.1 coordinate 248,404,584, forward strand.
TTTTCCGAATTTCATGTCGGTAAATTTCGTACTTTTATATATTACATGACTTTATGAAGATGGCAGAAAATTTTGCGTTCTTGAGCGTTTTTTTTTTTTACATTCTTTATTTTTTTTTGTTTTTTAGAAAAGTTTTAAAGCCGTAAAACATGTGTATTTATTTAATTTTTAATGAAAAAAAAAAAAACAATCTTGGTTTCTGACAACCTTTGACACTGTGTTAAATTGTTTAACAATAGCGACCTGCGAGAAAAACATGTTGAGAATGGCTGTTCTAGACCTTCTAAAAGTAAAATTTCGGTTATAAAAAAAAGTAATTTTTAAAATGAACTGTAAACTTACAAACCTATATTTTCAAGGATCCCCATCTTGTTTATGTAAAAATTGACGTGTGTTATTATTTACAATTTTTAACACTTTCCAACAAAGTTGAAAAGTGTTTATGCATCTGGTTTGTCTGTCTGTCTCTCCACGCTCTAACTCACGCAAATATACTTGGATTTTCCTGCAAATGAAATATGTTAACGATGCTTACCATGCCATGTTCGTTATTGTATATAAAGTGTGTAGCTTTAGTATTTCATTTACAGGGACACACAAAAGAAATCGGTTACAGTACTGTCTTTGTGTCTTTGAGCAATAATTGCTGGAAGTGCGTTTTCAATTTCGGTATGCGCTTTTAAATTTTTTGCATGTTACTCGTTGTATATAAATTCTATACCTCGTATACAGGGCAGCATAAAAGAATTCACGTACCATTCTCCTTATTATCAGAAATTGCTGAAGGGGAATTTTCAACTGAGGTATGTATTTCCTAATTGAACTAAATTTTTGCATGCATTTAGTTAATAGATATAAATCTATATATAATATACAGGGCTGTCAAAGAATTTTGATAACTTTCCGATTGTAGTTGGGGACAGCTGAAATTGGATTTCCATATGTGTTATGCGTTTCCACATGGTTGAATTAGACATAATATTTTAACTTATTAAACGGTGCAGTTTTGTTGCATTATTCTCAATGTGTTAGAAAGTGTTTCATAATCTAAACTTGACGCATGATTTTTGCTTTCTTGTTTTAATATAAATTTCCCAATTATAATTATGTTTTTGAGCAAAGAAAAGGAAAGGCTGAAAATACGGTTAGGTTTACTCAATGTATCTCAATGATATTTTTTTTTTCAATGGGATGAGTTTTTGAGAAGTTAAAGGGAAAAAGTTATTTAAGTTCGTCAGTCACGTAAATTTAAAATTAGCATGGTGAAATTTTAAAATTTTATGACTACATGAATAACTAACTATATGATGGAATAAATAAATAAATAAATAAACATTATTTTTCTGCCCATGTTGATCCTAGAAACGCAAATGAAATGTCCGACGTAGATGTTATGAATTGAAAATTCGAAGTTGTTGTAGCAAAGAAAAGGAAAGGCTGAAAATACGTTTAGGTTTACCCAATGTATCTCAATGATAATTTTTTTTTTTTTAATGGGATGAATTTTTGAGAAGTTAAAGGGAAAAAGTTATTTAACCCCTTCGGGATGGGAGCCTTTTACGAAATTTGTAATCTTTTGTCACCGTTTTTTAAAAACAGAAATTTGTTTCTTCCTGAATCGAGAAAATGCGCTGATTAAAGAAAGCAAATTTTACAGTAAAATTTTACTGGTGAGGAAAAACAAGGATTATAAGCGCTTCATGCGGCACGTATACGTGTCGCTCGTCCCCAAGGGGTTAAGTTCGTCAGTCACGTAAATTTAAAATTAGCATGGTGAAATTTTAAAATTTTATAACTACATGAATAACTAACTATATGATGGAATAAATAAATAAATAAATAAATAATATTATTTTTCTGCCCATGTTGATCCTAGAAACGCAAATGAAATGTCCGACGTAGATGTTATGAATTGAAAATTCGAAGTTGTTGTAGCAAAGAAAAGGAAAGGCTGAAAATACGTTTAGGTTTACCCAATGTATCTCAATAATATTTTTTTTTTTTTTTTTTTTTCAATGGGATGAGTTTTTGAGAAGTTAAAGGGAAAAAGTTATTTAAGTTCGTCAGTCACGTAAATTTAAAATTAGCATGGTGAAATTTTAAAATTTTATAACTACATGAATAACTAACTATATGATGGAATAAATAAATAAATAAATAAATAATATTATTTTTCTGCCCATGTTGATCCCAGAAACGCAAATGAAATGTCCGACGTGGATGTTATTAATTGAAAATTCGAATTTGTTGTAATTTTAAATATGTAGATAAACTCTATTTGAAAAACTCTATTCATATTCCGAAAGAAAACCAGATTCTGAGTCTAATGACTCCTTTGACCTGATTTTATAGTAAACGGTCTGCGAATAATGATTATTAGTATAGTTTTTTTATACTCGTTGTAAAGTCTGGAAATAACAATTACAATCGTATAAATGTAAAACTCAAACCGTAAAAGTTTACAAATAAGTGTATTTTATAAAATATAACAACAATTAAATACAGCAGAATATCTGTCATAGACCTTCATCAAGTTAATCGGCAGTCGTTCTACTTTTAATGTAGAAGTAGTGGTGGACAGGGACATTGAGCTAAAAGAGATGAATAATACTTTGACAGTTTTGTCGCCCATCAACGGGCCGAACGAGCTCCTCTCTTATTCTCGCCGTAGATACTTTACTTTGACTGATGCAGGCGACTCTCCAGTGCAGGACGCAGCTAAATATAGCAGACACAAAGGGAGTTGGGTGAGAAACGCCATCAAGTGACGTCATTTATGATTGCTCGAGGCTAACGAGAAAGACAGGCTACCGCGGTGGGTCCGATTCTTCTTTCTTTACAGACCGCTGCAGTCACGTGATGCTCTTTTCGCACAACTTCATTGGTTCATTCGAGCGTCACGTGACTCCAGCGGTCTGTAAAAAAAGAACAATCGGTCCCACCGCGGTAGCCTGTCTTTTTCGTTAGCCTCGTGATTGCTTCATCTTTTGGATCCTTCTTGGGCTGGACGCAGTAAATTTTGTAATATTGTACAAAGGGGGGTGGGTGAGAAACGCCATCAAGTGATGTCATTTATGATTGCTTCAACTTTTGGATCCTTCTTGGGCTGGACGCAATAAATTTTGTAATATTGTACAAAGGGGGGTGGGTGAGAAACGCTATCAAGTGACGTCATTTATGACTACTTCATCTTTTGGATCCTTCTTGGGCTGGACGCAGTAAATTTTGTAATATTGTACAAAGGGGGGTGGGTGAGAAACGCCATCAAGTGATGTCATTTATGACTGCTTCAACTTTTGGATCCTTCTTGGGCTGGACGCAATAAATTTTGTAATATTGTACAAAGGGGGGTGGGTGAGAAACGCTATCAAGTGACGTCATTTATGACTGCTTCATCTTTTGGATCCTTCTTGGGCTGGGCGCAGTAAATTTTGTAATATTGTACAAGGTGGCTCCAAAACATTTTTTAAATGACACCACGGCGCTATAGGAAAGAGAAATCTCCCAAGCAAACCTGGATCTAACGTTGAAGTGGTGTAGTAAGGGGCGTTTTCTTTTTTTCTACGACTGTACACAAAAGAATGATATTCATTTCGGGAAAAGATCTATAATCAAATTTTATTTTATAACTATGAAAACATTTTTTAGAATTGTGATGTTTAAATAAGAACTAAATCAAACACAGAGCTGTAAGAAATCTTCACTCAAATGAATATTTCCTTACTTATGAATTTCTTATAAAAAACTCTTCATGCCATTAAGTAAAAACAAATCAAAAATGCCTCCAGCTAAACGAGTACATTAAATTAAGGAAAAATAAAACAGAGATCCAAAATCAAACAAAGAGCTCTCAAAGACATAGAAAAAAGAAAACAGATTAAGTTGCTTACGTTTTTCTGCTTATGAAAGACGTTTCAGAAAAGTTCAAGAGAATTAAAATCATTAGGGTTTCTAATTTGGTTTTTCAAGTCCGTTTCACTTTGCTTACTTAATTGTTAAAAATAATTACTAATATTTTTCGAAAGGTTTTTTATACGTAACATTTGAAATGGAAAAGAAAACAAACAGAAAAAAAAAATTAAGAAGAGATTTGTATAGAAAATACAGATTTAGTTAATGATAAGTTTTTTAATTGGAAGTTTTTTGTTTTAGATTAAAAAACTTATATTTATTGAACAAGCATATGGAAAAGACATACATATGCAGGGTGTTTCATAAGGGTCACTATCTGAAAATTGGACAATTTGCGTCCACTGCCAATAATATTTCATTAATTGTAGTAAAACTAAAAACTGAAAAACGTAATGTATTGTAACATTTGTTATATCAATTACCAATGATAAATAGACATATAATGATGTATAAATAATTAGTTTTAAGCTTTAAACAAGCGAAATCATCATTTCAGTCCCTATCCCCAGGTACAAATAGCCAATATTAAATGTATGCTGTAAACATTTCTATAAATATTATTAACTTTTGCTATTATATATTTATACCTATATACATAAAGTATGGGAAAATATAATTATCCTTTCTTAGTATAGATTGTATAGTAAAATATCGTAGTAAATACATTTGTCCCTGGCGTTGACCATCGTCTCAGTCCCTCTAAACACACATTTAGGTTAACAGATACTAGGTGGCGCTGGCAGAATCATTTCCATTGCAACAGCAACTAAAGTTCAACTAGCCATCATGGATGAAGGTAAGTTGTTTTTCTCTTTGTTTCATATTTAGAAATATTTAGTTTTTGTTCTGAATAGGGATGGGTATTTTTTTATAGCATCATTCATGTCCCCCTATTTAACTTTTTATTTATAAACAAAAAGTTTATTGCAACTTTATTTACGTAATATACACATGTCACATGGCATATTTAATAATTTACATGTGGGCAAAATGATTCAAGAAAATGGCTGTGCAGCTTTTAAGACAAAAACATCACCTCAGTCCCAATTATTAGACACTGATTATGGTGTTAACAGACACTTTCTTCCATAAAAGTTTATCCTACGAATACAATATACATCCTTGATCTCAAAAGACTACAGCATTCAAATGACAAAACATGTATCATAGTATATAATTGTATTTGGAAGTTGGTACTTTAATTAAAAAAAATAAAAATTCTGGAGTGAAATTGTCCAGTTTTCAGATATTGACCCATAAAAAATGGGCAAAACTTTAAGAGGTGATAGTACACATACAAACAAACAACTTTCATCAAAGAATGCATGGTTGGAAATAGAACGCAAAAGTGCTGGCGCATTTGGAAACTTTGCCCAGTGTTACCAGTGGGATACTTTTATAAAATTCAGATTTATTGATTGCGACCCTTTTTTTGAAATGGCAAAATTCGTTTTATTTAATGACAGATTAAATAAGGTGAAAACAAGCTGGATTATCAATTTTAAAAATCTAATGGCATTAAAAAAATTGAATTTAACCCCTTGAGGGACGGTAGGATAAAATATATCTCACCTAATTTAAATAAGATTCTCACCAGAAAATTTTTACTAAATTTTATATTTTAAACTTTGGACGAAAAACTTTAAAAAATTGCTTTTCCTTATTTAAAAATAAAAATTTTCGATTATTCCTTTGAGAATTTAATATGTAGAATCATTTTTGCTTGCCCCTCAAGGGGTTAATAAAAGTAGCCCACTTGCAACACTGACTTGGTCCATGCAAACGTTAAAGCTCTATTCTTATTGGAAGATATCAGAAGAAGAATGATACTAATTCCATGCAAATGTGATATGGGGAAGAAGAAGAAGAACACGTAAGCAAAATTTCGCATCGATTAATACATAAAAGCTGCTGATCCAATTTTGCAACCATCAACCGCAGTAGGAAAGTAACGGAAGATGTTGTCCTTCACTAACAGGCTACCCGTAAGGCATGGTGACGTTACGGCGACGTCGTTGTGAAGTCACACTGTGACTTTGTGACCGTCGATGTGACGTCACGTGACGTCGATGTGAAGTCACAGTGACTAGAATGTGAGGTCGTTATGGCCGTTTTAGAGCTCATTTGTGACGTCACATTGTGACCAATTTGTGAAGTCACGGTGAGACCAATTTGTGAAATATGTGTCATTTGTGACGAAATTGTCATTAACACTGTGATGATTCTGTGACGACAGTGACAATGTTGTGAAGTCACATTGTGACAATTTTGTGAAAATTGTGTAATTTGTGACGATTTTGTCTTTAACTTTGCGACGAATATGTGACTACAATGACAATGTTGTGACAGCGTTAAGATGCAATATATTTATTGAAAAATGAAATCGCTATTCGAGTTCAATCAATGCACCATGGCAATGAAAGCAGGAATGATTATGAGTAAAAAAAAATTCTGAAGTTCACAGAAAAATTTCAGAATGTTTTTTTCACGATACTTTATTGAAATTTAATTTTTTTTTTTTTCGAAATCCTTCGGCGAAATTCACCTTATTTGTACGATTTATTGACAAAATTTAATGTTTTTTCACTATCATTTGACGAAATTCGCTTTTTTTCACTATGCTTTGAAATTCACAAAATTCACGTTTTTCTTCAATCTCTTGAAGAAATTGCGATTCTTATATGAAATTCACGTTTTTTTCTACGACCATTTCAAGAAATTTAGATTTTTTTTGCGATCGTTTGACAAAATTCACCTTTTTTGCGCGATTTATTTACAAAATTTCGCCTTTTATGTGGTCCATTGATGAAATTCGCATTTTTTGTACAATCTTTTGACAAAATTTGACAGATGAAATTCGCTTTCTTTCCTCGATCTTTTGACGAAATTTGCATTTTTTCGCGATCCTTTGACGAAACTCACGTTTTTCTTCAATCTCTTGACGGAATTGCGATTCTTAGATGAAATTTACGTTTTTTTCCACCACCTTTTGAAGATATTTAGATTTTTTTCGCGATCATTTGACAAAATTTGCCTTATTTGCGCGATTTATTTACAAAATTTCGCCTTTTATGCGGTCCATTGATGAAATTCGCGTTTTTTCTACAATCTTTTGACAAAATTTGCTATTCTTAGATGAAATTCGTTTTTTCCACGATCTTTTGACGAAATTTGCATTTTTTTCGCGATCCTTTGACGAAATTCACGTTTTTTTTCAATCTCTTGACGAAATTGCGATTCTTAGATGAAATTCACGTTTTTTTCCACGACCTTTTGAAGAAATTTAGAATTTTTTTCGCGATCGTTTGACAAAATTCACCTTATTTGCGCGATTTATTTTAAAAATTTCGCCTTTTATGCGGTCCATTGACGAAATTCGCGTTCTTTCTACAATATTTTGACAAAATTTGCTAATCTTAGATTAAATTCGCTTTTTTTCATGATCTTTTGACGAAATTTGCATTTTTTCGCGATGCTTTTACGAAATTCATCTTTAATCAATCAAGTTATTCTTTCTTTTCTATAAACATCACAGCAAGTATTAAAAACTTTTGAGAGTAAAAGAATAATTAGGTAATATTTTCTCATTCTGCTTTTGCAATAATAAATTTACAGCAAATTGGAGCTAACAACTACAGTATTTACTCGCGTAATAGTCGCACTTTTTTGCCAATTTTTCATTGTGAAAGTCTAAGTGCGACTATTATGCGGGGAAATCTACTACACAATATTGTACACTCTAATGCTAAAACATTACTGGTATAAAAAAACACATTATAATAAAATTAGTAACTTATCACATGTTTCCAAACTATATGCTGTTTATTAAATACCATTTTTCTTTTTATAGTAATATTTTCATAGACGTAAAATTTACAAATAATCTTTGTGAAAATTTTGACAAAAAATTCTCATAATAAATCACTTTCACTGAAGGTAGCAGTACCACTATTGTAATATGAATCGGTGTATGAAGAATCTCCGTCATTCCATAAAATGCCATCTTTGCTTCCGTCCAAAGCGTCGGAGATTAATAGTAATATTCCTTTGTACAAATGCAAGATGAGCTGGAAACCATATTCGCTTGTTTTGTTGTTTGTGCCACTAATTAAGGGTATATTCGAAAAAATGTTTTTCCACCCTCAACAGCTCGAAATTTTCTGAGACATTTTCAGACTCATTTTTAAAAGTAAAAACATGAAACTTGCTAGGAGTGATTTTTGAAGACATGTTTAACGTGCCGAGTGATTTCATTTTCAGCTCAATTAATTAGAATTTGATTTTTAAACAATTATTTTCTCAGTATGACCCTTTTTTTTCATTCCCAGATTGCACGCTTCGGAAAATTCGGTTCAAAACGCTAACTTTGACAGCGTCTAATACAGTATTTTCTGCATTTATCAAAAAATTGAGAAGCACGGCACATTATGTAGTTTCTAAATAAGAGAATTTCTCAGTTTGATACTTTTGAGAGCAAAAATGAATTTTAAAATGAATTAGAAAATAAGCAGTTTGGATCGGAATACAACCTTAAATTATATTTATTTGCTGTTTTTATTAATTCTGCAATTACTTACTGTTCAATCTAGGTCATTTTTTAAAGTTGCAGTACCCTGCTTTTTTGAAAATGGGCGAAATACATCCTTTTTTTTAAAAGTGAAATTCACCTTTAGTTGCAATCAGAAATTTCTTCTAAAAAACTACCTCATACAACAGTATTCCTAAATCAGTGTGTCCAAGACCTTGCAAAAATTATAGAACTTTATTTCTTCAGAAAATACAAGATATTGTTAAATCATGTCGTTATTTAATTGTATTTTTCAATTTGTAATTCATAAAATCCTTAAAAATTAATGCCACTTTATTTATCATATTAACAAATTATATACTTTTTCTTATAGCATTACGAAACACATTACTATATTACATTTACTCATGAAGCTCTGTCATCATGCTCTGTTTTTATGAACTAGCATCTCTTTTTAATGCATTTGACTAATAACACCAAAAGCATTTTTATATGAAAAATATCACTTATTTATTCAAATAAAGTTTTGAAATTCAATAGCGATACTTTCATATAAGCAACAATCCAAGAGTTAATAGTCGAAGAAATCGCCAAAGATTTTACTACCTACAGCAGTTTTTTTAAAATTATTATTAATATTCTAATAGTTTTAGTAGTTTAAGCGAGCAGTTCGATTACATGTTTATTAAATTTGTGTTTTATTTATGAACAATGTTTGATGACGTTTTTAATTTGTTATAAAGGTTTTAGAATAACGTGTGGTGAAAATTTTATATATACAGTCTGTTACAAATGCAGGTAATCATATTTACTTTTATATGACACAGTAAAATAAAAAATAATGAAAATAATGTAAAATAGTTAGTCATTTTTATGTGAATAAAGTATAAAAATTCAAACCATAAGCAAAAAATAGAAGCACACATTGGTTCATTATTACTATTATTATTTTATTTACAGGATTAGATGATAATCATAAATAACAAGCCCCCCTTTAATCAGTCTGTTTTCTAATAGAGTGTATAGTATAGATATTTTGAAGTTTATGCGTATAAAATCATTCAAAAAGTAAAATATTAAAAGTGTCTAGAAAAAAAAATAATGAAATATATTTTACATTTTAGTTTCATTCATTCAAGTACATGGATATGTGTTTTAAAAATTAAAATCTTTCAATATAACCAAATTTAAATTCTCACTGGGTTGCATAATTTCTATATTTGTCAACAAATTAAGACACCGGTTTACTTTCAAAGCTTTTCGTTCATAATGTCTAACTGAAAAGTTCTTACCAGCTAAGGATATCTCTTTATAATTTTTTATAACTTTTTTCACATCAAATAATACTCATTGACACTGATTTTTCACTCTTAATACTACATATGTATGATATCCTTTAAATAGTACTTCTCCATTATGTAAAAATTTCCTATTTCTTCTAAATAGAATAAACAATCTTCTTTTCTTCCGAACATATATTAATTTTTAAATAAAAATGTGCAACGCAAATTGTTTGAGACAATCAAAAAATTTTATTCTATAAAAAGGCCTTTTTATTTAGTACGTTAAATACATTTAAATATTTGCTAATTATGTTAAACTTTGATTATAATATTTTTATATGTCATTTTAAAGTTTGAGAAAACATGTGATTTTAACCTATAATATTTTAAAAGAAAACAAATTTGATTAAAATAAATTTATATAATTGATATTTATCATCTGATTAAAATTGTTGAGACAGTTATTTATTTCAATAAATTAAATAATAAATCTACTAAACTGTATTAGGTTAATGAAATGTTTATAAGAAAATACTAAAAGCGTTATAATTTAAAGAAAAGCAAACTCTGGAATAAAATATTTTTTCATATCTTTTTTTCCCCTTAACGTCATTCTTTAAATTCCGATGTAATCCATGTTTTAGGAAGAACAAATTTTGGCAGTAGAAAATATGTCAATAATACATACACTAGCAATGATGGGAATCATTTAAACCACACCAAACCTAGTGTAAATATCTCGAACTCATATTTTCGTCTAAAGTATGACCTTGGGATGATTATTCCTATGAATTTTTTAGGTTAAATGTTTTTATCTGACAGACTGCATGTTCATAACGCTACCTATTGTCCAGCAAAAAACTCCATCTGCCTGTTCCAAAGGTTAAACGCAATATGTTGTTTTTAATAGTTTTATCGTCTGCGGTTAGCACTGTTTTGTTTATCAAAGCAAGAACAGATGGCTTTTCCGTTTTTATACATTTATATGATATAATATTTTTATAAACTTACTTCCAATTAAAATTTCTTGTTTGAAGAATTTTTTGATGCATTTAACTTTTTTTTATGTGTTTCAATATAGTTCAAGTTTTAAGTTTTGTAAAGCTATTTAAGTTTTGCAAAACAAAAGAAAAAATATGAATAATTAATTACGCCATGAGTTTTACATATATTTTGTATACAGTGAAACCTCTCTGTGCAACCACCTCCATTAAGCGACCACCTCCCTCAACGACCATTTTGTCATAGAACGAAATTTATTCCCATAGGCTCAATACTAATTTTACCTCCATTCAGAGACCATTTAAGTTGAACTCCCTCCATGAGCGACCAATTTCTTTGAAGAAAATGAAATAAATTCCGCTTTTTCCTGGTCGCTTGAAGAAAGTTTTATTAGAAAATTAATTCCTGAGAGCGCATTATTCATCAAACTTCTAAACTAAGTTTAGATTATTTTTAATTCCGGTAACTTTTAAGTGCTTAAACCCCTTTATGCCTTTTTAGACAATGAAGTTAACTCTGATGACAAATTAAGAATGGCGGTCAATAAACTGCCGTGCACTATTCTGTCAAGAAACTCTAAAAAAAATAGATAAATTAATGAAATCGTCATTATTTGCTCCCGTCCAAAAAAAAGAAAAACAAATGCATTTATTTACTGAACTTCGAAAGGATTTGGAAATAAAATCTATAAAAGATAAAACCGTAAAATCACAAAAAACGTCAATATATTCATTTTTTATACTCTGCAGTAATTAACTTATGTAATTAACTTTTGTTTTGAAACCTAAATTTTCATATTTTTTCAAAATGTGAAAAATAAATTTTAGTAACATTAATTGTTACCTTTTTTTAACAATTAAAATCTAGATTTAAACGTGACCTCTATTAAGAGACCACCTCCCGGAGCGACCAATTTTTATTTGAACGGAACGTGGTCGCTTTAAAGTGGTTTTACTGTATTTTATTTTATATTCGGAAAAAGTTAAATTTATTTAAAAAATGGGAAACAAGTAGCCAAATTTATTTTTTAAGAATAACTTAAAATAATTAAACACTAGCAGAAAAATTTATTACTGAAAATATGTTTTTTTTATTTCTTATAATAAAGCATTGCTTTATTACAAAACTCCGTCCCTTCCCATACCCACACACAATTTATACATACAATAATTTATAAATAAAAACCATTTTCCCGGATTATAGAATACAGGAAGAAAACATTTTCTTATTATTGAAATCTCTACAGTTAATACATTTTTCTAGATTGACCACTAATAACACCAAAAAACATTTTTATATGAAAAATATCAATTATGTATTCAAATAAAGTTTTAAAATTCAATAGCTATACTTTCATATTAGCAGGGCTCCCAAATGGTCCGCCAACTGTATACCAATAAAATTTAACAGAAAAGTTTATGGTAGGTTTGCGCTAGAATTAACTTTCAAAGGTAGTTCCGGGGCGGTTTGTAAAAAAAATATAAAAAGAAATTTTTTCTAAAATAATATTGGTATTCAGTTGGCGGACCATTTGGGAGCCCTGTATTAGCAACATTCCAAGAGTTAATAGTCGTAAATATCGTAAAATATTTTACTACCTACAACAGTTTTTTTTAATTCAAAAAGTTTTAGTAGTCTAAGTGAGCAGTTTGATTACATGTCTATTAAGTTTGTGTGTTTTATTTATGTACATTTTTTGGTGAAGTTTTTAATTTTGTTGTGAAATATTAGTCGGAAACAAACACTGAATTATTTTTATTGTTTGATGTGGAAACTTTTAATCTTAACATATGTTTTGTTTTATTGCGAGTTTACACTGCGAGTTACACTGTGAGTATATGGTAGGGTTTTTTTGTCATATAATGAGACGTACGTTACATGTAATGACATAACAGTGACGTCACAATTTTTTTTCATTGACAGAAAATTATCTTTTACAGTAAGTAACATGTTTTGAAGAATTTTTATAATTTTTAAAAGTTTTCTAAGAAGTTCACATATCAGTCACAGTGTGACATCGCTGAGTGGTGGCATTTTGGTCACAGTTGTGACGTGACCACAGTGACTTACAGTGACGTCACAATGACGTCACTGTGACTATGCATGCTATGAGGGTAGTTCCATGGGTTTTTGTAGTGTAAGTCACATAGCTAATAACTAGTAAGCTTGGTGGCCACCGTTATTTTCGAAAAGTTTTCTTCGCCTTATTCAATTAATGATACATCTCCGATAAAAGAAGTCACATTTTTTCCGTTCTAAAATACTGGTAGCCAAAACTCGTAGCATGTGACTTACACTACAAATACTCATGGAACTAGACAATAGGGAAAAACATTTCATCTAAGGGCAAATGGAAATGGCTCAGAGACTCAATGATTGTACGGAGAGGGATTTCCCACCTTGCTTTTGTCACTTATTCGTTCTTAGATTGTTTTTGCCTCACATAACAAATTATCCAGTGTTGCCAGTGGGCTATTATTTTTAAATTCAGATTTCTTGATTAGCACCACTTTTTTGAAATTGTAAAATTCGCTATATTTAATGACATATTAATTAAGGCCAAAACAAGGGGAAATTTACCATTTCAAAAAATGGTGCCAATGAATAAATCTGAATTAAAAAAAGTAGCCCACTGGCAACACTGAATAGCTCCTTTGGTTCCCTCTAGCACCATTGCGTTTTAATTCCGAACATACATTATTTAATGAAAATGTTTGTTTTGATGTGTACTATCACAAAGTTTAGCGCATCTTTCATGAAACAACCTGCATATCTATATATATAACGAAAACTTGAATCCTGTCGTGTTAAAGACTACGACATTGACGTTATATGATTATTTGGAATTTGTATCAGTCGACGAGTGAAGGCCGTGGAATACATTTTTCCGTGAAAGTTTCCCCAGAAATAATTGAGACAAAACGTAAAATCAGCTCAGCATTTTATTTAAACATCTTTCGGCGGCGCAGTTTCCACCAAGAATATTAGCCATCGCTTCATAATAGTAATTTAGGGATGAACAAAGTTGTGGATAATCGAATACGTAGACGGTGACCAGGGGTGCTATGTGAAAAATGGAGATACGACTAAAATCTGCTAAAACACAGCGAGCATCGGCCTTTTGTGCGTCAAGTGTAGGAATACAAATATGACGTAGGTCGCGCTCCCAACCAATTAATAATTATGAATACCACGCCATGTAAATGGCGTGTGGATGAATTTGAAGGTAAAAAGGATAACCCCGGAATACGCGCAGGAAAATAAAATGGAAGCTAAAAGAACATTCTAAAAGAAAAAGAGCGGAAATGGAATATTTAATTTAAGAATACTAAAAGCGTAATATTTAAGTAATTTAGACAAGTGAGACATTAAATTAAAGAAAATTTAACAGAATTAACGATAGATATTATTTAAGAATAAGGATTTGGTGAATATAAAGTAGTAAATTAGAATAAGATAAGGAAATCGCGGAATTAGATCTAATAATGTAACATATATTTATGGATACGCTCAGTTCACTGCTGCAACTGCGCATTATCTAAGTTTATTATCAATGTTATTTCTACTTTTGTAGATATGTAATACCTATTCGTAAGAAATTCCATTAGAAACTATACATTTATTATCTCACAGTATCACTTAAAAATTCAAAACATATCGGATAATTATCTGTTTTAAAGAATTTTATAACTGTTTATGTATCATTTTTAATGTGCATAAAATTTCATTTATAATTTGTATTTCCAGAATTGTTGATGATAATTTGTATTGGTTTATAATGGTTATATATTAGCATTCAAATTACTATACTTCAAACGCGCATATAATTATGGATGTAAGCCTATTATGATATATTATATCTTTTCATTCTGAAATGTAAAAATTCTTTTTGAAATATTGTTTGTTATTATTAATGGTATCTTATTATGGGGCATTCTCACAATCTTTTGACTTTCAGGAATAAAATCTTGTGAAATTAAACTTGCTAATCTGATAGACGAATGCCTTAATGATTCAAAATAAAGGAAAAATGGTCAGCAGCGAAATTTTTTTTATTTAACTGAGGTTTAAGTTAAACTTGCGAGTTTAATTTTCCTTACAATTTTACCACTAAAACTTTTTATTTTCTTCTAAATTTTTACTTATAGTGAATTTGCATAGTACCCACATGATATTCAAATAAGAAATAATAACAATGTAGTATTTTTAGTACAAATTTTGGGTATAACATTGTCTTAAAGGGGTGTTAAAGAAGGTACGGTAAGTAAAAAAGGGGGAAGGTATAGGAAAAAAAGAGACGGTAAAAGGAAAAAAAAAAGGATGGTAAGGATGGGACGGTAATGACAATTACCACCGATTTTTAGGCAAATCATGTTAAGACTAAGTGATAGCCACAATGACCATTGATTTTTAGAAACAGTTATTTACATTGGATTAAATTAAAAATATATATATAATTTACCTCGAAAAGTGCAGGAATAAACCTTAGGGACGGTAAAGCTATAGCAATAAAGCCACGATGACTGAAATTGATAATTAAATGCTGATTTAAATTCTGCAGTAAATTTCCTGTCAAAGAAATTTTAGACACTCCTTCTCTACCATACGTCTGCATGAAAAAAAAAATTGAAAAAAATTCTGTGGCTGCACCTGAAGGGAATTTCTGTACTACTTTAGAAGACAGACGGTAAAGAATCTAAAATCCAGGGACAGAGTTAAAAAAATAATATCAACCGTAAAAATATGTGCAGGTTAATTTTTTGCTACATATTTTTATAAAACAACTAGCAAACCCCATGGCTTTGCTCGCGTAATAGTTGAAATATGCCAAGTGATATTGGCTTGACTATTTTTTATTAGAAGAACAATTTTTGGAATAATTCAACAATTACAAATTAAGCCACAGTTTGACTAAACTTCATTATAAAAGTGTAATAGACAGAAATGAGATTTTAATTAATAAAAATAACTAAAACTAATTCCAATTAAATGATAATTTAGAAAGTATTTTGTGACTTTTATGCTCATTTCAGTATTCATTTGAAGTATTGAATTTTTTAGAAACCAACTTAACACATTTACATCTTAAAATTAATCATCATGTCAAATTTCAAGCTTCTTGTCTAACAGTCTACCACCTCACTGGTGTTAGTGGCACCAACATAAAATGCTTAAATAGAGTTGAAATAGAATGTCTCGAAAAATGTTGAAACAGAGACTGTCACCATTAATTTGCCAATATTAATCTTGAAATCGCTTGGTATATCCTAATATTCTATAGAAAACGGAATTTAGGTGTTTTTAAAGGCTTTCTTGTTGTTCCTGCCAACCAGGTGGTAGTGACACTGGCATGAAATATAGACCGTATAGAATCAGGGACTATCACTCTTGATTCGCAACCAATAAATTCTGTAATCGGTTTATTATTTCCTGAGATTTCTTAGAAATCGTAATTTAGAACTCTTTTAGAATGCTTTTTGCTCCTTTCCTTCGCTTCACCCCTTTTGAATTTCGAATTTATTTTCGACTGTTCTTAGAGAACATTTATATTTTAAAGATAACTACCGTGCTATATTTAAAGTTTCTATCCTCTTCAATACTGCAGAAATAGCAATTTAGAAAGTTTTTTGCTCCTGCAACCCTCGACATAAAATATGCCTTATGTTTGAGCAGGTTCTATCACCATCAATTTGCAACCATTATGTTTGAAATCGGCTTCGTATATTATACGATTGCATAAAAATCGCAATTTAGAAAGCTTATAGAACGCTTTTCGCTCACTTCATCCTTTTAAATTTGGAAGTTTCTTTCGATATTTCTTATAAATCATTTGCATCTTTAAAGTAATTACCATTCTAAATTTAAAATGTCAGGCACCCTCAGTAACACAAAAAACGCAATTTAGAACATTTTTTGCTCCTGTAACACCCAGGTGGTAGTGACAACAACGTAAAATATAGGCTATGTTAGAGCGGGGACTGTCACCATCAATTCTAAATCATTACTTCTGAAATCGGTTTATATTTCCTGAGACTGCGTAGAAATTACTATTTAGAACGTTTTTAAAACTCTCTTCGTTAATTTTCACCCCTTTTAAATTTCAAATTTTAAGGAACTCTTCTCAGAGAGCATTTACATCTCATAAGAAATTAAAATGCCAAATTTCAAGTTGCTAGCCGCTTCAGTATCACAAAAATCACAATTTAGAACTATTTTAAAATGCAACCGCAAGGTGGTAGTGACGCCGACATGAAATAGATCCTATATTGGAGCAAGGTCTGTCTTCATCAATTTCCAACCATTACTTTTGAAATCAGTTGGGTACCTGTCTGAGATTGCGTAGAAATCGCAATTTAGAACGTTTTTTAGAACATTTTTCGTCCATTTTTCACCCCTTTTAAATTTCGAATTACTTAAGAAATGTCCTTAGAGATCATTTATATCTTATTAGTAACTAACATGTCTAGTTTAAAGTTGCTATCCCCTGAAGTATTACAAAAAACGAAAATTAGATCTTTTTTGCTCTTTCACCCCTTTTGGGGTAATGGCAGCGACATGAAATATAGCCTATGTTGAAGCGAGGGCTGTCACCATCATTTTCACTCCATTATTTTTTAAATCGGTTCAGTATTTCCTGAGACTGCGTAGAAATCGCAATTTAGAAAGTTTTTTAGAACGCTTTTCGCTCATTTTCACCCCTTTTAAATTTAGATTTTTAGAAAACAGTCTTTGAGATCATTTGTATCTTACAAATAATTGCCCTGTCTAATTTCAGGATTCTAGGCCCTTCAGTAACACAAAAATCGCAATTTATAACGTTTTTTGTTTCTGAAAGCCCTAGGTGGTAGTGACACCGATATGAAATAGAGCCCATGTTGGAGCAAGGACTGTCATCATCAATTTCCAACCATTACTTATGAAATAAGTTGGGTAATGTTCTGAGATTGCGTAGAAACCGCTATTTAGAACGTTTTTTAGAACTCTTTTCGCTCATTTTCACCCCTTTTAAATTTTGAATTTTTTAAGAAACGTTCTTAGAGATCATTTATATCTTATACGTAACTACCATTCCAAATTTCATGTTTCTAGGACCTTCAGTAACACAAAAATTACATATTCGAACTTTCTTTTTTGCTCCTGCACCCCCTTTGGGGGTAATGGCACCGACATAAAATTTAGCCTATGTTGGAGCAAGGGTTGTCCATTTTGACACCATTATTTTTTGAATCGGTTTGGTACTTCTTGAGATTGCGTAAAAATCGCCATTTAGAACGTTTTTTAGAACGCTTATTGCGCATTTTCACCGCTTTTAAATTTCGAATTTTTTAAGAAATGTTCTTACAGATCATTTATGTCTTATAAGTAACTACTATTCCAAATTTCATGTTTCTAGGCCCTGCAGTAACACAAAAATTACATATTCGAACTTTTTGTTTTGCTACTGCACCCCATTTGGGGGTAATGACACCGACATAAAATGTAGCCTATGTTGGAGCAAGGGTTATCACTATCATTTTGATGCCATTATTTTTGAAATCGGTTTGGTACTTTCTGAGATTGTGTAAAAATCGTCATTTAGAACCTTTTTTAGAACGCTTTTTGCGTTTTTTCACCCCCATTTAAATTTCGAATTTTATAAGAAATGCTCTTAGAGATCATTTATATCTTATAAGTTACTACTATTCCAAATTTCATATTTCTACGCTCTTCAATAACACAAAAATCGCATTTTCGAACTTTTTTTTTGCTCCTGCACCCCCTTTAGGGGTAGTGGCACCGACATAAAATGTAGCCTATGTTGGAGCAAGGGTAGTCACCATCATTTTGACACCATTAGTTTTGAAATCGGTTCGGTACTTTTTCAGATTGCGTAAAAATTGCCATTAAGAACGTTTTTTAGAACGCTTATTGCGCATTTTCACCGCTTTTAAATTTCAAATTTTTTAAGAAATGTTCTTAGAGATAATTTATATCTAATAAGTAACTACCATGCCAAATTTCATGTTTTTAAGCCCTTTAGTAACACAAAAATCGCAATTTCGAACGTTTTTTTCTTCTGCACCCCCTTTAGGGGTAGTGGCACCGACATAAAATATAGCCTATGTTGGAGCAAGTGTTTTCACCATCATTTTGCCACCATTAGTTTTGAAATCGGTTTGGTACTTCTTGATATTGCGTAAAATTCGCCATTTAGAACGTTTTTTAGAACACTTTTGTGCATTTTCACCCCTTTTAAATTTCGAATTTTTTAAGAAATGTTCTTAGAGATCATTAGTATCTTACAAGTAACTACCATTCCAAATTTCATGTTTCTAGGCCTTTCAGTAACACAAAAATCGCATTTTTAGAACGTTTTTTGCTCCTGCACCCCCTTTTGGCCAGTGGCATGGACATAAGATATAGCCTATGTTCTAAGTTGGATTAACACCATCATTTTGATACCATTACTTTTGGAATCGGTTCGGTAGTTCCAGAGTTTACCTCCTACAAATAAACAATTTTTACCTCTTTATAATATGAGTATAGATAGTCCCAGTTTCGGAAAAAAGTTACCTCGAATTACTTTTATTGAAACAATTTTATACAGACAGCTCTAAACTTAAAAATCAGCATCAGGGACACGGGACGGTATAGGAGTTTCCTGGATATTTGGACACACAACATCGTCCAAAACTTATTTATATTGTTAATATTGTTATGCAGTCATGCAATGGATGTTCCCGAGTATATGAAATGAAAAAAGACCGCAAGAATATGTACTAAAATAAAAATTATTATTCAGGGACTTAACTGTCAAAAGATTGTGAGAATGTCCCATATATTTTTTCAAGTATATAACAGTTGTAGCTAAATGTGACAACTAAGTTATTCATCTTCGCCTGTTTTCATGTATCCTCTGTAGTTCTTTGTTTATTTTGCATGCCAGTTTCTCATGATTGACTTACTGAAGCTCATTTAGTTCCAGAATTCTTATTATGTTTTTTTCTGGTATTGCAATATTTTAATTAAAAAAATCTTTTTTTTTGTATAAAGAAAAGCGTAAAGTTTTAATAATGTATAATCTAAAAAAAAAAAAAAATGCTCATTTTTTTTAATACAAAATCTAGAGTTTAAACGCAATAACGAGACTAAAATGCCTTAAATTTTTAGCATAAGAAAAAATTTCCCCCCTGAATGAAATATGAAAAATACTGATGCTTCTTTAGCGTATTTATTCAAGTTCTTCACTTCTTTTCATGATTTCAATTCAAAATATCTATCCAATTAAGAAAAATGGAACATTTTCAAAGTCAGTTTTTATATTAAAATATTCTCTAAAAAGTTCAATTCTTTTTTCTTCGGACTAGAAACTAAATAGACATACGCAGTAACATGTATTAGTGAATATTTTTAACAGTTAACAACAAACACAAATTCGAAATAAATAAATCTGATGAATGCAATTTTTTTTAAAAATCAACCAAAGTCTTTTGTTCCCAAAAGAAACTAACGAACTTAATCTTCTGCCCCGCTTTTTATATGTTGTCTGCAGTTCTTTGTTTGGTTTCGATCTCAGTTTCTCATGATTCACTTAATGAGCTCGTTCAAAGAACTCTTATTATATTTTTCTTGTATTGAAATATTTTAATTAAAAAAAATTGTATAACGAAAAGGGTGAGTTTTAATATTATATAATATGGAATGGGATTAAAAAATGCTTATTTAATATATATATATTTATTTAGAATGAAACTGTCATAATGCGATGCAAATGCAATAAATTTTTAATATAAGATTATTTTAAGAAATATGAAACATTTCAAGTTTTTTTTTTTCGCGTATTTATTCACGTTCTTCAGTTATTTCTGATTTTAACTTATAAAAAGTACACAATGAAAAAAATTTCTTCATAAAATTTTATTTTTCTTTTGAGTATTGAAAACTACACAGACAAAACATGCAAATATATTAGACAGTATTTTAAAAAGTTGATAACAGACACGAAAAGTGGAGCGAATTTGAAAAATGAAACTGATTAATACAACGATTTTTAAGCCAAGCGAATTCTGTTCTAAAGTTTGTTTTTGTTGTCAAAAGAAACTTACGAACTTAATAATATGGCCTCTTTTTTATGTGTCGCGTAGTGTTGCCAGGTCCAGTGTCACAAAAAAAGCGGGACTAGGAGACAAAAACAGCGGGACTAGGAGACAGAAACATCGGGACAGGGAAGTAAAAACAGAGGGACAGCGGCTTGTAAATCGGGAAATAACATTACAGTAAACCCAGGGATCGGAAGTAGCGCGCTGAGAGTAGCGAAATTACCCTAGTCTCTAGTTTTTGCAGTAGCTTGTAGTGTAGCTCGCTACATTTTGAATAATATAGTGTAGCGAGTAGGGCGATACAAAAAATCAGTAGTTTGTAGCGAGAAACAACGCTATTTTCAATGCTACTTCAGGAGAAAAAAATGCGCCCTTTAGCAAATCACGTGGCTGTAACTTGATTCTTTATTCCTTTCTGGAAAGTTTGTTTGCTCAACAATTTTCAAATCTCAGTGGTTAATTTTATCTGCTGTGTATAGCAACTCATCGAAACTCAAAGATTTTCCCCATTGACACTTGCTGCTAAAATAAAGTACTAACTCCCCAATCAAGTTAACTTTCCTGCTGTCAACACTTATCTGTTTACTCGTTATTAAATCTTCCTGTTTTAATGCCGGTTTTCTTATTATTTGGAATTCCCCTTATTTGCAGATTTATTTATTGTTTTCATTGCGAGATTTTTTTTCCTGTAGCATTCTAGATTATAAAATTAGATAACTCAGTATAATTAACTCTTAACAGAACTCAATTCAGTTAACACATTAAGAGTATATTGGAGTGTTAAATAAACAAATGTATTCGTACGGACGCTCCCTATAACGAGGGGTCTCTGTATTATTAAATTCTATCTCAATTCCGAGTGTAAAGGGAATTTTTTGATAAAATTTGAAAGTAGTGAAGGAGTAACTACTTTTGAAAAGAAATTTATAGTCTCTACTTTTCAAAACAAGTAGTTGTAGTTACACTGTCAGAAAACTAGTCTACATACACTAAATTATTCCTCATATTTTACTAAATAATTTCCGTACACCTAGAAAACACTTCGTCAAAGAAACTTCGTACAAGTTAATTTCGAAGACGCAAAAATTATATATCCCTCAAAGAATTATCATGAATTAATCATCCGCGAATCAATAAAAATTATTACTAAAGAA
Source organism: Maratus speciosus (assembly GCA_963932465.1). Lineage (NCBI taxonomy): Eukaryota > Metazoa > Arthropoda > Arachnida > Araneae > Salticidae > Maratus > Maratus speciosus. Next base: position 248,426,542 of record OZ010799.1, read on the forward strand.
AATCTGTTTGCAATGACGTTTTATCCTACAACATACCCAGAATTTGGCTCAGTTTGCTTAAAGAATCATAAAACAAGTAATATTCCACTTCCCTATATCCATGTTTTATTTTCCCAATGTTTTCCTGGTCTAAAAATTGACTTCCACTTTCACCTCTTTCGTCACCATCTACACGAATTTTGAAAATCAGACGTTAATAACAATTGTATTTCTTATATTTCTCTGACGAAGACTATGTTTTTTATAGTTGAAAGTACTAAGGATTTTAACGTAATTTAGCATATTTTTAAATATTGTCTCATCTTTTAAGTAGTTTTGCACATAGTGTAAGTTTAAGAATTTGTGTATTATGAAAAATCGGGACTTTTGGCATCCTGTGCAGTGGTTACGCTGGACAGGTCATAGACCGGAAGCCGGCAGCACAGACAATCACCTCATCGAGTTCACGGATGAAATTCTAGGATTAGTTAAATCTCGATTCGCATATTTTAATGCAATCGGTCTGCCAAGTCATATCTGTTTTCTACCGGTTTCTATCTTGGTGGAAAACGTCTTGGTGGAAAACACCCGATAGAAACCGGTGGAAAACAGATATGACTCGGCAGACCGATTGCATTAAAATATGTGAATCGAGATTTAACTAATCGTAGAACTTCATCCGTGAACTCGATGAGGTGATGGTCTGTGCTGCCGGCTCTTGTCCTATCATGGAGTCCCCGAAAATCGGAACATCCCGTATAAATCGGGACGTCCTGGCAACACAGTTTGCTTCGTATGCAGTTCTTTGTTTATTATTGGAAGTCAGTTTCTCATAATTCCCTTAAGGGGTCTTGTATATTTTAAACGCGTCGAAAATTAACGAAAAACTTCAAAGTTTGAATTAGTCTATCTTCAAAGCCTTTTTATGTATAAACATCAAATTTTGGATATTGATTAAACAGATTGTGCTTTGTAATGTGCTACCATTAGAAATTTATTAACCCTTTACAGAATTTGTGTATTGTTGAAATCAAAATAGCTCTTTTTTTACCCCATAAGTCATTGCGCGCATGATATCTCGGGAAAATATGTATGGATTGGCATGAAATTTGGTAAAGATAGTAAACATATATGTGTGTTTAAAATGATCTACTCTTAGGCTAAAATTATTGCATTAACTACATAAAATAATATTTTCGTAAAAAAATAAAAATTTTGTATTTTTAATGAATAAAAATAGTCATAACTAAAAATATTACCATTGTAAATACTTAAAAGTCGATCATTTTAAACACACATATTTGTTTAGTATATTTACCAAATTTCATGACAATCCATACACACTTTCTCAAGATATCATGCGCGCAATGACTTATGGGGTAAAAAAAAAAAAAAAGCTATTGTGATTTCAACAATACACAAATTCTGTAAAGGGTTAATAAATTTCTGTTGGTAGTATATTACAAAGCACAATCTGTTTATTCAATATCCAAAATTTCATGTTAGTACATAAAAAGGTTTTGAAGATAGGCTAATTCGAACTTTGAAGTTTTTCGTTAATGTTCGACGCGTTTAAAAGGTACAAGACCCCTTAATGAGCAGTGTTGCAGTCGTAAAAAAAAAACAAACAAAAAAAAACAAAACAAACAACAACAAAAAAACCCCAGAGAGTATACGCTGGAGTCATAAACTTCCAAGGAAAGAGTATACGATATAGCTTTATTTGAGAAATAGAGGGTATACGGAGATTCTTAGAAAAATCCAGAATGTATACGGCGTATACCTCTCTATACTCTCCACTATACTCCTGTTAATGAGATCATATAGTTGAAGAATTCTTATTACATTTTACTAATATTGAAATATTTTAATAAACATTTTTTTATTTATGCATAAAAGCACTTTTTATGGCTTTTAATAACGTATAATAATAAAAAAAGATGCTTATTTTATTTTTTTAAATCTGCAGTTTAAACGCAATAACGCAACTAAAATGCTTTAAATTTTTAGCATGAAATCATTTTTTTCTAAATGAAATATGAAAACTTTAAGGACTTTTTCACGCATTTATTAAAATTCTTTAGGGTTTTTTTTTTTATGATTTCGATAAAAAAAATGTATTCAATTAAGAAAAACTGAATGTGTCAAAGCCAGTTTTTATGTTAAATTAAGTTCAATAATTTTGTTTTCGGGCCAGAACGTACACAGCCAAACGCTGTAACATGTATCAAAATTGGAACTTCTGGTATTCCGAGTGTTGGTTATACGGGACAGGTATTGGAGCCCCTTAAAATTGGGACACCCAAGTAACACTGGTCTCGCCGTCTGCAGTTCTTTATTTATTTTGGATGTCAATTTGTCACGATTCATTTAATGAGCACATTTAGTTGAAGAATTCTTACAAATGTAAATAAGTGCGAGTAGTAAGTCAAAATTACGTCCACTACTAACCATACCATTTTAGATGTTCAGTTACAGAGAAAGGGAAATGAATTAATTCGTTGAGTTTACCGAAAACCTATCGCGGGTTTAAACGTTATACCTTCCGATGCATGCACCCCAATGTCTTATAAATTATCTACCTTCAGGTTCCCAATTAATCGTGTTTTCAGGATTTCTTCCGATATAAATCTGGGGGATGAATTAGAGAAAATTAAACGTATTGCTATTGATAGTGGATATCAGGTAAAATTAATTGACAAATTGATTCAGAGCTCCTTTAATACTTCTAAAAATAAAAATAAAACGATTAATGAAGTTAATATGAAAAAGGTTGTAGTAAATTATTTCCCGGGTTTCTTTGAACATATAAAAAATCATTTAAGAAATTTTGGTTTATGTTTGATCGCGAACCCGCCTCCGAAATTAAAGATGCTTTTAAATACTAAAATTGATCCTATTAATAGAGATGACTTCTCATGTGTTTACATGATTCCATTTAAAAAATCATTATATAGGTATAACCCAACGAAAATGCAATATCAGATGTAAAGAACATATAGCGGACATAAAATATAATAGAGGTAATACTGCTTTATCCCGGCTTTAACATACATTTTAACGAGAGTAAAATAATCTACACGTCTAATTTTTATTTACAATTATTTATAAGAGTGTCCATTGAAATTTATTTAAGAGGTTCAGGAGGTTTGTAACGATACATTATCTTTTAGTATCCCGAATTTATGGGTTGAATGTTTGGACAACTTACGGCGTCGCGACATAGAGGGAACACGAGCGATCGCGAAAATGTAGGGCGCGTTACATGATTACTTGTTTATATT